>OY744515.1:24051053-24171053 GCA_963556195.1 Sepiola atlantica | reverse complement strand
TATCTATTGACTCATAGATTCATCTATTTTACATTTATTATTTTTCCCTACTTCTTCTCTTCCTTTTATTTTCATCTTCCTCAATTCACCCTTATTATTATTATCCATTAATATATTTAATTTATTCTTTTAATACTATAATTTATTTTATTTTTTTCTTCTCTTTTTCCTCTTCCCTCTCATTCATTTCCTTCTCTTTCCTTGCCTTCTACTTTCCCCTTTTATCCTCTTCATTTATCCATTTCTTTCTATTCTTATCTTATTCATCCCAATTTCAATCTTTTATTTCCTTTACTTTAATTTTCTTATTTTCTACTATTATTTTATTCTATAGAGCATACACATACACACACAAGAGAATACACCCATATTCACATACATGAATATATGCATACACATGAAATCACTAGGTCTAAGTCTGAGTCTAAGTCTAAGTCTAAATGCGTGTAAATAAAGTGCATATCATTCCATTCCACAATTATAATACGTAAAGTGTAAAAATGTGGGGTGGGTGGCGCTGGCAAATACCGAGGAGACAAAGGCAAGCAAAAAATGTGGGGTGGGTGGCGTTGGCAAATAAAGAGGAGACAAAGGCAAGTAAGTTGGGGGTGGGAGTGTGAGGATGTAAGAATCAGAGGATGAAGGGAGAAGACAACTCGAATCTGTTATTCAATGTTGGACGAAATTTAGAGATTAGGATAGCTTCCGAAATTCGAAGCTGACCTATATTGCGGACGGAGTTGAGGATGCGGACACTAATGGAGCGATGTGTGTTGCCACATGATATTAAGTGTTTATGGAAGGAAGAAATGTGGGGGTTTAGATGCTCTTTAATGCGTTGGTGTAGAGGCCTAACGGTACTACCGATGTAGAACTTTTGACACTTAGCGCATTGTAGGTTGTATACCGTATAGGTGCGGAGGCAGAGGCCAGAGTTGGGGATGGGGTAACTAGCTAGAGAGCAGGGGTCTGGGGTGTAGTGGCTTTTTTTGGATAAATGTTGTCGGAGAGAGGTGCCTGTGTGAGAAAGCTGTATGTTAAGATTCTCACTACGTATGGCATTGCGGATAGCAGAAGTGATACGGTCGCTAAAGAAGGGGAGTTTAAGGAAGCAAGTGTTGGTGAGAGTGTGGTGTCTACGTCTTCTGGTGTTGTTAAGGCTGAATATGGTAGTTAGGGGGAAGCCGTTGGTTAATAGGGTTTGGTGGAAGGCTTCGGTGTGTGTTGTTTTATCGGAAGTAGAAGAGCATTTGCCTTGTATGCGGGTGATTTCGGTTTGTGCGTAACTAATTTTGGATTTATGGGGTAATGCGGATTTGTAGTGGATAAAGAGGTTCCTGCAGGCGGGTTTTCTATAGATAGTGGTGTGGAGAGATCCGTCGTCATTAATGCTGAGTTTGAAGTCTAAAAGTGAGAGAGAGCCTGAGGTGTTGGGATGTTCGATGGTGAATTTAATGTGGGGGTCAGAATTATTAAATGTATTAAAGATAGAGGTAGCTTCCTCTCGGGATGAGGTGAGAACCAAAATGTCGTCAACGTATCTCGAGAAGAAAATATGGGAATGGCAGGTGCTAAGTGCCTGTTGTTCCAGTCTGTTCATGTAGGAAATGGCGAGGAGGCCGGAGAGACTGGAACCCATGGGTAGGCCAGAGAGTTGTTTGTATGTGTCTTGTTGGAACTTAAAGTAGGTGTTATCCACAATGATACGTAGAAGCTGATGAATGTCTGTAGGGGTAAGCCCAAAACAGTCAAGATTGTTAGAGGAGATGTGGTCAGTTATGAGGTCAATGGCGGGGTGTGCGGGAATGGAAGTATAAAGGGAGACTACGTCAAGGCTAAAGATGTAGTTGTTGATGCGGAGCTGTTGGGGTTGGAGCAAGTGGAGTCTATCTATTACCTGGTCAGAGCTGCTGACATGTGCCGGGAAGGTGGGGAGTAGCGGTTTAAGTAAGTGGGAGAGGAGCCAGGAGATCTTGTACAGAGGTCCCTCAGTACTGGAGACTATAGGTCTGATCTGTAGGTGGTTGCTGGTTTTGTGGGTTTTAATAAGATGGTAAAAGGTGGGGAGTCTACTGTTTCTAGTGGTGAGATTGAGCCTATAAGCCTTGGGGAGATTACGTCTGGAGCAAATTTGGGACCAAGCGTTGTTAATGGAGGTTTGTATGCGGGTAGCTGAGATGTCGTTATCGGGTGTGTAAAGGGATGTATTGCTGAGGTGTTCTAGGGCGAGAGTATTGTAGGATTCCTGGGAGATAATGCAGAATTCCTTGCCTTTGTCAGAGGGTAGGTAGACCAGGTTTTTTTTCCTAAGGCCTTTGAGGGTGAGGCGCTAGGAATGGGAGATATTTGGTGTGATGCGGTGTTTTTCCCGTTGTAGTATGGAGAAAATCTTATGTTTGAGATTTACCAACTTTAGGTCTAAAGGGTGGTTTTCAGGAGGAGGGTGTAGGGGGCGGTCAGGTTGAAAAACGGGGAAGGGGTTGGATGAAAAATTAGGGGGATCGGTAGGGGTAGAGTCGTTAAATGGGCCCAGGGGAGGTGGTTCAAAGGCTGATAACCATTTCAAATGGTACGCTGTCCTGCAGAACTGCATTTCAATATCGAGGAGGGTTTGGTCATTAAGTTTTTGTGTAACGAAAAATTTGGGTCTGCGACTGAGGAGATCAGTTTCAGTTGTGGAGAGAGAACACGTGAGGTCAGTGATGAGTGGTTGAGGTGAAGTTTAGGATGGAGAGGGGGTCCGTGTACAGATCTTACAGCCACTTACCAATTATGGAGCTGTACACGGACCCCCTCTCCATCCTCAAACTACACCTCAACCACCCTGCGTTTATTTCGTTTCACTTTTCCATCTTACGGCAACCACATCGCATTGCTAAAGCCTCGGACGACTAATCTGCACTTATATATATATATATTTATATATATGCAAATATATATATATATATACAAATATATATATATATTTATTTATATATATGCAAATATATATATATATACAAATATATATATATATATTTATTTATATATATGCAAATATATATATATATACAAATATATATATATATTTATTTATATATATGCAAATATATATATATATACAAATATATATATATTTATATATATACAAATATATATATATACAAATATATATATATATTCCTATATATACAAATATATATATATATTTATATATATACAAATATATATATATATACAAATATATATATATATTTATATATATACAAATATATATATATATTTATATATATACAAATATATATATATATTTATATATATACAAATATATATATATATTTATATATATACAAATATATATATATATTTATATATATACAAATATATATACATACAAATACATATATATATATATATTTATGTATATACAAATATATATACATACAAATACATATATATATATATATATTTATATATATACAAATATATATATATACAAATATATATATATATATATACAAATATATATATATAAATATATATATATACAAATATATATATATATATATACAAATATATATATATACAAATATATATATATATTTATATATATACAAATATATATATACCAAATATATATATATATATACAAATATATAGACCAAATATATATATATATATATACAAATATATAGACCAAATATATATATATATATATATACAAATATATAGACCAAATATATATATATATATATATATATATTTATATATTTTCTTCCTTTTTCCCAATATGTCACCCCTACATGTGTTTGTACTTGCATGACATTTTTCTCTGTATTATCATCCTGATAAAGTCTTATTAATAAAGACAAAACGTTAATGTACACATAAAATACATCCATTTTTTGGTGTTTTTTTTTCATTTTCCAATCACGTCGGATAACCTTCATCCTTCTCTTCCCATATATATATATATATATATTTGTATATATATATGTATATATATATATATATATTTGTATATATATGTATATATATATATATATTTGTATATATATGTATATATATATATGTGTATATATATGTATATATATATGTGTATATATATGTATATATAAATATGTATATATATATATGTGTATGTATATATATATGTATATATATATATACATATATGTATATATATGTATATATATACATATATATGTATATATATGTATATATATACATATATATGTATATATATATGTATATATATACATATATATGTATATATATATGTATATATATACATATATATGTATATATATACATATATATGTATATATATATGTATATATATACATATATATGTATATATATGTATATATATATACATATATATATGTATATATATATATGAATATATACATATATATATATATATGAATATATATATATGTATATATGTATAAATATATATATATGTATAAATATATATATATATGTATATATGTATATATATGTATATATATGTATATATATGTATATATATGTATATATATATATGTATATATGTATATGTATATATATATGTATATATGTATATGTATATATATATATGTATGTATATATATGTATGTATATATATAGGTATATATATGTATATATATATATATATGTATATATATGTATATATATATATGTATATATATATATGTATATATATGTATATAATTATATATATGTATATATATATATGTATATATGTATATATATATATATATATATGTATATATGTATGTATATATATATATATATATATGTATATATGTATATATATATATGTGTATATATATATGTATATGTATATATATGTATATATATATATATATATATACATACATATATATACATATGTATATATATACATATATATACATATGTATATATATACATATATATACATATGTATATATATACATATATATACATATGTATATATATACATATATATACATATGTATATATATACATATATATACATATGTATATATATACATATATATACATATGTATATATATACATATATATACATATGTATATATATACATATATATACATATGTATATATATACATATATATATATATATATATATATAATATAGATACTGGTTGTACTCACTACGTTTTGTTGTGTCGTGTATTAACCTTCAATTCTTTTTTATTTTCCTAAACGAGTGCTTTTTATCAAAATATTATGTGTAATAAGTAAAATGAAGTAACTTATTTTCCTCTTTTTTAAGATGGTGGCAGTTTAATTATAATTTTTAGCCGAATAAAGTATTTTTGGGAAGGTATTATATCGAATAATATTCGTTCTGCTTAATTATATGCTGCAATGATTCACAAATAAAACTGAGGTTGCAAAATCAAATATAGATGGTGTAAGAAAGTAATTATTAATTTTTTCTTGTTGCAGAATGTAGTTACGTAGAGGCCTGATATATTGAAAGTACAATGTAGTTTTAAGAAGGTCAGTTTGTATATTTTAGGACTATGTAATGTTGTTTCTTCTATAGATGTGGTTGGTATATTTTTTTCTTATCTATTATTTCATTGGTAAGTATATTTTGGAACAGCATTATCAGGTGTTGTACAGTGTCATATTTATTGTATTTTTCTCATATTTTTTAGACATTATAGTTATGCGCTTGACGGAGCGGGTAATCACAGGGGAGAAAACAGAGTTGCCGTCTGCTTTCAAATGGTATGCATACATGAGATGTGCGTTTCAGATTTGTTTAACACAATGTCCTGTCTGCGGTCAGTTAATAGTTCTGTGTTTTCTCGTCGAACTATTGGTCGTTGTTCGTATAGCTTGTTGCTGAGGGAACATATCCAATCGTATTCGTCTTTTTTAATGTATCATATAATCTTATTTTTATAATCTGTAGATGGAAGTTTGTTATACTGGATACTTTTTGCCAGTCACTCTACTTTTTAATTTCCCTCAACGCGTACATATGACAAGGAGCCAGGCCGAAGTTATTATTTTGTCATGGATTATCAAATAATGGCATATTTCTCGTATTTCATGTATATAAGTGTATTTTGGAATCCTCTTTAAATTGTAGTTAGATGAGATAGAAAGTCAGAAAAAGAAATGTGGTTCTGCTATAATCTGAGTTTGAATAATTTCCAATGACATTTTACGGCTTGTGACTGTTGTAAGTGTTTTCTTTTACACATTTGAAGTTCCATTCTGTGATATGCATACTACTATTCTGCATATTCAGTTGGGTTAGGGTTAGTTGTGCAGTTCTTTTGTAAATGATTTAATAAAAAAGATAACTGTCATTGTTGTGGAGATTTGATTTTTGTTTTCTAGATTTCATCTGTTCTCCGTGAGTGTGTATATTCTTATGCATTACAACGCTTCTCGTTTTGTTTTCTTCGGATGTTTCACGGGATCTGACTTACTACCAAGTTCATCGATGACGTCACGTAATTCCCATGTTTCCGTAGTTCCGTTTTTCCCCCCCACATATCTCAATTCTGACCTCATGACTCCCAAAACTACTTCTAAAGCTACGCCCCAGGATAGACCCAAGACAATCCAATATATTACATAGGACTTTCTTATTGTTTTCACTTGTTTTTAATTGGGGATCTGATTACTTTTTAGTTTAAGCGACACCTACTGCAGCTATATGCGGCACAAGCCGGAAATGTGAACTCTTGTCCCGTACAAAAATAGACAAGAACGGACTCATCGGTGTTCTACCTTAGGTGCGCCATAGACAATAGGAGATAATCCATCCTCCACTCGTAAGAAGCTTTTTAATTCTCTGTGTGTTGTTTATAGTGGGTTCGGCTCAGTCTGTTGTATACTGAAAGTTTGATATTTATTATAAGCATTCAAGGATAAATGGGGAAAAGCATTGTCTAGCGAGGTCAGAAGGTCAGATGTGCCATCGTGTGAACGGAAAAACAGGTAGTGAAAAGTGTGAAGTACATAAGGAGTGACGTCATAAAATAGTTAGAAACGATTGTGTAAGTGAGAAAGCGACTGGGGTGAATCGAATCAAGCAAAAAGAAACATGCGATCCTAAACATGGATAATTAACACAAATTGCTACTGTTTCTCTTTCTCATTTTCTTACGTGTCAACTAATGAGAATTAGCACTGTCCTCTATACATGTAATAACTGATATTACTATTAACACTTTATCCACAGAGAATACCCCAGGGATTGAATATATTAGGAAAGGTATGAACCCACAATTTCCCCTCGGCTATGGGTAAAATATAGTATCTAGAGTTTGCAATAGGTTTGTACTTCGATATTAACCTAAAAACGGTTGACTTTCCGTAAAACAGAAAAATTAAACCAACTAAGGGTGTGCTGTCACTTTATTCGCAATGGAAACTAACATATATCCTATATATTCCTCGGTACAGATTATATGATTGAAATAAACTTTGACAAGTCTCCGTGCTCAGTATAGTTGTTTGTCCAGACAGTCGCTCCGGTCAATGGCTATCGAATTCGTTTTTATTCATTATTTTCTGATTCAAATCAATTAATCGATACAAAAACAAATGTCCGTCTGTATACGAAAGACGAACAGATACAATTTCAGGAACCAATTAACAAACTATTATTAAATGTTCCGTCTGATCGGATGGAAACCCCAAAGTATGGTTTGACTGGGAAATATCTTTATTATTATTTTTATTACACTGTTAACATTATTAAAGTCAGCGTTGATATAATTCATATTGATGACGTTTTCATTGTTGCTATTGCTGTTATAATTAATATCAGCATTATCATTGTTGCTATAGTTCATGTTATCATTGTTGCTATCATTTATATTATTGTTGCAATAGCCATTATCGTCTCTATCATTATTGCTGTTATTGTTGTTATCGTATATATTAGTATTGTAGCTTTTGTGTAAATTATCATTGCTGCTATCGTTCAATTAATTGCTGCGATTACTACCCGCTAGTATATACATTATCATTGCTCATATCGTTAATTTTACAATTATTGCTATTGCTTATATTATCAATGTTGCGATAGCTACTATCGCTTATACTATAATTATTGCTATCTTTCATATTACCATTGATACTATTTCTGTCATATGTATGGCAAAAGGGGCGTCGAAGTCTCCTTGTGCGACCGTGAATCAGACTTAACTGTAATATATAGCGAGATATTTTAAATATCAAAATGTCGTGCTGATATTGTTTCCAAGCCAATAAATTGGGACGGTACTATGACAATGGGAAATAACTAAGAGGAAAAGCTATCTATTGTATCCTCTTCTTCAGTAAGAGAGTGAAATATGTTAGAGTTATCCCGGGATGAATGTTGTCTGCGGAGAGAAAGGGTGGTGAAAGAGTGCCTTTTTGATTGACAAATTGATTACAACATTACTCCACTTGAAACAGACGCGTAATAAGACTGTTAATATCCTCAATATGTAACTTGCATCAGCGATTGCGGATGAAAGAATGGAACCTTAAGAAATAAATTATATATTTATTAAAAGAACAATAAATATCTTGTTTGTTTGTTATAAAACTACTCCCTTTTCTTTCAGTTGTAGACTCAATGATTCATAGCCCCAACATATACTCTTACCTGCAAAGAATTAATGGTAACGACTGGCTTACCTCTAGGATATCGTAGTGTCGTATCAGGACGCTAAAATTCAACCTCGGGTATCTCCACAGCACAGCCATCCAACAATGCTGCCACAAAAGACATTTACGGATCATCCACAGTACCGACCCATAACTCTATGTATCTGACAGCTGCATCAACAGCAACATTTCGCGGATCTTAAAACATTCGTCTTTTTTATGTGCATGGAGCGATTGACAGAGCAGCTAGTAAAAACGCAATCGATCCTCGTGGCCTCAGACTATATTTAGTTCCGAGTCATCCAGAATACAACACTGAGTCACAATAGTATAACATATGACGTCGTCTTGATGGTAATGTCTATGTGGCCTGATCCTTTAGTGGTTATTTCTCCGTGTGTTTCAAGGATGGGGTCTATTACGTTTGTGATGAAATTGCTGGAAGAAATGGATTCACCTTGACAAGAAGAATCTCACTCAGTTGTTGATTGTAATTAATTAACAGACGATTATGATAACTGCATCTTGTCCTTTAGGCAAAGAGAAAGGAGGAAGAAGAAGAATGGGGATAGCTTGTTATCTATCGCTACATTTATGAATTCTTCTTGACTAGACGAGACTCATCTAGTCGTCGTTAATTATAATTAATTAACACAGACAATTTTGAAACCGAAATCTTGTTCTTTATTTATCATCTCAACTCAATATCGACCGTGTGTCACATCAAATCCTCGTGGAAAGACCAGTAAATTGCGTTTTCAAGGTTATAAGCTATTTATAGAGATAAGCGTTTTGATCTAAAAGAAATAATATGTGTTAAATTAGATACATAATTTCAGATTAATAAATGAGAATAGAATTAAAATAGTCACATAATCTGCTTTTTAATTTTAGGTTCGAGATGCTGCGACCTCTCCTTTGTATGAGAAAGTAAGTAGATCGTAATGGCTGAATATTCATTTTACCTTAGGTTAAAAAGAAAATCTTTTTCGACACGTCTTTGTCTCAATTCTGTCACGAAAAAACCCGTGGGCGGCGATATATGATACTAATTAGCATTCGATGAAATAATCGATAAGCTTAAACGCTGTCGTTAATAACCATTAACGAGTCATTTGATTAATTACGGAAATGTACACAACAAAGGGTGATCGATTTTCTCAGAGAATATTCATAGTGAGAGTAAGCTATTTTCTGTTTATGTTGATTAATTTGAAACTAAATTTTTCAAAGTTAATATTTTAGTATCGTCTTAATTGGGAGATACCGGAGGGAATGCGTTATAGTGACTGAAGAGTTTCAGCCCTCTTTCTTCTAAAAGATAGATAGGTATGTATAGTTAGTCTTTACTATATCGTTATATTCATGGTAGGTGCTCGACTGAGCTCCAATCTTATCCCCCTGAAAAACTTTGACAGCAAGATCTCGTCTAGTTGGCACTACAACAAACAACTTCTCTTTCTCTCTCTCTCTCTCTCTCTCTCTCTCTCTGTACCTAAAACCAAACGGAACTTTCATCGACAAAGTTTATTTCCTATAACATCCCCACGGGGCTGCTTCTCAACTGAATACAACATGATCGTCTAAGTCCAACATCAACAAATACATTTGAAGCCGTCATCTTGGATGATCAAATTCTGCCCATTCCATCAATCGTTTCCAATCTTCTCATAGTGTTGTTCAACTGAAAACATCTTTAACCCTTATCTTCGATTTGCATCCGGGCTTTGATAATTAGTAAAAAAAAAAATGATTTTTATTATAATGCCCTTTTGATTTCAAACGGTTTTCAAATAATTTGAATTTCATTTTTGAAAGTTAAGATAAGTTTTTTGTTTTTAGATTCGTCAAAAGGCGCTGTTCGTTTGTCATACTTCAATTTGAAATAGTATCTTCATAGTTAAACGCGCAAAATGGACTATATTAAAGATGTTAACTCACAAATCAGGCGGCAAAGCTTTCATGACTGGTTTTGTCTATCCTTCGTAGCGTTGACAAGTCGAAGTTGTCTACTCTCTTTCTCCGTCCGTTCGTCTTACGCCTTCCGCTTCTTTTCTTTTAAATACTAGTTCATTAAGTGTTCAAGCTCGAATAGAAAAAGCAACCTGTAATAGACTTAGGGCTCAATGAGATGAGCTTAGAGGAAAGGTGAGACAAACACTCGAAAATTCGAAACTTCTACGCCCTAATGGCTCAGGGTAAGAAGAATTAGCTATTAAGTCACTACGACGTGATGATGTTATAATATTACCAGCAGACAATGCAATAATGCAATACTACAGTGTTAATGGATGGAACAGAATATTCCAAGAAATTGGCAGATCTAATAGGATCTAGTGGCGACTGTAAAGTAAAAACGAATCCGATTTTGAAGACTAAAAGGAAGCTGTCAGAAATCCTTAGTGAGAACAAGGACTTAATACCATCTGGAAAGTACAGACAGCTAGTCCAGCATTACAGAAAGTTACAACACATATACAAGCTTCCTAAGTTTCACAAATACGATATTCCATTAAGCCCCATTGTCAGCGTTCGAGGTTCAGAATACCATCGATTAAGCCATTTCCTGGTAGATATAATCACTCAACTCATAAGCAAATCTCCATTGCATGTTGAGAATACAGCTTACTTCGTTAAAAGATATCAATAACACTTTCATTCATCCCAACTAGATGGTGAGTCTAGACGTAGTGAGCCTGTTCACGAAAGTACCAACTGACGACACTGACTGTGGTACGAGATAAGTTGACTTCATATACTTCACTGGAGGAACGCATTCGCATCCCAATAGATAATCTGATGGAGATGTTGACTTTCTGTTTGAAACTACACACTTCATGATGGGATCTAAGATACATCGACAAGAAGGTCTGGCTATGGGATCCCCATGATCTCTAGTAATGGTCAATGTATACACACAACTAAAGCCGACAATGTGGCTGCGATCAGTGGATGAGACATTCATACTCTAGCCTCATCAGGATTATGTTCAACCATTTTTAACCATGTGACCTCCATCCGTTCACCTATACAGTTCGCTATGAAAATGAGACATAATACATTGCCCTTCATGGATGTGTTGATTACTCGCACTGATCAGGAGTTAAGATCATCCGTATATCGAAAGCCAACTATTACTGGAAAATATTTAAATTTCAACTCCCACCATCGATATATGTAAAGGAAGAAATCTTCAGTGTTTTACAGCATCGAGCAAAGGCAATATGTAATATCAGTAATACATATCAAGAGGAGATGAACAGCTTAAGAGAAACCCCCAACCGAAACAACTATTCAGAGAGCATGATATAATCTCCAAGAAACCTGGAGTAAACATCAAAGAACGCCACCAAAAAAACTCGCCACAATTTGTGTATCATATATGAAAGAGCTTATCTGAAAAGTTCAAAGAGTATCTAATCCATATGACATGAGGACAGTAGTCAGGAGCGACTCAACTCTCCGAAAGCATCTTAAAGAACAAGTTATGAACAAGAACTGTTTGTATGCAACTCCATATAAGTGTAAAAAAATATACAAAGATGAGGCATGTCGCCCACTAAAAGTAAGAATACAAGAACACCGGAAAGCAATAATACGTTGAGATATTCAAAAGTCGAGTATGGCTGACAACATAAGACGAGAAAAGGAAAACCATGTACTCTTATGGGACGAAGTAAAAATAATAAACAGAATGATGGAGAGTAAGACGACTAAAAGAAGCGGCACGTATACTAGCGATAATCACCTAAGTAGATCTAGTATATATAATACAATATTAATCATAAATAATAGATTATATTACAATTATATTTATATTAATTATATTCATCATATTTATTACCATTGCATATATATATATATATATATATATATATATATATATATATATATCTATATATATATATATATATAGTGTCCTGAGTTGAGTGATTTCGATGGGAATCCAAGTAAAATAACTTAATGTACTTTTTAACAGAGCAGGAATAAAGGAAAAAAAAACTGAGCCCACATTATGACTGCCAGCATTATAAATTATTTCGACCTAGATAGGTCTCGTCAGATGCGTAACCAGCCACATTTAGGAACTGAATGATGAAAGAAAAACATTACACACCGTCTTAAAATATAAGAAAAAGTGGAGACATTTGGATGAGAAAAAAGAAATTCTCGTTGATAATTAAATCCGTTATCGTCTCTCTCTCCCATTTATATATATATATATATATATATATATATATATATATCTATATATATATATATATAGATATATATATATATCTATATATATCTATATATATATATATATATATATATATATATATATATCTATATATATATCTCTATATATATATCTATATATATATATCTATATATATCTATATATATATATATATATCTATATATATATATCTATATATATATCTCTATATATATATCTATATATATATATATCTCTATATATATATCTATATATATATATATCTCTATATATATATCTATATATATATATATCTCTATATATATATCTATATATATATATATATCTATATATATATATATATATATATATATATATCTATATATATATATATATCTCTATATATATATATCTATATATATATATATCTCTATATATATATATCTATATATATATATATCTCTCTATATATATATCTATATATATATATATCTCTATATATATATATCTATATATATATATATCTCTATATATATATATCTATATATATATATATATATATATCTATATATATATCTATATATATATATATATCTATATATATATATATCTATATATATATATATCTATATATATATATATATATAAGCAGTAATCTATAATGATAATTAGTAAGACTATACACTTAAAACAAGAGCCGGTTTAATTCTCCTCAAATGTATACTCAAATTGTCCGTAAATATAAAGTGCCACAGTAATAATCACTTCTAAGTGACAGTCTTCTAGAGACAGAAGGTTCAATCCTCAATGCGTGCAATACTAAGAATACATTTCGAATTACTTAAGACTTCTACCCGGTCACTGCTAACGGAACGAGAGCACGCTACCCCAGTCGATTAAATAAAGGGTTCCGTTCGAAATTCCCTACAGATTTCGAAATTCGACGAGATACACCTGAAGAAATTCGGAAATTACATCGGCCGAAACGTTGTCAGAATAACATCCAAGATACTAATACTAGTGCTAATAATCAAACTAATACAAATTATAAATCCTCATCTCAACAATTCCGAAACATCCCGAATTATGGTTAAAGAGAATCTTTTTATTAACAACTTTAAAAAACTCTAAACCCTACCCTAACCCATAATCTTAACCGGTGTTTAACGGTTCACCAAAAAGATACTAGTTTGCATAAGCTACTCGTTCTTTTTCGGTTCGTTCGAAGCGTTTTGTTTTATGAGACGTTTCCACCCTGACTAAAGGTCAGTAATAGGTTTATGGAAAGGTTCTTTTTAAGTTGCTGCAGAATGGGTGTTACCATCCAGACGTAGGGTTTGTGGTAGAGTTACAAGGGGGTTTTCTTTAAAGTTGTTGGGGAAGTGTTTTATCTTGTTAACCGTAGACGACAAAGTTGCCTCCTCCTAAAAAAATAATAACTCCCGAAAAAAAAGCATATCAAATGAGCTCACAAAAATAATTTGAACGGTTTCATTTCAAAAGAAGACAACTTTGATTTGTCACAACTACGAAAAAAAAGAAAAGTGTTTTATGAAAAATGGCCGCCTCATTTGCGAGTTAACATCTTCAATATAGCCGCCAATTGAATAGACGCATCTATAATCACCTAAACTTTATCTGGTAAAAATTACGCATCATTTTTAGATTAATAGTCTTTAGCCAAGAAGAAATTCAAATTAAATAAATCAGTCTTAGAGACCCAATTCCTAGAAAAATATAAATGTCACACTAAAAAATACGTTCTGATTAAAGTAGAGAAAAAATACGTTGTTGGTAAAGGTGCTTTTTTCGCGAAAATATAAAAATGGATTTTACAGATCCCCTCTCTAAAATGCTTCGATTACGAACTCCTAAAATTAACAAAAAATTACTTTGTTCGTGGCCTTTTGGCTAAGATCAAAGTGTAGTATCTGTTCCGATGGATACTGCACCCCATACTGGTATTGTCTTGGCCTTCGGGGCTTGACTTACGCCGGTCAAGGGGTCTGTCCTGTGCAGTTCTAGGAGGTCCACCCTCCCAGGCTTTGCCTTCCCTCTTTGGGGAGGAGTAAGTTTATTGCTTACTGCCTGAGGCGCCCCTACCGGGGAATGCCGACGGGGCTGCCCAGGCAATTTTTAAATGACCAGAGTGCTCAACTTCTCGAGTGCTGGTTTTTCTAATCCCACTTTCCCGACCTTGTGTCACATCTTACCTTGTGGGAGGTAGATAAATAAAATACTGCACCCCTTAGACTGGTATTGTCTTGGGTCTGTCCTGTGCAGTTCTAGAAGGTCCACCCTCCCAGGATTCGCCTCCCCTCTTTGGAGAGGAGTAAGTTTATTGCTTACTGCCTGAGGCGCCCCTACCGGGGAATGCCGACGGGGCTTTCCCGACCCGACCTTGGGTCACATCTTACTTGTGGGAGTAAGATAAAACTGGCCTTGTGCCTAACTCCTGGAGAGGAGTAAATCAATACTCTGTGCCGCAAACAAAAAAAATGTTTTCAAACTTATAACTAATGTTTTTACTAGAGTTGTTGAATCAATATAGAGTGTGAGAGAAAGAGAAATACATAAATAAGAGAGAGAGAGAGAGATGGCTGACTCGATCAGTTAATTATAAATTACTGCTAATTAGAACAATTCAAACGAAATCTTTTTCAAACGTAATCTCAGAACAAAGATATATTTTAGTATTTGTATTGTGCTATTATTAAAGTAGATTGAAAAATTCCGTAAGTAAACAAACTTTGATTTACTCACATTTAGAATAGTAATAGATATAGATATATGATACTTCTTATACTTATACAGTCTTTCTACGCACTGCACCTTGCGCACATTAGTAACGGGTAGTTGTGTCTGACCTCATATTTTATACGGTCAGAATGTTTATAAACATGTCCCGGTGTTGATTTAAAAGGCGGTGTAGATTTCTGGCAAAACCTGGATTCTCGGCGAATCAAGGAAAAGAGCGCACACAACAAAAGAAAAGAGGAAAGCGCCCAGCTGAGATGATATTCTTTGTAAAGAAACTCCTTCATGTAAACATTGCTGAGCTGAGCTATTTATATGGCGAATTAATCGATTTAGGCGCCAGCGGTTTTAAAGGAAACCTATTCGCACCTCGTGGTTAGACTTGGAAAATAAATGCATTCTAGAAAGTCAAACAATCACTCTCTCCACCAACCATTTATTTTAATGAAAGAATAAAAACAACACATGGCTCTTTAATATACCGGACAGAATTGTCTTTTTGATAATTTTAGTTAAATTGTGTTATGTGTTACGTCACATGAACAGTTTTGTGGGTCATTTAATACCGAAAGACAATAACTATTGTACAAAAACTAATTAAAAGATAAACGTACCCGTCTTCGGTCTGGAACAAATGTGTAGAATACGTGTAAAAAATAGGAGAGGACAGGATGACTAACCTGGTTGTAGCTGCCGTCCATAAACACCAATGGTGAAAGCCTCTTTCAAAACATTCATATCAGTACAAGTGAGAAGGCATTCGTTTATTATATAGTCTTCCTTCCTCACTACTTGAGATGGTGCAATGTTTATGCCAATAAATTACATAATTGACAGTTAAAAGTTGCTAGACCTACGGGGAAGGTCGCGAAGAAGTTTTTGTTTTTGTAACATCGCTCTTCCATGATGACTCAGAGGCGAGCTAACCGAAGTATCTAAAATTTCGACATGTGTTCTGTCCTCAGTCAGAGGGGCAAACATAGTTTAAAGGACTATTTACCCTTTTAAGTATTGATAACAAATAAGTGAAGTAAGAAACTTATTTGTCGCACGCGAACGCACTTGCATAAAAGAAAATCTTATTGACTCTTCTAAATATTGGTAACGAAGATGCTTTAACTACATGAAAATAAGATAGGCATTAATTGGTGCCGTAGACATAAAACACGAGTCGCCTACTATGTAAGTTTTTCCTATCAGACGGCGTGTATGAAAACAATACTATATTGCTTAACACTTCAGGGTGCGTTAAATGATGTAACATTTGTATGCACTGGATATGGATTATCTGTCGTCAGCTTATATTACGACGAATTTTCAAAACTTCCAGATATTTCCTAATTTTTTACCGATATTTTCTATTTCAATAAAAAGGATAATAGTAATAAATGTTGGGTCATATCCACTGAAAACCCAGAGCAGCACGGCCATTTTGCCTACATTGTATTTTGTTTTATTCATGACTGTTTGGTCTATCTACACCTTGTGCTCCGGATCTCCAATCACACAGGAGGTGAGCTCTAAATATTGACACCAGATGCCTCTAACAAAAATTCTTCTAGTCCGTGTACGGCTCCCATAAAGTAATGCGACAATCACGTTGTCAAAAACGTACAGGCAGACAAACTATCAATATTTTTCTACTTGATTCACAATGTCGTCTGTTATGCACAAGATAAACAGTGGAAGAAGTCGAAAATTGATCATTTTATTGCACTAAAGTCGTCTGGTCTTTAAAAAAACTTGACTTGCTTCGTATTTTTTCATTCTATTTTGTAGCATTCGTTGTACATACGTCACGCCAGTAACTTTTTGGTTGTCTTTTGCGAAACAGTACCGAACATTCTAGAACCTTCGTTTAACCTTTTGGCTTTTTCTTAAACATTTTAGTTCTTTTTTCTCACTTATTAAAAACTTTCGTGCAAGAAGACTTTTCTGAATTGATAGATAAGACATATATATATATATATGTACATAAATTGTATTAGTTTCTGTAAATGTAAATCCGTAGAAACTCAAGTGTTTATAAAAAGTGCTCAATACCAAGTGGAGCTGTTTATAAGTATAAATTTTTATTTATACAAACATTATTGGTTACATATGTGCATACATGTTTCGGTTGCACTTTTCCAAGAAAGTCAACCTCATCAGACCAAGAATTTTTCAGGAACCTGAAAAATTCTTGGTCTGATGAGGTTGACTTTCTTGGAAAAGTGCAACCGAAACATGTATGCACATATGTAACCAATAATGTTTGTATAAATAAAAATGTATACTTATATATATATATATATATATATATATATATATATATATATGTTTGTTTGCCTTAAATAATCGAATAATCCTTTAGTTCGTAATTTTGGCACTAAAAATAAACTGTGCGATAATAGATGATTAAATCAACTTTGTACCGAATGTTCTCACCTTGGAAATAGATACGATCGTTTTATGAGAAAAAAGGGCTAAACATTCTAGATCCTTCAAGAGTACTGGATCTGCTGAACATAATGCTAAAAAGTCTGAAAGTCTCTGTTTCAAATCAAAAAACACAGTATTCCAACTTCCTTTCAAAAGCGTAGGGTTGTTTATAAATCTTAAACTGGAACAAAGGAACGATAAATCATTCACATTTACAGCATAAAAAAGAAGGTTAAATGATTACCTTGTAAACGCTGACGCAGACGTTTGACATTTACCAAGTTAATTTCGTAGTCCATTGCGAGTGCTAAGCAGAACTTCCGGTTATGGCAGTCATGCGTGAAACGTGGTGGGTTAATTTCCCGTATTTCCCTGCCAGAAATAACTTAGACTGTGCTACATGAAGAATGCATGCGCAAACATTGTTTTATTTATACTAAAATAACTGGGTGGAACGTTGAAAAACGTAGTCATTAAATGTAGAGAACTCAACGGAATACAGATCCATCTCCTTTAAATAATTGACTAATATAATACGAACAAAGACCATGGAAATTCTACGGTTAATAAAAGAGTGTCGCTTTCAATAAATACAAATGATAACAAGAAATTAAAAATCACACAAATTCAGTATTTATTGTAACCGACTGACCAAGGTGCCAGATATTTTATGGGAAACACGCCAGCTTCTAATTTCACTATTTTAAATCAATTTGCCATTTGAGACGGTTCTACTTAGTTTAATTAATTGCATATATATATATATATATATATATATATATATATATATATATATATATATATATATATGGAAAGGCAAAAGAGACCGAACAATCAAAACATTTTTAGCTCAAATAAAATGTCTTGATATTTATGTGGTATATTATTAAATGTACATACGCATTGACTGACCAGTAACTTCCGACTCACCCTGTATATATATATATATATATATATATATATATATATATTATTTCATGTATCCACATTAAATGTTATAAAGAGAAATAATATTTTATGTATCGATTTTCAGTATTTACTTCAACAGTGCTCAATACGTGAGAAGAGCTACGTAGTAAGTCATAAAAATATATTTCTGGGAGCAAAAGCTACACACAGGCTGCCGCGCCGCGTTTAATCCCCGTAGGGATCGTCAGGCTAATATATATATATATATATATATATATATATATATATATATATATATATATATATATATATATATATATAAAAAGTGGTGTACTAAAAGCGAACTTTTAGGAAAAGTAAAACCTATTGTGAAGAGTATACAGGAGTATATGGCTTCTTGGAATTTAGCTTTGATTCCTCTCTCACAACCTTTCGGGCCTTTTAACGACCTACCTATCTACTTCTCATTCTCTCCGCTGGACTTTTCGACACCGGACTTTTTAGCAATCGGACATTTGCTTGCATTCGGGCAGAATTTTGCCTTGTGTTTCTTCCCCCTACAACTTTTATTTTATTTTTTCAAATTTTAAATCTTGGCCTTTGCCAACTTATCTATCCCAGCGACTTCCTCTGATGATAAGATTTTGATCTTTGAAAAGCCTGGCTTAAGGAAAATTTAACTTGAATAAATTGCCTTTTTTGCGGAATATACCTTTCTCTGAGCAATTGAATTGAATTATGATTTGGCTTTTGCTTCTCTAATTCCTTTCCATTCTTCTTCATTATATATATATATATATATATATATATATATATATATATATATATATATATATATAATTTATTTTTAATAACTATACGATACATATTTAAGCGTCGTACCGCGGTTTCATCAAGATGGGCTGACTTTTCTAATTTTGAAAAAAACATCTATAGCCCATAAAGGAACTATCAGCGTTTCTAATTGAAAAAAAAAACCGGGGAAATGGCGCTTGGGTTCACCGCTAAAAAACGGGGCATTGCTGAGTCGTCCCTTTTGAAGAAGGTACGGTATCAGAGGTATATACTAGATGGTATTTATTAAGAGTTTTATTTTATTTAGTTTTTATTTCTATAAATAGTTTTTCATTCGCCGTTAAAACCGTTAAAAACGGTCACATTGCTGGAGCGTCCCTTTTGAAGGAAGCACCGGGTCAGGGTTATATACTAATATATGGGTCTAAATCGTAATTAAGTTAAATTTTAAAAAAACTGCTTCGAAGTTGTGTTTATTTTTAGGGGTAACCGTGTTGCGTAGTTTATTGATTAGGCTGTGTTTGGGATTTATTAAGTTTTTTATTCATTTATTTTTTATTTGTTTATTTATAGTTTTTTTATTTTTTTTATTTTTTATTTATTTTCTTCTAAGTATATTTATGGGGGTCTATATTGAGTGGATTAATTTCTATGTAATGACTGGATGTTGAAGGAGGGTATATCTTTATCAGTGAAAGACTTCATCTAAGGGATATCTACTGTCTTAACTTGCATTGCAACATTTATGAGTTTATGTATTTAATTAATTCTGTTAGCTTTATCTAATGATCTTCATGAGTCTATTATAGGGTATGTGTGAGACGGGGCGGGGTTAAGTCTTAGACATCTATAATTCCTTTAATTTAATGGGGTTTGATTGTTATATTTCTAGGCGTTTAATTAGAGAGATTCGTGTATTTATCATGTTAGATATTTGAAATGTGATGTGATATCTACTGATTTATGTTATATTTGTTGTAGATGGGGTTAAAGGGGTATATCAGTGTATGGTGTATTGGTATTGGTAGGTAGTATGATTGTGGTTGCTGCATGTACAATATATCTGGGGGTGTTATGTTGTATATCAAAATAAATTATTTTGGAAATATCATGAGGTGAGTGGCTATGTCATATATTATGTTATGGTGTCGAGATCATTGGGCTTCTGGGGTAATTAGTGAGTTATGTATTTTCCTTGCTAGTCCATTAGACTAGCAGACATTTTCTTTTGTGGGGAGATGTTTTGAAACCTCGGTTTTAATGTTCATGCAGTTTATGAAAGGGTTATTGATTGCCTGTAGAATCTGGAATTTTTCAGTAATGCATAGAGGGAAATTCCTGGAGGTAGGGCTATAGGACTGGTGTATCGATGATCCTCCATTTTATTTTATAGGGAGTGTTGGACCTCTTGAGTTCTCATATGGTAGTTGCTAGAGAGGTGATGTTGTAATTTTTCGGATATCTGAAGGTGTTACTGTGAGCGTAGAGCATTTGCTTGAAAGTTCCTTGAATCATTCCAATGTAAAGTTCTGCATTCTTGGTATCTCCACCGGATATGACTTTGTTTTCGTACACTATGGAATTGACCATGCATCCTCCTCCCAAGGAACAAATCTCACCCCTTTTGCATGAGTAGCCGGGGGTTGGGGGGATTGATTGATGCTATTGGTTTTGAGGCTAGAATGGATCCTACGGATAGAAATCAAGAATAACTAGTTTTGATCATATTTCTATTAAAGAGTTTATGAATCTTATTTGATGGTTGGATGTGTTTTTCTATTAATTAGAGAAACTGCTTGTCTATGCTATATTTGACACTGAGGGAATGGGGGAGAGTAAACATATAATGGTTCTTTGACTATTCCGTCTGTGCTGTCTGGTAGATAGGGTGGATATATAATGATCTTCATTGTGTATTCGTATTTATGCGTGATGGTGTGGAGCTTTATTTATATATACATAGTCCGGCGTGTGACTTAAATTCGAGTGTGGCTGACTGAATTTTTCGATGTGTCTTCATTTTGTGAGACGCTGGTTTTGAAATGTGAGGTAAGTGTATTTTCTAAACAGTAAAAGCCTACACGTGTCAATGAAACTATGGTATATCTCTGGAATTTATAATGTATAGTTTTAAAATAAATAATTTGTATATATACACAAAAAATAGCGAGTACAAAACTGCCTGACGAATAACAGAAAGGAAGTCAGATTAACTCCGCCTTAACTCTATTTTGGTAAGACGTTTTCTTTTTTCATTTGTGGCTTTTTATACCGATTTATACGTTTTTTCTTATTTTTAATATCTTCTTTACTGTCTTTCGCAACCGTCTTTCATGTTTTTTTTTACATCTGCGTCAGTTTTTAATGTCTATCTGCCACCTACATAATCAAAGAAAATAATCTAAATTCTTCTTTTCCATAATTTGTGCGGTTATTTGTGGGGTTATTTTAGGGTGTGGCAATTTGATAAACTGGTCTTATAGTGCCTATAAAGTAATTTCCCCCTCAAACACACTGAATACAACGTGATGTCATAACTTGTCATTGTGGTTTACTATTAATGCCTATTTTAAAAATTGTTCCAGTCTCCAAAGATATTTCTCCCAGGCTTTACCTCTCGCATTACATAAGAAAGGAAGATCATTACTGCGTTAATGTTTCTTTCTAAAAATAGATAAATCATCATTTTTAATCAGCCATCAAAAAGTCTATATGTATATTAATGTACTTGTTCCTCTGTTAGTACCACCGTTATACCTGTTACCATCTATGTGTTACGATGGACTCGCCCAGATGCCCAAAAAGAAATTGTATATTTAACTAATCTAGATAAATCACTCAATAAGAATTTTATAAAAACAAATCTATTCTAAAAATTAAACTATGTTTAATTCATGGATGACTTGATACATATGACGTCACGTTAATTAGAAGAATTGCGTCAGTATTCTAAATTACATGAAATACATTTCGTCATCGTTATCGACTTAAAAACGTATTCATTGCATGAAATCGTTAAAGTTTTTTTTTTTTTTTTAACTTTATTTTTAAAACTAATATTCTATTGAGTTAATATTTATTACTGTTTAATAAACGTTTTTATTTTTAATTGTTACCTTAAAACATAAAATAAAACCTGCTCTTGAAATGTTTTATTTAAAATATCGTGCAATTTTTACAGTTACAAATATTTTTTAATATTTTTTAAATTTGTATGACTATTTGCCACAAACAGGGCATATTACCACTGAAGCATAAGGGGTCACTGTGATAGGGGCCAAATTTATAGAAGCACCCTGAGTGGGGAGTTGGGCAGCAACATGTTTGCTAACATTACATTTAAACCTGTGCATGTTGGTACGATCGGAGAAACAGGGAGCAGGAAGAGAATTCTAAAGGCAGAATAAGGCAAAATAAGTTAATTATAATAAGTTAATTATAATAAGTTAATTATAATGAGTTAATTATTATAAGTTAATTATAATAAGTTAATTATAATAAGTATAACATGTTGTTATAATGACTAAATTTATTTATCTACCTCACACAAGGTAAGATGTGACACAAGGTCGGGAAAGTGAGATTATAGATAAGCCAGCGCTCGAGAGGTGAGCACTCTGGTCATTTAAAAATTGCCTGTGCAGCCCCGTCGGCATTCCCCGGTGGGGGCGCCTCAGACAGTAAGCAATAAACTTACTCCTCCCCAAAGAGGGGAGGCAAAGCCTGGGAGGGTGCACCTCCTAGAACGGCACAGGACCAGCAACCCCCAATAGACCGGCGTAAATCCAGACACAAAGGCCCGGACAATACCGGTTTATTAGGCGATGACTAAAGCACAGCTAAAATGATAATAAATATGTTTTAAAATCTACATCAATTTATACTGGGTCTGTTATTTGCACGGGAAAATAAAAATATTGAACCGGTTTTCTTTTTCAACTCTATATACTCTTCTTCTACTTTCCTACCATGAGTACAGCACCGCTACAAACAATAATAAACATATGTAGAGGTTTACGTGAAACTACTTTTATCACCTCTAAAACCAAGTTTCTCTTTTTTCACTGCGAATGCTCGGATTCTTATTTCTCCCCTGTTTAAATGAATGGCTCTCTCCTTGAGGAATCTCTCCTTTCTTTGATAAACTCCTAGCACTGACTTTTACCAGAGACCTGAAATTAATCCTCTACTTTTATAAAAGCTAGATACGACATAAGATGTACTACTGCTGTCATATCTGGGGAGGTGCTCTCGGCGCACTTTTTCTTGACAAAGTACAAAACTGACTTTGCAACCTAGTGGGGTGATCTCTTCGCTACCCTACAGCCTCTGTCGCACAGAAAAGATGTTGCTAGCCTCTATCTACTGTATTGTTATGTTCAACTGACATTTTATTTAACCCTTATCCTCGATGGCCCCTGGGTCTTGATATGCGGTGACCCATCAGTATAAAAACAACATAAAAACACGTTAAACTAGATCAAACCGATCCTCGACTGAGAAATAGAAGAAAGTATACTGTCAGCTATCTTTTTCGACTCACCCTGAACTGATTCTATGTTGTTACCATACGTACAACACAGCATCACATCATAATAAACATATCTAACGGTATATGTAAAACTACATTTTTAGCAAGTACTTTGGTGACGATTTAGGAAAGTCATACGGCATAATCACGTTGATCCATCGGTTTTCGTTAGATCACAGAAGTTAAGCAACGTTGAGCCTGGTCAGTTCTAGATGGGTGACCATTTGAGAATAACAGGCGATGTGTGTATAGGTAACGTTGACACCTCCCTGCAAGAACTGCAAAAACCTAATGCCGTCATTTACCCTAACCGGGATATACATGCGACTGAGGACTGCTTGGGAATTTGATATTCCCATAAAACTTCCTCCTTCGGAAGAAAGCATGTTAACCCCGTCCCTGGTGAATACCGTACCATGTAACGGTTAGATAAGTCAGATGCTATATTTAAAACGTAGTTCTAGTGGATTTGCAAGCTGAGGGCCAATCTGCAAATACAACGAACATAACAGACAGTCCAAATACGTTCGTTGTGATCTGCATTGCCAGACACTTTCTGATGATAACAGGTCAACTACAACATTCAAAACAATAAGATTGCTGCTAATGACAGCGTTGGTGTTTAATGAAATATAAGGAATTGTTACATTTCGTAGCATAATATTCAACATTAAATATGCACATTGTCCGAACCGTACATCCTAAGGATCGCCAAATGTATTCTAAACTAAAATATTGAAACGTTCCAAAAGTCAACTTTTGGAACGTTTCAAAACTACGGTAACATTTCTTTTAATACGTAAAAAAATGATGAATTGAATCTTTATGGCGGACGGTTGAAGTATAGAAATTTCAAACCGAGTAGTTTAATTTAAATGTTTGGAATCGTCATTCGGAGATCTGATATCGAAAGGATGAAAGAGAAGTTGGTCGCTTCGTGTTTCGCGGTA
The DNA here is from genome assembly GCA_963556195.1 of Sepiola atlantica. NCBI lineage: Eukaryota > Metazoa > Mollusca > Cephalopoda > Sepiida > Sepiolidae > Sepiola > Sepiola atlantica. Next base: position 24,145,867 of record OY744515.1, on the reverse strand, counting down.
AGGAGTTGAACAATGCAATAGTTTCATTTTTGCGGCGTCTTAATTTGATACTGAATGTCACAGAGATGCAGTTTTAGAATATGCTGTAAAATTCTGTCCAACTTTGAATTTTTGTTAAATACATACATTTTTAGAAAATTTCGTGAATACTAATTTCCGATCCTACTCATATTTCTCAAATATATTTAAACAGAATTGAAACAAGGCACTAAACGATTTCTTCTTCATTCTGAGACATTCTGTATGTATTAAAAAAAGTTAAGTTCCACTTATTAGACCTCATCGTAACAACAAAGGCGCGCGTGTGTGTATCTTTCCGGGTAAATAAAAATAATAATAATAATGTGTAAGTAACGTAGTGGTGGGAAAACAAACATACACAAACATAGGAGAAGTAGTCATATAATTTTATTAATATAAAGATTACGATCAAAAATTGAATTAAAAGAAAACCAATATCAATTAAAAAAAACACTAAAAGTCATCAATGCGTATAGGTATTCATCTGCCTCCCCAAGAGGCTAAGATATGGTTCAAGGTCATTTTTAGTATTATGCCACTCTCAGCCAGGTAAAAGAAATACAGCAGTATTCTCGGTATTCTCACAGAAATGCAGACGACTCAGGAATAGGCAATTTTGTGCAATGCGGGAGGTACTGTCTGTATAGGTAATCATTTGGGACAGGATTGAATTTTTAACATACGTCTGTATTCACACTGTGATTGTCATTCATAAAACTGCGTTTTAAGGAGGGCAATATATAACAAAATGTGTAATTTATTAGGAAGGAGGCGGCTGCATCTTATTGTCACTCATCATCAGGTAATACAATATCACATTTTATACAATTTATATACTTTGTCTCTATTTTACGCCACTACTATCTTATAACAAACCTATTTCCAAAAGTTATACGTTTTCATTTAGTTACGAGAGACTTACATCTCGTACGTTTATCAAGCTCTCTTGAATACTATCCCAGTCGGGTAATACTAAAGCAGCAGTGATAATGACATATATGCATCCTTGTACTTGTTTTGCAAGTACTTCAATGGAATTTGCTCCAATGAACTGGCTGCTCTGGTGCCCCCTCGACGTAAATACGCTCGACCAACCTGACAATAACCCAAATCCAATCCATTCACTGTGGAGGTCTCTAGATACCGGAGAGCCTTCTACTTCAATGGCTTCTTTGCAAGAGCTGCCGGCCTTTGGAACTCTCTCCCTGCTTCCTGATTCCCCGACTGTACCGACATGCACAAATTTAAAACTAATGTAAATAAGCATCTTGCTACACAGCTCCCAATTTAGGATGACTCCAAAAACTTTCACCTTAATTCTTCCCTTGTTTTGGGTGAACTATATTTAAATAAAATATGTATACTATCACTGTCTTATCCTAGTCTTGTTCACACGGTCATTTCTGCACTGCTTTGATATTGTTCCTTCTTATAATAGCTTCCCGACATTTACTGTGCTTTTTTGCTGCTGTTTGTTCTTGTGTTTTCATTTTTAACGCATTTACCGACACCAGCTTTGCGCAACGTATTTTAATTTACCAATAGTAATCTATGCCTAGGTCAGTATTCGGGCGAGAGAGGACGAGAATTATAAGTTCGGCCATCTGCGACAAAATAATGATTATAGGAGTACCTAAAAACGAAAAGGACTTTCCGGTAGCTTTACAATTTCCTTAAATTAGTCAGGTAGAAAAATGCATGCATGCGGCCCAAGACAGGGTTGGAATTGGTGTACTTTCAAATGAAATAGCAGAGTAGTAACGCCATACTCGCTCCAAAGCTATTATTATGCATATTTGGAGTTTTCTTTTCTTTTGTTTGTTTTGGTTTTTAACAAAATTCCAAATGGCCCAATAAATTGCAATCACAAGTTTCTAATTTCGTCGCATTAAATATTAACCGAGCTTAACGTTTTCCATTAACTAATCATTTTTTGAAACATAATCGATAATTTTTGATTATCCACTTATTATTATTATTATTATTATTATTATTATTATTATTATTATTATTATTATTATTATTATTATCTCTGCTCACAATAAGCCATCACACAAGTCATCGCCAGTGATTGCTCGCCGACAACAACCAGTGGTGTTCCCTAGAGTGTGAGTGATAACAAGCCTCCCCAGAGTTCCAGTACTCTCTACCTCTTTTCGATCACCACATAAAATGACCTTGCGGTATCGCAACAGCCGCCTACCATTGATTTCTTGCTGGCAACGACCATTAGTCTCCCCTGGGATTTGGGTGGCAATAAGCCTCCCCAATGTCTCAGTACTCTCCGTACTCTTCCAATGTAGGTCTGGTTAGTGCTCTCCCTCCTCAATCTTCCCATCCTCCTTGACCCTCTACCACTATTTTCTGTGATGTCAGCCGAGGCCAGTGATTTTTTTTGGGGGGGGAGTAGCAGCTTATGATGTTCCTTGCAGTTTCCGTTCCATTATTATTATTATTATTATTATTATTATTATTATTATTATTATTATTATTATTACTTTTGCTTGGGTGTTTGTCTGTTTGTACTTACATGTTTTGCATTATTTTGAGGCTAGTTTGCGCATTCACTTGTTATATGATTATTATTATGTCTGTTACCGTTTTATTTCTTTGTCTGCAAAATCTACGTGTAATCTACTATTTTAGCTTTGATGTAGTTCGTTTTGGTCGCATTGTTCTGTGCAGCTGTTAATAGCGATTACGTTTGTCTGTTCAAGTGTTCTTTTTCTAGCCATGTTTAGGTATTTCGTGCATCTCTTCTCTGTTTAGTCTTATAAGTCGTCCATGTAGCAGCTTCTCTTTCCAGTTTCGCTGCTCCCTGTATTGTTTATTTTAGCGGTGCCTCTTGTAAAGATGATCAGTTTTTATATATTTTGGTTTATGTATTTTCTAGTTCGTTTTGGTGTCATCCACACAGTATTATATACGTATCAGTCATTTCTCCTTCCCTCTTTTGAGTAATGCAGTATCATACTTTAGGTGTAGTGCATTGTGCATTGTGCATGGTCATGGTGATGGGCATGGTCATGGTCAAGGGCCTGCATTCTTCTTTCGTAGTTTATTAAGGGTCATATCTCTATGGATACTGACGAGGTAATTATTCATGTTTATTAAGTTTCTACTATGATATCAAATAATTTAGTTTCTAAGAGTTAACTTTTTCTTCTCGGGTATTCACTTCTTATTTTTTCTTTTATTTCTGTTGATTAGATGGCGTCTGGATTCAGAACTACCAGGTATTTATGGGTATTATGTTCGTCAAGAGTCTTCATCTCCTCTTGGTTGGGTAGTTCTATGCATTCTACTGTTGAATTTGTTCCCTTTTCTTCTCTAGTAGTGCACACTTTTCAATTCTTAATTCCATTCGAATTTCCTGGCTTTAGATTTTGGTTGTATTTATCAGCTTTATTATTATTATTATTATTATTATTATTATTATTATTATTATTATTATTATTATTATTATTATTATTATTATTATTATTATTATTATAATTATTATTATTATAATTATTATTATTATTATTATTATTATTATTATTATTATTATTATTATTTACTCACTAGGAGTTCTCACACAGGTCATCAGTGATTGCTTACCGACAACCGGTGGTATTATTATTATTATTATTATTATTATTATTATTATTATTATTATTATTATTATTATTATTATTATTATTATTATTATTATTATTATTATTATTATATGCATGTATGTATACATACATATATATATATATATATATATATATATATATATATATATATAGAGAGAGAGAGAGAGAGAGAGAGAGAGAGAGATTGATAGATAGATAGATGTATATATGTATATATATATATATATACATATGTATATATACATGTTTACATATACAATATATATTAAATTAGCTGGATAAAACAATAAAGTCTTCGATTGTAGGTTTTATAAAAGCTAATATAAAGTATTTTATTTAAAAACTATACATTACAGTGTCTTTTTTGTGTAAGCGGGTTTTCATTGGTCTGGATATGCTGTTTATGGGATATAAATCCGCTTATATCTTGAGACCGAATCTTTCGAGAAAAAATTGAGGGAACGGTGCTGAAGATCCAGTTTGAGCATATAAGACGTTTTTTATATATATGGGGACTATAGCTTGGCGGTTGTATTAAGATGCTTGCATTTGGAACTGTAAGAGGTGAATCTGTTATTAAATACTGACAGACTAAATATCTAGGTGTATGGAAGGTATAGTTACCATTTTGTGCGATGTTATGTAAGTTTTTTTATCGTGGTGGTTAGCTTGTTTAATAAATTAGGCATTTTTAAAATTTGTTAACTGTGAAGAAATTCATTAAAGAAAAGATCCTGGCAATGTTGACATAAACACAACGTTTATTAGTTGTCTTTTTTCTTTCCACAGCATCGGAAGGTGATTTGATTTAGACATGTTTTTCAAAGGAAATCTTAATAGAATTGGCATTTCTGTGTACAAAATCAGTAGAGTTCAGCTTCAACAATATTATGTATAGTCAGGTCGATGGGGTTTCAATGGGAAGTCCATTGGTCCCAACTTTAGCTGATATCATTCGTCGGTTATTACGAATCCGTATTATTTAGTTTTGTAACCATACCCACGACCTATGTTAGATATGTTGACGACACTTTTGCCATGTTTTTTTATCGCAAAGTGAAGTGTTAGCATTATTCAATAAGTTAAATTCAATTGATGGAGCTCTAACGTTTTCTATGGAAAGTGAGAAAAATAATTGTCTTCTCTCCTTCGATGTCCTTGTTGAACGTTCAATAGGCAGTTTTCTTACTACCATCTACAGGAAGTCTACTTTTATTGGCCTGTGTGTAAACTGGTCTTCTTTTGTACCAAAATCAAGAAAGGTAGGTTCAATTTACACTTTGGTACATAAAGCCCTAGTAGATTGGATTCGGAACTGAATAAGATTAGGGAAATATTCATTGATAATGGTTACCCTGAGGACCTTATTAATGATTGCATTAATAAAAAGGTTGTTGACTTCAAATCCCTCCAAATATTTGTCACTTCAAAATGCCCCATTAATTTGAAACTACCTAAGATAGGGGAAATAGTAAAAAAAATTAGACACGCAGATTGTTGAAAGCATTATTAATTGCTTCTACCCTATTTCCTTACGTTTGGTGTATTCTACAGGATCTGTTTTTCCTTCCTTTCGCAAGCATAGCGTGCCCTATAGCAATTATAGTAATGTTGTTTACCAATTTAAATGCCAGTGTGATGCTTATATATTGTCACATAATGTAATATACTACATTGCGACTATCACAGGTAAGGCATAGTGGTTGTATTAGGATGCGTGCATTTGGAACTGTAAAAAGTGGATATGTTATTAAATGCTGACAGGCTAGACATCTAGGTTTATTGCAGGTATAGATACCATGTTGCGCGGTGTTATATAAGTTTCTTTTACTGGCGTGGTTGGCTCGTTGAATAAATTAGGCAATTTTTTATTTGTTAACAGTAAAGAAATTCATTATTTTAGCCAAGGAAGAGATTTTAAATTACAAGAAATGAATATGCGGAGTTATCGTATCATCATCATTATATATATATATATATATATATATATATATATATATATATATATATATATATGATTTTTCATAGTAAAAACTGTTCGCAATATATATATATATATATATATATATATATATATATATATATATATATATATATATATATAAGTATAAATTTTTATTTATACAAACATTATTGGTTACATATGTGCATACATGTTTCGATTGCACTTTTCCCAGAAAGTCAACCTCATCAGACCAAGAATTTTCGAGAAATGGATGGATTTGAAGAATTTTCTCTCCTAAGTAAATCTTTTGGGGGTTTTGTTATTTTCTATTTCTTATGAATTAGTATCAGATTACCTATTCCACTTGCTGACCTTTTTTGCTCGTGGTTGTTCTTTTTATTACTTTTTATGGCGTCTCCATCACCTTTTCCTATCCTTATTTTATTGCCCACTACTTTCTGGGTTTCTTTAAACTCTTTAACCTACCAAGTTTTACAAACTCACTTCAGTATAAATAGCTTATCTATATATCAAGAATCACACATATATAAACAAACTCTAATAGATACGCAAATACAAATAAATAAACAGACATTGATATACATACACATCTAAACATGGACACACACACAGATCCACTATCAATCAAGCATATATTTAAAATACATACGTGCTTATAAATATATTCTAGATGTATATTCAATACAAATATCCATACGTCTACACAAACACACATATATACAGCTATATGTACCCACACACGCATATCTATACACACACATGTATATACACATATATACACATACATATATATACACACGCACACACACATATACATGCACATATATACATACACACATATATATATATATATACATATTCACATACATATAAATACATAAATCGTACATGAGCATATTCGTAACATAGATATACACGCATACACACGCACATACACTTTTCGTATAAATAGTTCCTAAAAATACGCACATATATGCACATATATATACATACACACACTGACATATATACATATACACATACACATACACATATACATATATATATACACATATACATATATACACATACATACATATACCCCAATACACACACATATACACAGGCGCCGACAGTTCACACCTATACATATATACGAATACAAATACATACATACACACCTATACTTATACAAAGTGCACACAAATTAATATATACAAGCACATACCTAGAATATATATAAACTAGACTATGCAAATATAAAATCTACCGACAAATGTATACTATATATATATATATATATATATATATATATATATATATATATATATATATATATATAAAGGTATGAAACTAAAAGTAGAATGTATACTTTTCAAATTTGCCCATGAGTGTTTAAAGCTCAATATACGGATAGAGCAATTATATAGATACATGAAAGAAGAGAAATGCAAAAAATGTAAGAACGACAAATCTATTTCATCTTCAGTTATTCAAGACAAGGTGTATTCAATAAAAGAGTGTTTTTTTTTTTTACTTTTCTTTAAACCAGGCTTTTCAAAGAATGGGTTCTTATTCATCAGAGGAATTAAATAGATAGATAAGTTGGCAGAGAATAAACCAAAAGTCATAATTTGAAAACGTTATTAAATATAGATGTAAGTGTGTGAGAAGAGTGTCAAAAAGACAAAAGATTTCCAGTGAAAAATGTCCAGTGAAAAATGTTCAGTGAAAAAAAGGTTGGGAAATGAAAGGCAAACATTCACTGTTGGAGAATTCGTGGAGAATGCATCAATAGGGTCGAATACTGTAAATCTAGGAGGAATTAATACATCAGAATAATAGATGGTGCTGCCCCGTAGAAGAGGTTGGTAAATATATATATATATATATATATATATATATATATATATATATATATATATATATAGTCTAAAGAAACTGTGAGTTATTTTAACAAAAAAAAGTAAAATGCAGTTTAAATTCCCAGAGAAACTTACTAAATCCAAGATATTGCAGACTTAACATTCGTTGGGGAATTCATAAATAAATAAAAAAATAAGTAAATAAAATTTAAAAAAAGAAGGGGGGGGGTTAAGTATCTAACAGTAAAACAAAAACATGAGACCTTACGCGTGTAATATTAACACGGGGATCAACGGCTGTTTACCATGTAACTGTTTCGGAGATTTAAAAACAGGACAGTTATAATATTCATGGCTCTCCAATATATATATATATATATATATATATATATATATATATATATGTGTGTGTGTGTGTGTATGTGTGCGTGTGTGTGTGTTTATTCATTAAGACAAACATTATTAAAGAACAGAGAATGTTACTGTTTGGTAGTCTTTTTTGTATTTTTTCGATTTTTCATATGGTTCATTGTGTGTTTCTGTCGAAGTGTCGTATGTAAAATCCGTATGTCATGAGTTCCATTTTTCGTGAGTACTTTCGACTGAGTAATGCAATAGTCTTCTGGCGGGGTATTAGTCTGCTAAGTTCGTTGAACAGTGCGGCAATTTATGGCTTCTTAAATGTACACATGGGTGATGAAATGGGATATGCGGGATGTGATAACATCCAAAACGTGCGATCATTTAAATCACAATATTTAAAATAAATTACAATATTTAAAAAATTGTAATATTTAAAAACGGCTAGCCGGGAATTTTTATTTGTCAGATAATGATTTGTTGAAGTCAAATTACTTGGCTAGGAATTTAAAGATATTGTGGCTAGATTCGTAATTTATATTATTTATTGTAGTGGGTGTTTAGTCTTTATATACAGAGCTTCTAGATTTTTTTAGTCATATTACATTGGGGTTATGATGTACAATTTGTGTGTTGTTGACTAATGGGAGCAGTAATGTTCTTTTAAGTGTTGGTAGATTGAACTGGGGGCAAGGAGATTAAAGTGAGCCTTCAGGAAAGTGTAGTAGTGGTAGCCAATGTAACAGTTAGTTTTAGTAGTGTTGGAGATACATTCTCTCAATGGGCATTGGAACTGATATATTACGTGTGTTCTTTCTACTACGTTTTTAGCCTGAGAGGTGTTATTGATTATTAGGTGGTTTTTGAATTTTTTATGATAAATAATAAATATGATTTTATTTTTACTATTGACGGGAGATATATGTTTGTGTATTATGTTTTTAAGAACTTTTTCATCTAATTTAAAGTTGAGAAGCATCTGTTTACGGTAGTATATGTTGATGCAGTCTGAATTGTATAGCTTGTTGTTATTAGTGTTATGTAGCTCCTAATTATTAATTTGATTTGTTCATATACAATGTAATTGGGGAATTGGTTGTTAATTAAGACTTGTTTGATGTTTTTTAATTCATTGACAAATAGTTTTTTGATTGAGATCAGTTTTGTCCGGTTTATTAGATTTTTTATAATTGCGATTTTATATTGGAATGAACATTAACTTTTGTAATTCAGGATTTAAAAATTAATGGAGGTAGTTTTTTTATAAGGAAGAGGTGATGAATTCATAATTGTTGAGGTCAATAAGTACGTCTAGTAACGAAATGTTGATATTAATGTTTAGTTCATAGTTGAATGTGTACGGAACCCATGACGACGCCATCAATTTGGATGTAAATGTGTATCTTATGATCGTAAAATTGGGCTTCGGTTATGGAGATTACTAATAACTTTAAGTGCTTTAGGATTGATTTTAAGTGGAGGGATGGATAGGTTGGTGTATATGCTATCAATAATGATGTCGATTGTTACATGTACCAGTACATTAGTAAATAGACTCTCGACATCGAGTGAAACTTTGATTTTATTATTTATTTTTCTAGTTTGGAAAATCTGCATGATTTCTTGGGTAGACTTTACACTATATTTGTTTAGTAACGACAGGGTTATAGACATTGATCAGTTTAGTTAATTGATAAATAGGGGTTGTAACGTGAGAAATTATGGGACCGAGTAGAGAGCTGGTTTTATGTGTTTTTACATTACCATATAAGTAACAGGGTTTGTAATCCCCAATTATTTTGGGGAGTTATTTCCAGCGTTAGAAATCCACGCTGATGACGTCTAATCGCCAAAAAATTTACAATATCATTTGCATTCCTCCGTTGACTGCATGAAGTAACATTTTACCAAAATAACCCATGTCTATAAAAAAGGTTGTGGCGATGACGTTCTATGGTGTAACTTCTCAATATATACATATATATATATATATATATATATATATATATATATATATATATATTAGAAAAAACATAACAATGTGTAGTGTTAAAATAAATAAAATGCATTTTAATCTGATCTTTCGAGAAATACAATTTTCCTTGTTAAAGCAGTGTTTCTCTTTTTTCTTCATCGTCCGATGGTAATGGATTTTGGGGTCAGAAAATCACGTTATGTCTGTAGGCGAGGCTACGCCAATTTGAATTAGAAAGGGTATTTAGACATATTTTTTAAACAATTGTTTCGTAATAGTATCATATTTTATATGTTTATATATATATATATATATATATATATATATATATATATATATATATATATATATATATATATATATATATAAACATGATTTAAGCAGAAATAGTTCGAGTTTTTTTGTACTAATGTACAATGAGAAAAAACATAAAATGCTATATAATAAATAAAGAAGAAAAGTATCTCTCGTGTGTGTCGTGGCGGTCATGTGGAACATTTTCAAATGAAAGTTAAACGTTAGCCAACAAAAACGCTTGAAATATGATTGACAACAGGTTTTCAGAAAAAATGTGCCGTATAAAAATGTGTTAATGGTGTGAATGGGGCGCGTGAGATTATATTCTAGTTACTTAGTAAGTTTTTCGCCACCTTCTAAATTAAACTAAAAATCAAATACCAATGAGGATTAAATATAAAAATCAAAGAAATTAATCGAAAGTAAAATTTTGTTTTCTAACAAGAGAGATCACTATGTGCACGAAATCACTACCTAAACAGATTTATGTATGTGCCCTTTGTCACTAAAACTATCGATCATGGAGGTAGAAGTAAAACTGACTTTAGCAATGCTACCAATTTTAGGACTTGGTAATTCGAAGACACCCTTTGGGCAAGAAAGTTGCTTGGAAATCTAGATACTTCCATAGAGTAAAAATATATATCCTTCTATCTAAATCAGAAATTTTTTAATTTTGTGAGATGAAGCCCCAACTAAGTGTCTTCCAATGATTTCAATTTTCTCACATTTTTTAATTTCATAAATTTATTATGTGATATGCATCTGGTTTGAATTGCATTTAAGCTTAAAGAAATTTTAAAAATCTCAGACGACAACCTGACTTTTAGAAATACGTTATCTATTTCATACACGGACTTTGCGAATGTTTTTTAGAATATTAAAGGTATCTAAATAACACGTCTATTATACCTAACCAGTTCTAATAAAGGCGGGGCCACTATTTATGTTCATCATTGTACGAGGAATGAACAAAACAGTTTCCCAACAATTTATTCGAATTCATGATTAATGACGTTTATGTATTTCGTATTGGTTTGCTTAGAATATAAGAATGGTGTACACAATCGGCATTTGGATTATTGCGTTTGCTACGTTCTGCGCGGACATCCTTTTTCGCAACTATTTTTCCAATACAATAATTGCTAAAATTCGACGAAGTCGTTCACATGTGGGTTCTTGCATTTTCTGGGTCTTTGTTCTTGAAAGTGTTCTTTGTTCATGAAAGTGTCTGTTGTAATAAATGGAGTATATTTATATAAAATTAATTATTTATATATTTATATTTATAGGAGTCACTCCTAAACTAATTAACCGATCATTATGAGTTTTAAAACACAGCTGCTAAGCGTAATTGTGGAAATGAGACTATATTTAGTATGATTTAGTCACGGCGTTTAATGGGGGGAGTCCTTGTTTAAAATTCGGATAGCTCCGATTTGAATGAAATTTTGGCCATAGGGATAAGACATCAATTAATAAATATCCGTCAAATTCCGGTTTCTGAGGAGTATTTTAAAGATTTTTAAGATGTATAATCTGTGCACAACTTCGTATTTGAAAATTTAAATATTTCAGATTTGCATTGAATTTGATCTATAGTCATTAGACACCAATTGAGAGAGATAATAATACTCGCAAGTATCAAAGAAAGGAATTTGATTCGGATCGGCCTTTTCCACGCGACTAGGTAAAGACATATAATACATCCTGTTTTAAACTCATCTTTTCAAGTGAAATTCAACCTTTTGCAATGTCATAATCTATACGTTTTGAAAAAAAGCATGTATTCCGTCGTGACCTGGCGCTTTCCAGTTCACTATGTATGTGTGTGTGTTTACTATCATTCCATCTGCACGTCTCTGTCTGAATTTTACTCACTTGCTCGTTTTTGTTTTTACTGTATCTCCCGTTCATATGTATGTGATAGTTTACCTTATATATATAATGGATTTGAGAGATAAACACTATACCTGTGACAGGAGCATAGGTATAATAATCCTGGGGCTGATGTTTTCACGACAACTAAACAAAAGTAAATAATCTATATATTAATACGATAGCGTGTGTGTTCGTGTGTCACGCTTACATCAAAAGCTCTGCGCATGCGTGCCACACCTAGATTTGGAAAAGCATTCAAGTCACCTAATGTTCGTGAATTTTCATGTATTTCACTTTGGCGCAACGGTTAGCGACGTCCGTTTTTGACGTCGGCCCGACTGGTTTATAGTTCGATCCCAACCAACCTCTAAGATTTTTTCTACATCGGAGGTGGGGGTAGGGAGGTAGGGAGGGGACGACCGGGAAGACACATATTAATACGATAGCGTGTGTGTTACTTTGTGTGTCACGCTTACATAAAAAGTAACGACCTTCCGAATCTTTGTAGGCTACTCATGAATGACCATTAATAAAGCTCAAGGACAGCCTTTTGATAAGGTTGGGATCTACCTACCACAACCTTACTTTACGCATGGATAATTTTATGTAGCCTTCTCAAGAGCAAGGTCTATGAACAGTGTAAGAGTGAACATTTGTCCTTAGAATTATTCTATTAATGGGCAGAGAAGAGGAACTACCTTTACTAGAAATATTATATATAAAGAAGTTTTGTAAATTGTTTCATGTAGTGTTCATTTTTTTAAATAAATATACAAGTTAAATCTTATCATATTTTATTCAAACATGTATAGGTTAGGAACAAGATAATTAGTATTAAAAACATTATTTCGTGTAATTTACACGGGTCCCGCTAGTATAATATAATATAATATTAAAAAGCTGTGGGACCCAGAATAAAGATTTGAGTGTGATAATCGGTCAGTGCTTCCTCTATGACCAACATGGAGGGCACGGTCGAGATCATGCGAATGTTAACCCCTGTAATTTCAGGAATTAGAATACCACGGACCAAAAACAGGTCAGTAACGCCTCCTTTGTAGGTAAGAGAATAAAATAGACCAAATGCAGGTAAGTAGAACTGATCAATGCAGAAACCCAATAACACAGAACAAGAAATTGACCATGAAGTAAAATACAAAAGCAACACTACACAAAAAACCCACACACATACTTTAATCCATGAATAAGAAGAAACTCCTCTTCAAGAAGACCGCAACAAACACCGACCAATCAATCACAATGTCAACCTCAATCTCAATCTCAATCTCAATCTCAATCTCAATCTCAATCTCCATCTTAACTCCAATGTTCTCTCTTAGCTGTCAAATGTCTAACTGTCGCCTTCCATTTGAATCCTTCCATTTAATCCGCTGATCTCCACATATGCTAATTAGTTACAACTACAAAAATCTACAGCTATAGCAAGCCCGACTCTTCATAATTGTTCAGCTTGAAATGTGTAGCTGCTATTGCTCAGAGGCAGCAAGCATTCCGACAATACGGCCGTCATAAGTCAACTACGTATAGATATAAATTTGTGGAGTCAATATAAAGTTATAAGACTGTGATAGGTGAAGCAAAGAGAAGGTATACAGAGATGACCAGGAAAAAAATTCAGTCGCAGAAACTACAATAGTGTGGTGAACAATGGAGATAAACAATTCCCCGCTATCAAACCACAATGATGTTCCTGCACGTAAACTGACAAGGGTGAACTACTTGCCCAGCGTTTCGCCTCAAACTCCACTTTGGATTCCGCAAGCCATCCTCTCCCTAATTTCCCAATGCGGACGGAAGCCACAATTAATGACCTGGTAATCACCTCATCTTATGTCCTGGACATCATAAAAACTTTGACACCTCCAGAGCATGTGGGCTTGATCTTATACCAGTAATAGTAATGCTCTGCTGAATTAGCCTCTGTCCTCTCCAAACTCTACAAAAAAGCCTTGCTGATAAATGTTGCTTCCCTGATAACTACATAATTAAAGAACTGACCCTCAGAATTATTGTCGCATCAGTCTACTCCCGCTCTTTGCTGAAATCCTTAATAAGGCAAGCAAATACATGGAACTTGTCAGAGATCTTAAAATAAAATAGAACATGAAGAAAATCACTAGAATACCTAAAACTTCAAGAGCACTACGAAGTCAAAGGAAATATTGAGTCTATAAAACGCATGATAATGGTGAAAACAGTTGGAATATTTAAAAAAAAATCCTCAAATGTAGAAACCAACGCACTTAACAAACTCTATCCAACCACGGGTAACAACAAATACAGAAAATCATCACACGACTCCATTAGCTGACACATACCTAAAAAAACAGGAAAAACATATACATATATGTGGTGACACTAGCCTTTGCTAGTACCATGCAAAATTGTCGTAAATGGTCAAGGAGGATGGAAAGACCGATGAGAGAAAGCACCAACCAGACCTCCACTCGAAATGTGCGGATAATATTGTAACCTTGTGGAGGGTTATTGTCAATCAAATTCCAAAGAAAACCAACTATCACTGCCAATTAGAAACTACTGGTAAACGGCGTTTGCGATAATGCAAAATAATTTGCAGCGGTTATCGTAAGAGGCGGAGAGTGTGCGGAATCTGGGGAGACGTTTTACTTCTTAGACTAATAAATATAAGAGATATAATGAACTCTGTAGTGAACACGGTCAATTCTAAATTTTGATGAATATAAAATCATAATTCTTGCTATGCACCATGGTAAGGAATGCCACAAGGAATTCCACAAAAGGTCGAATGGAGTGTATTCAGTGTACAAATGCTATGATTTTTTTAATTGATTAAAATACTAATCATTGTCAAAAAATAGAAGGAAAACGGAGTTCGTTATTGTTGTGTGATTCCCTGTAGATTAGCAGCATAAAAGACTTAACATTTGTTACACACCTGATGCTAGCACGCCTATCACCTGCGTGGCAACCGAAACAGCGTCGGATTATATATACACATATTTGTAACATGTTCGACAATTCTTACTTCTAAGCGGTATGCGTGCATTCTGATTAGGTAAACGCAAGCCTCTCTTCTTTTTATGAGAAAGAGAGATGGAGAGAGAGAAAGGGAGAGGGGGGGGTGATACACTCACTCACTCACAGGTTTGCGGTGATAAAGTAGATACCGTCGTAGATTGGCGATTCTGTGTACCGTGTTCGAATCCTGTCTCATCCGTAGCACTCCCACGGAAGAATTAACCAAGTTTCCTTAGAAAAAAATGAATAAATTTTTGAGCAAACACAGGGTCCAAATTAAAATTATTCATTTATTTTTAAACTAACCAGAAAACGTGTAAAAACTCGGTTCATCAAACGTGACACAGTCCGTTTATAGCCTCTTTGTCATCGTAAAAGCGAAACCCCTTAAAACCACGTAGCTGAGAACACATATTGTACTAGCTTCAAAAATGCTGTACACTGTAGACGTAAAAGGGTTACTGGGAATTTGGGTGTGGGTTTTGGATGTCACCACAAGTTGGGAGCAGTGTAGCGGATGTCTGTTTACATTAGTTTTAAACCTCTGCATGTCGGTACTGTTGGGGAAACAGGGAGAAGGGAGTTCCAGGGGCCAGCAACACGAGGAAAGAATCTATTGGAGTAGAAGGCTCTCCGGCATTTAGGGACCTCCACAGTGAATGGATGGGATTTAGATGATCGTCGAGTTGGTCTAGTGAATTTACGTCGATGGGGCACCAGAGCAGCCAGTTCATTGGAGCAACTTCCATTGAAGTATTTGTAAAACAAGCACAAGGATGCAACATTGCGGCGATGGGATAGGAGCTGGAGCTTGGTTGACAGTGAGGAACCAATTAAGTTAGCGACTCTTTTTAGGACCTTGTCTAGGAGGGTGAGACTAGTGGATGATGCACCAGCCCAAGTGTTGTAACAATACTCCATGCATGGGTGGATGGTGGCTTTTTAGAGATACAGGATAATATGAGGTGTGAGGAGTTTACTAGCAGAGTAGAGGGAGCCCACCTTCTTTGCTGCAGCCTTGGCAATGTCTTCAATGTATTTGTTCTAATTCATGCTACCTGTGAAGGTTCGGCCGAGGAGTTTGAATGTTGAACTCTCAGGTAGGGTGTTATTTGCCATGACAATCGGTGGTTGGAGAGGTTTCTTGTAGTTATTGAAGGAAAGGAGCTTTGTCTTTGCGGAAATAAAAGTTACCAACTATTTATGACCGCAATCCACTTAAGCCTGTAGGTCATTTTCTAAGGATTCAGCCTTTGTCTCATATATAATCGCGTCCGTTTTTCCCACATAACGAGAGTAAAGCGTGGTGTTTTCAGCAAATATACCCATCTCAGACACAATGTCATCAGGGAGATCATTTATGAAGATCAGGAAGAATAAAGATCCAAGGATGGATCCCTAGGGTACACTAGCATGTATGTCATGTTGCCTAGATTAACGGACATCGAGGACAACTTGGATCTTTCTTTTTAGTTAGGAAGGAGCTAATTATATAAAGTTATTGCCCAGTAATACCGTATGAGCGTATTTTCAGCAGAAGCCCTTTATGCCATACCTTGTCAAAGGCCTTGGATATATCAAGCGCTACTGTTCTAGCTTCGCCTGTCTTGCCCAGTGTATAATATATGCGTTTAGAGATGACCGTTAGGATGTTCGCAGTAGATCGTGCTTGTCTAAATTCATAGTGACGGCCAGAAAGAAGTTTAGCATTAACTAAGTGCCGGACTATCGCTAAATTGATTAAGGATTCAAAGATTTTAGCAAAAAGCGGGAGTAGACTGATTGGTCGATAGTTCTGGGGATCTGTTCTATCCCCAGAATTCTTGTAGACTTGTACTACAGGTGAAATTTTCCAGCTATCGGAAAAGCAAGATTCAGCTAAGTATTTGTTGTAGTTTGGAGAGGACATGGGCCAGTTCAGCAGAGCATTTCTTTATTACTATTGCAGGTATAAGATCAGGCACACAAGCTTTGAAGGTGTCCAGGTTTTTATGATGTCTCTGACCATGGGATGGAGTGATGACCAGGTTAGCAAGTGTGTCTTCGGTCCGTAATGGGAGTCCAGGGAGGGGGTGGTTTTCTGAGTCAAAAGTGGAGTTTGAGGCGAAGCGCTGGGCAAGTAGTTTAGCCTTATCAGTTGATGTGCAGGAATATCATTGTGGTTTGATAGCGGGGGAATCGTTGATTGTTGATTGTTCACCACATTATTGTAGATTTCCCAGAAATCGCGAGTACCTAGTTTCTGTGACTGAATGTGTTTTTTGTTAATTCAGTATACCTTCTCTTTGCTTCACCTATCACGGCCTTACAATTATTTCTTGACTCTATAAATTTATGTCTATTCGTAGCTGCTTTATTGCGGCCGAAGTTACGAAATGCTTGCTACCTCTCAGCAATGGCAGCGACACATTCCGAAGTGAACCATTGGGGAGAATGAGGCTTGCTAAAGAAGTTTCGCATGGGGGCATAGGCTTCAATGCCTACTTTGACCCATTCAGTTAACTCATTTGCACACTGGTCAGCAGGGAGTGAGTGTATAGATCGACTTTGTCATTCTTTCTTTTGATTCTGTTTATTTAGCACTAGTTTTTACAATTCTTAAAATAAAATAGAAACAAGTTCTCACATAAAGGATAGTATTAAGGTTGACAATATGTCTAATGAAAGGAATGTAGGATATTGATATGTAAAGATGAACAAACGTAGTGCTACAGAAATTAAAATGCTTTATAGATACAAAATTTTGAAGGAATATGAGTTGATTTCTTTTTAAAAGTAAGAGAGTGGAATTTCCTTTTGAACTGCAACAGTTGTTAAGTAGTAGATTCGGCACTTGTCGCAGACAGTTACTTATATTTCTTATACCGTTCCCCTTCGACCCAGGACTGTACCCTGCTAAACTCTGTCTCTGAAAGCATAGATAGAGCACTCTCACTTGACTCGAATGCCCAGATACATGTATTTGGGGATTTTAATGCAAACCACCGTGACTGGTTGGGATTCTCCAGCCTTACTGACGAAGCCGGCAACTCTACGTATAATTTCTCCTTAGCTCACTCCCTCTCTCAGACTGTCGATTTACCGACCCACCTCCCTGATCGAGCAGACCAGCAAGCCTCACTTCTAGACCTACTCTTGACCTCAATGCCCGAGGCTTGTGTGAAGAAAGCTCATAGCCCACTCGGGAATGCTGATCACATTGTACTAATCATTCATATCATCATAAAAAGTCGTCCGAAAGCTGATGAGCCGTTGCTCAAAATAACGAGATACAACGAGCAGGCTGATTTTGAGTCAATCAAAGATCACATCAGCGAGGTGTCATGTGGTGGTGTTCTTTCTGTGTTTTTGTTTTCCTCCTATTGCCACTTCCATGTGATTGGTTAGCATTCGTAGTTTATGTAGATTTTCCTAAAGATTTCAGCTGTTGTCATCATTACTCTCCGTTGTATGGTCTCAGTCTTCCCTTTGATTCCAATTTATCCCAGTCTCTGTTCCAGGTTTTAAGGGATTGTTCCTAGTGCTCCTATGATTATTGGCATTATATTGACTTTCTTCATACTATATATTCAATTCTCTGGCGAGTTCCGTATATTTGCTTCATTTTTTGTCTCATTGATCTCCATGCTCGTACAGCAGAATCTACGATTTGGCAAAATGTGTCCTACTTGTCGATTATTATGACATCCGGTCTCCTTGCTTGTATGAGTTATCTGTTTGACCCTCCATATCACAGAGTTTTTCGTGTCTTTGTCCACACAATCTGCATTTACTGTTTTCCTGTGTTTTATCTATTTTAGCTTTAATGTAGTTTGTCCTAATCGCATTGTTTTGTGCAGTAGTCAGTAAAGATTTCGCTTCTCTGTTCAAGTGTTCTTTTTTGAGCCATACACAGCTATTTTTGTGGGTTTCTTCTCTTGTCATTCTTATGAAACGTGCATGTAGTTGTTTTTCTCCGCACTTTTCTTTTCTCGTCTTTTTGTTTCTGGTTTCGGCATGTCCTGAGTTCTTCATTGGGACGGTATCTATTGTTGTGGTGATTATTCTTTATGTGTTTTGAATGTATTTTTCCAGCACTTTTTTGTATCTTCCACACAGTCTTTTATATTTACCAGTCCTATGCCCTCTTCGTGTTTCTTCACGAAGTCTGTCCGTATCGTATTTTTGATGTAAGGCTTTGTGCATGGTCATTGATTTTCTAGTATTCTGTTCAAGGTGCCTGAGTTCTTCTTTAGTCGAGCCTATGAATGGCCCAGAGTATATTATTAGTGATACTGTTTATTCCTTTTCCTAATTTCTGCTTTATAACTTCGTTTCTAAATGTTTTCTTGTTCTTCGTAAATAATTTTTTCTGATCTCTTTCATTTCTGTAATTTGATGGTGTCTGCTTTCAGAACTCCCAAATATTTATAGCTATTCTGTATGTCTAGCATCCTCATCTCCTCTTGGCTGGGCAGTTTCATGCCCTCTACTGTCTCCAGTTTCCACTTTTCATCTTTAGCAGTACACATTTTTCTATTCTGAATTCCATTTGAATGTCCTGACTGAAGATTCCGGTCGTATTTATCAGTTTTGCCAGTTCCTTTTTGCTTTTTGCAAATAGTTTCAGGTCGTCTATGTATATAAGGCGGTTTATACTTTGTTCTGTGTCTGTAAACTTGTTTCCGGCATTACATTTCCTGAGTATGTAGTTGAGCAGTATCATGGTTATTATAAACAGTAGTGGTGATAGGCAGTCTCCTTAGAAAATTCTTCTCTATATTTTTATTTCAGTCAGATGTTGTCCTTCAGCTGTCAGTGCTAGTCTCCATGTTCTCATTGCTTTCTTAATGAGATTAGCAATACTGTCGGGTATCTTGTACATTTTTAAGCATTCAATAATCCATGATTATGTCGTGTGTTTTCTTGTAGTCAATCCATGCCATGGATATGTTCTTTTTTCTGCTTTTCACCTCCTTCAGGATCTTTTGATCCATGTATAGCAGATCATGCGTCCCTCTTTATATTTTCCGGCATCCTTTTTGTTCCTCGGGGAGCAGTCCACTATTGTCCAGGGAGTAGTAGATTTTTTTCCCTCAGTTGTGCAGTTAGGATTTTCTACATTGTTTGTAAACAGATTATTAGTCTGTAGTTGCTTGGGATCATTCTCTTTTTGGCGTCTTTTTGTATTAGCGTTGCCCTTCATTTAGTTATTCAGTCTGGTACGTCTGTTTTGTGGATACATCCTCTCAGTTTCTACGCTAGCCTTTCGTGTAGGGTCGTGAATTTTTAAAACCAGTTTGCATGTATTCCATCGTGGCCTGATGCTTTCCAGTTTGCCATTTTCCATAGTGTTGTCTTGATCGTTTTTCGTTAATTTCTGTTTTTCTTCCTTCTTCAATTTCTTATAATACATCTTTCATGTTTTTCAGCTATTTGGCATTTTGTTGTGTTCTTAGGCTTTTCCCATATCTTGCTCCAGAAGTGGTTTGTACCTGTCGGGTCCAGTTATTTTGTGTTTGTTCTTTCTCCGTTTACGTTTCTGTAAAACTGGTTTTCATTGTTTTTAAACGTCCTATTCTGTTTGTGCATTTCCAATTTGCATTTGTATTGTCTCAGTGTTATTTCTATTGCGACTATCGTTTGTTTTAGTTCTTCATGTTTCTTATTTAGTTTTTGCTTTATGAGTCAGATGCCCGCTCTTCCACTGTTTCCTGTTCTCTTATATGTTATAGTTTTAGCTTCTTTTAGAAGTTTGGTGATCCGGTTTTCCAGTCTGATTTCCTATCCAGGCTTTGTCGGTCCATCTATTTGGCCAGTTTCTTTCTCTTTTTAATTTCATGTTTATTGCTTTTGCCTCTGCATATATGAAGTTGCTTAGATATGTGATAGTATCTGTTGAGATGTACTCGAGGAGTCTATTTACTTTCTCCGTTTCTAATTTTATTTTCTTCACAACCATTCTTCCTTAGGTTTGTTCTCAGTCATGAATCGTTTGATGTTTTCAATTTCTTTTGCTCCTTCCTCGTTCCTCGTCAGTTTCAGAGTTTACGTTTTGTCAGTCTTCTACCGGTCGGTGTCTTGATCTGTTACGCCATTTATCTTTTGTTTGATTTCCATTAATTCCAGCACCGAGTACCACCTTATCTTGAGGATCTTTCTAGCTTGATCTGGTATCCATTTTTCTGTAGTAGCATTGTATTACCAGTTCATTCTCGTTTGTGGTCCACTTCTTTCTATGTTTTTTTTCTGTTCGTTCTTTTCATTCATGCATTTTTTTGTTTGGTCTGTGCCCTTGTCGTACCTGTAATTAGAGAGGTTACTCACCTGTTTTGGGTCCGAGATCTTGTTCCTGAAATTGAAGGAACACACATTCGCAGGATGCGAACCGGGTCCCCCAT
This sequence comes from Sepiola atlantica, assembly GCA_963556195.1. Lineage (NCBI taxonomy): Eukaryota > Metazoa > Mollusca > Cephalopoda > Sepiida > Sepiolidae > Sepiola > Sepiola atlantica. The sequence goes on along the minus strand of OY744515.1, from coordinate 24,124,502 downwards.
GTTGACCAACGATGGATCGCATGCAAATCATGACACTATGATCTTACTTCTGAGCCCCACGACTTGTATCATTATTATGTAGCATTACTCATATGTTCGTGTATGCAACACCAGGCCCAGGCTTATTTTACCTGTGATTCTGTCACAGGGATAGTGTATTTCCTCTCATTTTCATGAGGGGCAAGGTGCACTATCACACATACATGATGGGCCAGTCAAGACAGTCACAAAATTCCATACATGTATATATATATATATATATATATATATATATATATATATAAATTAACTAACTACTTTGTATGAGTTTTCTAAGTTCCTATTTAATAAAATAAGATGATAAGTCCACCTCCCATATTTAAATGACAAATTTAAGCATGGTGTCAGGAAGAAGATATTTTATATTTAACTTATTTATCCTTCTAGACTTTGCATTTTCGTTTCAACTTCTATGAACTTTCGAGAATTTTAAAAGCACATATTCATTGATTAGTATTAATATGAAAGAAAGTTTAACCTATCAATTCTGTATTACAAGATATACCTCAGATGTTGCTTGACCGTATCGGATGAAGTAATGTTAACTTTTTTTAGAGTCATTGAAATCTTCTCTCCCCTCATTTAAATTTAAGCTTCGTGATAGATAAAAGTCGCCATCTTTAAAAAACTGTCTAGTATTTTCTTCTAATTATAGGAATTTCGAAACTTTTAAAAGCACATATTCATTGATTGGTATTAATATGAAATAAAGTTTTACCTATCAATTCTGTATGACAAGACTTTTAAAAGTGAATATTTATTATTATTGTTATTATTATTATTGTTATTATTTACTCACTAGGAGTTATCACACTGGTCATCGTCAGTGATCGCCCACTGCCAACAACCTGTGGTATTCCCTGGAGTCTGAGTGACAACAAGTCTCCTCAGACTTCCAGTATGCTCCAACTCTTTTCGTTCATCACCGCTGATGACCTTGCGGTATCGCAACAGCTACCTACCACCGATTTCCCGCTGATAAGGGCCATTGGTCCCCTCTGGGGCCCGAGTGGCAACAAGCCTCCCCAAGGTCCCAGAGTTATTATTATTATTATTATTATTATTATTATTATTATTATTATTATTATTATTATTATTATTATTATTATTATTACTACTACTACTACAATTACAGAGAATTTATGGATTTCTATAACCTAAGTGCGTCATGCTTCTTAAAGATAGTGGGTGTTATATTATCGAACCTAGACTCGTTTTTGGCTAAAATAAACATTTACAGAAAAATAATTCAATTCACTGATTTGTAGTAAATCCCATAAAAGTTCTCTACTAACTAAATTCATTATTCATTCAATAAAGTAGCCAGAATGTTATCTGGGATGACATTATTTCTCAGCTGGGCCGAATGGAGTAGGAATTCAGTTGTGATGAATGCCCGAAACTTTCAACGACACCATGAGACACCATTGAGGAAGCATTCTAGGAAGCGCTTACAGCATATTGCTTTATTTCTTTTTGAAAGATTGCAAATTATTGTTTAATTAATATCTATTTTAATTGAATTATAAAAATATGTCATTAATACGTGCTGATATTTACCTCTCGCTCCACGGAGATAGTTCTTACTGACATTGCAACACTGTGAGTCAGCTCTAAACATAACGACAACCCCTTTCGGCATTCTCCCGTAGAAGCCTACTGAGAACAGTTTTAGTATTCATACAGGGCAATCTGTGAAACTAGTCTTCTTTTAATGTGTCAGCATCTCAAAAGTACCAAGTTATTGTTTTGTGAATGGTCAGAGTTTGTTAGATATTTGTGACGAACGAGAAATCACTCACCCTTAAAAGAAGTTTGTGTGTTTTGTGCGGTCTGTTGTTTGTGTGTAGTGGGGAAGTAAAATAAATGTTATTAACACTAGGGGTGGGACGTAATGGGTGAAAATTTCAGATTCATGTGAGTAGTATTTTTTGTGTTCATTTATACATAAATAACACTAAACAATCAAACATTTTGAAAATTTTGCAAAATTCAGAAGGTGCAGGCCAAAAATAGCCGTTAGGGACTCAAAATCCATCATTTCTCGATGAAAAAGTGGTTTCATGCGACATTGCAGGTCCTAAAACATCCTCAAAAGCTATGAATAGATATAGATGGTTACATCTGATATAGTACTTTAATTTAGGACTATTTTCAGGCTGTAAAAGGGTTTTCATGAATGTAGAATAGCCAAAAACTAGTGAAAATAGCCAAAATTACCAACATCGAAAGCTTCACATGGAGATGTAGAAGTACATGATTGGAAGAGAGAGACGCAGCGACCAGCTGTTCAATTTAGAGATTCTTCTGAATGGAGTCTGTCATGACAGCTGTCAGTTTTTCCCAAATCAAAGCTTTATTGCACCCTACTGTCAGAGACAAACGATTAAGTGATGCCAAAAAAGATTTACAATGTTCCTTCGATGTTCAACTGCCATGTTTAGTGAACGCAGACGAAATTTCTTCCCACTGGAAGTTTGAATCACCAATGATGGTCACTCACCATTTAGTCTTTTGCGGGTTGTGGTGTCATAGTGGAAAGTTACCACATCAGATGGAATAGTATCAAAAAGTGCTAAGGCAGCATTTCTTTCTTCCTGGATTGCCATCAAGTGCTTCATCTTCCGAATCGTCTTTGCTGATGGGAGAACATACTTATATTGTATATATTCTTCCTCAGTGTGAGGTCGTTTATTCTTCGGCGGTTCAACTTCATCTTTGTCAACATCACCTTTCAGAGCGTAGTTCAACCCCAGATGTTTCTCAGTCGCAACCTTATACGCCATCCGTGCTGCTTCTGGAGAAATATGTGTGGCTGATGAGGAAGCAGTCATTCAAATATTGATGGAGTCAGTAAATGTTTTGCTTCCTTCATGGAGATGGAAAGTCATATCTGTCTGAACTCCAACTTCATTACAGCTGACTGTAGGACGTACCCTCCCTGACCGCTGCTCAGCAAAATTGATATTAGTATCACTATCGTCGAGAGTACTGTTCATTATTGTAACCCTTTCTTCTTCCTCTGTAACTGAAAAAGCCATCTCTTGCTCCTCCCTTTCATCCGTCTCAACAACCAATGATTCATGTTCTTCATTGATATGTATGTTGTCAATTATGACCTTCCGGTTGAGTGCAACTTGATTAAAGAAAAACTGTTTCTCATGTGCATCAAACGTCTCCACGTCAACACCCTTTCCCAGAATATTGAAAATAATGTGAGTTTTTGTCTTCCATTGAATCAGGTTTGACCTCTTCGATCCATGGCCCTTCTGAACTTTGCTATTGAACTTTCTCAAGTATCGATCAAGTTTATCTTTCACTCCTTTTATTGTTGTTAGTTTAATGTTTCTTCCAAATGCTCTTTGCCAGTGAGCCAACCGACACAGAGAATATTAATGGAGATGCTCTTTCTGTTTTGTAGATCCATAAGTTGGGGCATTATGAACTATGGCCAAAACGCACTAATGTACAGTTTGGAGGTTTTCAAGCAAAGTTAAATCCCAATCATCGTACTGGTACTATGTTCCACTCATCATATCTTCTCAACTAAACTGAACTGAACTGAACTGAAAACAAAAGAAAATAATTGTCATTAAACTGATTGAATATGATACAATACAATGGTATCGACACTACAATGGTTTCAACTATCTACACCCATTTATAACCATTGTAGAGGCTTGGGAACCAATTAGGTTGCTTAACGGAGGATTTTGGCTAATGTTGGCTATTTTTCACTAGTTTTATTGGCTATTTTACATTCATGAAAACCCTTTCACAGCCTGAAAATAGTCCTAAATTAAAGTACTATATCAGATGTAACCATCTATATCCATTCATAGCTTTTGATGATGTTTTAGGACCTGCAATGTAGCATGAAACCACTTTTTGACCGAAAAATGATGGATTTTGAGACCCGTGGAGCCCTAACGGCTATTTTTGGCCTGCACCTTCTGAATTTTGCAAAATTTTCAAAATGTTTGATTGTTTAGTGTTCATTTATGAACACAAAAAATACTACTCGCATGAATCTGAAATGTTCACCCATTACGTCCCACCCCTATTAACACTTTCGTTACAAGTGACGAATTGCGCTAATTTCCATTCCTCATTTACTGAGAAACCATTGAGAAAATTCGTCTTTTGAATAAAAAAACTATGTTATTTTTAATTTTGAAAGTGCATGTGCATTTCCTTTGTTGTACGATTAAAGTTAAAACATATTTTTTGTATTTGCGATTCATTGTGATTTTGCTGGCTAGATTGTTTACGACCGCCTTATTTTTGTTTGTTTTTTTACCATTGGTTGTAGATTGTGTTGAACTTATTATTGGTACACGTATTCTGATGGTTAAGCTGTTTACGACCGAACTGGCACGTGTAATTGTTCTGTGCTTTTTTTTACTGACCACGTCGATTAATACCTCTTCAGAATCCTGCCACAATTGAATTAACCTGTTTGTCTCTTTGTGTATGCAATGAAGAACGTACTGCATGTGACGACTCCCTCTCCCTCTTGTGACTATGTTTATTAGAATTAAGTCATCGCTTTCAAACGGACGGCGTTGTATGCTGATTAGTAACATGTAATGTGTAGTATATATATACTAGCAAAAATATGCGACGTATATGCGGCATATTTTAGCTAGTATATATAATGTAAGTATAATGCCTGAGGGTATGGTATCATGACAAATTAACACATACTACACTCCCCTCAAAATGAAGAAGCAATGCATGGGAGGATGGTCTCATAACATCAGAAGTGATACTATACTACTCCCCCGTCAAAAGAGAAGATAATGTATGAGAGGATGGTCTCATGACGAATGAACATATACAACACTACCTCCCAAGGAAGGACGCAATGCTTGGGAGAATAGTATCATGAAAACCGAACAGATACTACACTACCACTCCCGAAAGATTTGCAGAATGGTATCATAATGAACGAACACATACTGGACTGATTCGTCCCAAATGAACAGAAAGCCTATTAGGATGGTATCATGACGAACGCACAGATACTAGATTAAAGGAAGAAGTAATGCTAGTGATGATGATTTCATGAAAACAGATTACAGTGTCCGACAAGAAGGAGGTAATACCTGGGAGGATAGTATCATGATGAACGAACGAACATATACTACACTGTCTCCAAACAAGGAGGTAATGTCTGGGTCGATGGTATCATGACGAACAATCTCTTATACTACACTTCCCACATAAAAGAGGAGATAATTCTATAAGTGGGTTGTATCATGACGAACGAACATATACCGCACTGAGAAGGTAATTTTCGAGGAGAAATGGTATTATGGTCACAGAACAGATACTACACTATCTACTCCCCGAAAAATATGACGGTAATGCCTGAGATGATTGTATTATGACGAAAAAACATATATTACACTGCCCCAAAAGGAGGAGGTAATGCCTGCGAGGATGGTATCAGGACAAGAGAACAGATACTAAACTTTCCCGAACGAGGAGGTAATGCCTGCGAAGATGGTATAATAACAAAAGGACATATACTGCACTTACCCCTAAAAGACGAGGTAATGCCTGAGAGGATGTCTTCGTAATAATCGACCATATACTACATTATCCAAAAGGAGGAGCTAATGCCTGAGAGAATGGTATGATGACGAAGGAAAAAATACTGCACTACCCCAAAGGAGGAGGTAATGTTTGGTAAGATGATATCATGAGGAACGAACATATACTACACTACCTCTTCACAAAAAAAGAGGAGGTCATGTCTGGAATGATGGTAATATGACAAACGAACATATACTACACTACCTCCTCACAAAAAAAGAGGAGGTCATGTCTGGAATGATGGTAATATGACAAACGAACATATACTACACTACCTCCTCACAAAAAGTAGGAGGTCATGTCGGGAATGATGGTAATATGACAAACGAACATATACTACACTACCTCCTCACAAAAAGTAGGAGGTCATGTCTGGAATGATGGTAATATGACAAACGAACATATACTACACTACCTCCTCACAAAAAGTAGGAGGTCATGTCTAGAATGATGGTAATATGACAAACGAACATATACTACACTACCTCCTCACAAAAAGTAGGAGGTCATATCTGGAATGATGGTAACATGACAAACGAACATATACTACACTACCTCCTCACAAAAAGTAGGAGGTCATGTCTGGAATGATGGTAACATGACAAACGAACATGTACTACACTGCAGCCCTAAATTAGGAGGTGATGCCTGCGAAAATGATATCATGACGAATTAACATATACTACACTACCACAAGGATAATGCTTGGGCGGATGATTTAATGATAACAGAACGGATACTACATGCCCATAAAGTAGGGGATAATGACTGGGAGTTGCCCCATACCAAAAACAAAAATATAGGAGGAGATAATTCCTACGCGGGTGATATCATAACAACAGAACATTTTAGGTTGCAGAAAAACCGATACCAAATCTCCATTATTAATAGATAAATAAATGACGCATTACAGAGTAAATAATATGCGTAATGTAATAATGATTTTAAACACATGGTTCTAATAAACAATCGCCTGGTCTCATTTATTTATAATTTTATTGTTTCATTTTTATTACGTAGGTATTAACAGAAGCTTCGGGTATAAATATCATGAAATAGCAATTAAATTAATTAAATTGCAATAATCTTTTATATTAATAAACTTATGTGTGTTTTTCTCGCCTGAAAATAACTTGGATGATTGCACATCGAATAATTGTCATTTTTTATTTTCTATAAATCTAATATTTATTAAAATCCAAAAAAACAATAAAACGTAAAATAAAACGATATTTAAAAAATATTATTTTAAAATATAATTTCCTAAAAATCCACTAGAATGCATTTCGCTTTCTTATCTATCATTTATATTTATTTTTGTAAAAAGGCACGAGACTTTTACAGAAGTTGGGTTGGGAGTATTTCTTTGGGAGAGTACATTTTATAACAATACAATAACATATGATTAAAGTGGTAGGTGCAAGAAAACAGAGTTGCTCATTCGTTACTATGCAACACCTGCTATTATTTATATACATCTGTGTGTATCCGAGATAACAAGAAAATAAAAATTTAAACTAAAAATTCTGATTTTATAAGCAGGTCACGTTATGTGTCTTCGGCCACGTATGTACAGATAGTTCAAATGATTAAGTCAACATTTAAAAGAAATCGAATGGAGGTTTTAATAAATAGGATCATCTACTACGAAAAGCTGTCTGTCAGGAGCCGACTAAAAGGTATGAAGTCAACACAAAACCCAAGTGACCTACGAGGAAAAAGAACAGCACAAGATAATTTCGAATTCCAGTAAAAGTGCTCACTACTCAAATACATTCGAATTTCTTTTTATCACATCGCACATTGATAAATATTTTAAGAGTTTTTTGTCCGACGCTTTGGCGTCGCCGCTACTCCTTATATATTAATGTGTTCAATATACAAGCATGCCGATGAAAAACAAAGTAACAACTCAGTGACAATATTCAATTAAAAAAAACAGTTATTGTTCGCGAACCCGACTAAGTTTGCTATAATGTTCTATCTACGAGAATGTGCACAGAGAAAGTCTGTAAATAGTTTGTGTGTTCGTTGGGAAGAAAAGTTTACATACCGAATTGTGTGTTTGCGTGAAACGCACATAAGCTGTTCGTTATGGAATTAAATTCACAAGAATGTGTTCAACAAAGTTGGAGTAGAAAAGGGTGTGCGATGTGCATGTGTAAGTAAAGAGAGGAAATCTTACATACAAAATTGCGTGTTTGTATAGACGCGCACATGGTCCGTGGTGTGTTCTGTCGAAACCAGTGAAAAAAGAGACAACAGCGGTCTGTGTATCTACTTTTATAAACAGATCGTAACGCCCCCTACGATCACAAAAAGGAAATAAAACACTTGTTAGAAAACGCCATCTGGTGAGAATCTGTAAATATATGTAGAAAGGGAAATAATGCTACAATATATAAAATCCTTTTTCCACACAAACTCTAATACTTACTAACACCAGCTAATATAAATCGACGAAAAAAGTTTTTATAAACTTCTTTTTAACAACATGATTTCGTATTATTTACAAAACAAAAGACTCAATCTGAGTTCATTATAAAACACGGCTTTTGTATATTCCTTTGAATAAATATTATTGTAATGTTTATAGCCGGTCTTGAGTTCTTTTCGTTTTATTCAAATTGTATTTAATTATGAGATTCACACACATTTGCCATCTACGTATTTATTAAACTAGTAGACATTTGCACCCGAGGAGCACATATATTTGATAGTATCAATAATAATATACGCCATCTTGCTTTTAAACCTTAACAATTCGTGTGCAACGAAACGTTCATTTACTCTTTTTTGCTTTTCTCTTCTCCCCCATTTTCGTTCCTTCTTTCCTCTTCATCTTTTCTCTTCTTCCTCTTCCTCTTCTTCCTCTTCTTCTTCTTCTTCTTCTTCTTCTTCTTCTTCTTCTTCTTCTTGTTCTTCTTCATCTTCTTCTTCTTCTTCTCCTCCTTCTCTGCCCGGCCATTTATCTTGATCCATTACCAGGTAATACCTCATATTTCACTGAATAATTTGAATTCAAAATAAATCTTTCTGACCGCTTAGATGCGTTTTACGTATCAGAAAAATAAACGCTAAACAACTTCACCTGCGTTTGTAAAATAGCCAATACTTAGTTCGTTTTAAGTATTTTACGCTTCTGATTTACCTATCTTTACCCTGAGATCATCATTAACAGGCGGATTTTGGTTTACCTGTACAGACTACCTATGTGTTTAGATGAGATACTTGTAACAGAAAAAAGTCACAGGTGAAAAGTAACGTAAAAATATCACAGAAATAACAAAAATAAAAAAAACAGGACAATGTTAACATCGTTTCTGCGTATTTCTGTCATAGAAAGATTAATTGTCGAGTTCTTCTTTGTAATGGTTACTATTAAGTATGAATAAAACCTCTAACCCATGTAGAGAACCCGTTATCAGAGCGGTGTCAGGTGAAAAAGTAAAAGCGGAGTTATGAGTCGATATATATATATATATATATATATATATATATATATATATATATATATATATATAGAGAGAGAGAGAGAGAGAGAGAGAGAGAGAGAGAGATAGTCATCCACATACAGACTGTTTCACAATTCTCAAGATGGTGTAGGCGGACATCCTCGAAGTTTGCCTAATGCGTTTGTCGTCTTTTAGGGAGAAAAAAAGCATACAGATAGTCAAAAAGTAAGTCTTCCTAACGCCTTAAAATTTACTTTTGTACCTAATTGAAAAAAGGAAAGTATACAAAAAATTATCAGTGTTCGTAGACGGTCAGATATTTTTAATTGAACTGAGTACTTGTTGAAGTATAATAATTATTATTATTATAATATATATGTACAAACAAGAAATATGAATACATATATATATATATATATATATATATATATATATATATATATATATATATATATATATATATATATATATATATGTCTGTGTGTGTGTGGTGTGAATATGTCCATATATATATATATATATATATATATATATATATATATATATATATATATATTTATGTATAAACTAGAGGTCATCCACAGACATCCGTTTCGTTGTTATTATTAATCACCAGTGCTACTTAAGATCACTAGCACACTATCGCCGAAAATCGAAACCGTAACCACAGGAGTCGTAGTCTGATATCTTTCCTTATCTCCAAAACGCTGATCTTATTAGTAGTAGGCTAAATACAGCGCCTTAAGCATTCTATAGTTTCCATTCTATTAACAGATTAAGTGGAAAGACTCTGTGTACGTATGTACAGTGGTCTATAAATATATCTTGTTGAGATATATGTGTATATGTACTATATAGATCCCGATATAAGAGGGCAATGTGTATGTATGCATAACAGATGCATATACACGTACACGCTAACCAGAATAAGCACACTGAATGAACTACACACAACATGCAAAATACACATAGAAACCATTACCACCTCTGTATGTTTATATGGCAGACGCATATAAATATTGAGAACGAACATATAAACATAGAGAACACACATACACACAACTAAACACAAGCGCACAAAATATACAAACATAGATAATCCAACATTCTCTTACACATACACACGAGCACATGTACACACAATGTACAGGAAGCAGGAATATACACCCACAGAAGCTAAACAGGTCGAGCAAAACACACAACCGCACCCACATTTAAAACAGTACAAATATACGAACACCTCCACATACACACAGCGTAATTAATACACAGACACATGCACACATTTCCCATAGAAGAAAATAAATGTCGCCAGTAAGAGGAGAAAGTCATAAAACTAATGAATTTACAACGCACAAATACAAAAGATTATGAATACACTCAGAGATAAGACACGTACAAACCTACACACATTTATACAGTAGAAACAATAACAGTAACAAAAGCCATAAATTTAATACATTTACAATTATACCCTATGAACCGACAACCTACATTGTTCTTATTAAGAGAAGAACCGTAACCTGACGAGGATGATAATCATTCGAAACACATGTGTTGCATCAAAGCATCTAATATGGAAAATAAAAATTAAAAGTTTTAAATGTTCCTGGCGTCAAATTTATCTAAATGAATGAATGCGAAACTTTTTTCATCCATCTCAAGTATCGTCAAAAGAGTTCCATCTTATTTAAGTAAATAATACAAGATGTATCTCAGAAATGCTGTATGTATAGTAGAGTTTGAAGATCCAAACAGTGGGTTCTGTACGCCTAATTTCATAATTATTTTTTAAACAATTTATAATAAATGACTGTTTAGTGTTATTTATTTCTCATCTTATTGCGCTGTTTTCCTTCTATATATTCAAAAGCTTTGTCGATATAAACAGTAATTAATGGAAGTGATTGAATAATAAAAAAGATAAATTAATAAAACTTTCCATAAAATATTGACATTAATTTTCAAGGGACGTAATTGAAATGACAACTATTTTAGCAATTATCTTTGTTGACAGTACAACAATAAAACTGCACACAGTAATATTTTTCTGATGAAGTCTAGAAATGGAAGACTTCCAACAAAGTTCTAATCATAAATTTAAAATGTGTTGATTAATTTGCAAAATATTCATTTGTTTTATTTTTTAAAGTTGTGTACGCTCTCAGCTTCTTAGATTCTTACCAAAAGATCGTCATTCTATACGATTATTCGATTTGTAATTTTAAAATTATATTGCAATTTAAGATGTAGTAACAAAGTAAATAATATTCATAAACATTTTATTTAATATCGATTCGTTTTTAAGGAAAACTTATTTTCCTTCACATATCTTGCATATTAGCCTACTATATGTGATTTAAGAGTGTTTTGTTTCAAATATTATAGTTAGAAAAACATACTAAGTTCACTCAAAACTAGAATTAATATTAAATTAAATCTTTATAAATATTTGATACTACATCTTAAATTGCATGTCATTTTTAAAATCAAAATCGAATAATCGTTTAGAATGTCGGCTTTTTGAAAAGAGAATTTTCGATGCTGAAAACCTACTCAACCAAAATAAAACGCTCCGATGTTTGTTGCTCATAAGTTCTAAATAGTTTTTATATTTTTATTGAATTATCACAACACGGTTTCAACAGAAAGTTAAATTTGATATAATTTTAAACGTTTTGCCACCTTTTAGCTTAGTTTTACTTTTAAAGAAATTGAGTTTTTAATCACCCCGCTAACACACACACACAATTTGTATTTGAAATACTTTCCAAGTAAATGTCTTCTGGAGGTTGAAAGTTCAATCCTCACTACAGGCGATATCAAAAATAATATAAAAAATTAGAGTATTTGGATAATGTAGACTAATCCTCTAATCTTGGGTGTTATTCTAAAAACGTTTCAGTTGATGTAATCTCCAACAAAAGAATAACGTTACACACAATTTGTATTTGAAATTAAGGGAGGCGCGATAGCGCTCTATCCCTTAATAGACCTTACGAATGGCCTATGCTGGAAATCTCATTTCTTTGATCAATCATAACTTAAAAACCAATAAACCAAATTAGTTAAAACTTTGCACAAAATTTGTATTTGATAGGTTCTATAAGTGTGTAGAATTTCAGCATCATTAGTCAAGGAAACCCAGAGATCCAGAAAGTGCAATCATGAAATCATGTTATCTGTACGTACGTACGTACGTACGTGCCACCCTGTATCCCATCAACTACTTAATGGATTAAGCTGATTTTTGGCAGAGATTTAGGTTCTAGTGTCTAGTTGATGGCATTTTAATTTCAGTTTACCATATACCTTAGTTTTCCAAAAAATTCCAAAAAACCTTAAAAATGACCAGTATTCATACACTTTATTCTATATCTTATCGACCATTTGATGGATTCAGCTGATTTTTTGGTAAAGATAGAGGTTCTAGTGTTTAGTCGATGACATTTTAATTTCAGTTTACCATATACCTTTATTAGTCAAACTACCAACTATATCAGTTATGAGAAGGCATTGTATTGAGGCATAGCCTTTACAAAAGTAGTGACATTCCATGATAAACGCCAGTATACTGAAATCATATGCCCTTAATAGGGTTAAGATGAAAATTCATATACACTAAATGTACAAAAGCAAGGAAATTGCCAAATTTTTACACTTTTATTGTCATTAAGGGTATGCGGGCACAACAGGGCTATGTATTTTACTGGTAGGAATTTTTCTTCAGCGCATCTCACACACTTCATCTACTCATGCATAGAGATTTATACTGTAGTGATGTGATAATGAAATTGTTTGGTTGATATGTAGTCATACCCTTAATGACAATAAAAGTGTAAAAATGTTGGAATGTCCTTGCTTTTGTACATTTAGTATATATGAATTTTCATCTTAACCCTATTAAGGGCATATGTTTAAGTATACTGGCATTTTTCATGGAATAGATTTAGATTTCTTATTTACTCCTGGATAGAATTGAATTAGAAACTTTCTAATTTATTTTTCTTTCTACCAAAAATTATGTACTTCTTTTATTTTTATAAAATATTGCTTTTAACATTATATTTCTGTACCTTTAAATTACCCCTTTATTTTTAAAATCCAGTATTTTCTAACAATTAAAAAAACAACTTTAAAATTGTAACCTGACTTTTTTCTATTTCGCGTACTTTATCTCTGTTATTTATTAAATTAGCAGATAAGATCGCATGTGTTTGTGTTTGTCGCTTATACGTAACTTTCATAAGTACACGCTGAATTATTATTTTTTTAGCTTACATGAATATTTAGAATAATATTAAAACTATGTAAACATAGTTATGGAGGTTAGCTCATTACGTATAAATAACAAGTATCTAACACATAATTAGCTGTGCGGAGGAGAAGTAAGTTTTTATAGTACACACACACACACACATATATATATATATATATATATATATATATATATATATATGTGTATATTGGCAGCATCTTTTCTTTTATACAAGTATCATTAAAAATAACGGACATCTTGTGTCTGGTTATTTTTTCTAAGATCCTTTCCGTTTTTTCTGATTATGTTCTTAGTTTCAGACGGAAACTGGCTGATAAAATTTCCATAGCTTCTCAAAGCGCTTTCGGACCCTTCCAGGTCCATCGTCAGTGGAGCAATGTTAACCAGGCATAGACCTAGGAGTGAATATATATTCTATTTAGGCGGGAAAATAAAGGACTGTGTTTTATGTAAATTTATATTTATAGGCATTTGAGTATATTAGTACTAATAGTATAGTTTATCTTGTTAATAGCTGGTTTTTCTGGCAATTTATTTATTTTTATGGCAATTTTATCAGCCAGTTTCCGTCTGAAACTAAGAACCTAATCAGAAAAACGAAAAGGATCTTAGAAAAAATAACCAGACACAAGATGTCCGTTATTTTTAATGATACTTGTATATATATATATATATATATATATATATATATATATATATATATATATATATATATGAAGGAAAACCAAAAATATTATTTATGTATTCATCAGCGTTTCGTCTTTATTTCAAAACTTTCTCAGGATGATTGGTCTAAAGAAAATAACACACAAAGTACAAAATAGTAGTACTTTGTGGGTTATCCTACCACTGTTTCAAATATTTTTACTCTTGTGTTATTTTCTTCAGACCAATCATCCTGAGGAAATCTTGAAATAAAGACGAAACGTTGATGAATACATAAATAATACTTTTAATTTCCCTTCTTTCATTTTATATATATATATATATATATATATATATATATATATATATATATATTACCTACCTACAAATCACTTTCTCCGCTGGACTTTTTGACACCGGATTTTTTTTGCAATCGGACATTTGCTTGCATTCGAGCAGCGTGTCGCCTTGTTTTTCCCCCACAATCTTTATTTTACTTTTTCAAATTTTAAATCTTTGCCTTTGCCAACTTATCTATCCCAGCAATTTCCTCTGATGATAAGATTTTGATCTTTGAAAAACCTGGCTTTAGGACAAAATTAATTAAATAAATTGCCTTTTTGCGGAATATACCTTGCATTGAGCAACTGAATTGAGAAAAAAATCTGCCTCCGTCGCTTTTCTAATTCCTTTCATCATTCTACATATATATATATATATATATATATATATATATATATATATATATATATAAGATTAATACCACCAATATTGTCTTCGATTATCTTTTTGTTCATCTTCTGTTTCACCATTCCGGTTTTCTGCATTGCTTCCAGCTTTAACAAACACCCTTATAAATATATATTTGTTTGTTCTCAAACTCCCCCTAAAGCTTATAAGATTGACCCGGGGTCATCTAACAAGTAGTACATCGCTGAAGATGCCTATCGATATGATGATATTTTCTACAGTTTTCAGGGCTTTTGTTTTTAAACATTTTCAACATTTAATAACTTATTTTTGCATATTCTCAATTTTAATGCACATCTTATTATGTGTTCGATACTTTTTATTTATACATAATGAGCTGACCTCCTTAATTTCTAATCGTTCCTCACTGTTTTTCATTGAAGTGGAATATTGTAATTTAGGACGTTCTTTGGTAATACTAGACACGCTATTAAAAACTTTACAATTTTACTCAGCACATTTGTAGTGATATTAGGCACTATTCTGTAAAACTGGGAAAGAAAATTAAAAAAAAAAACGTGTATACTAGAAGTGTAACTTGAAGTAAATTGCAGCTGAGAGCTCCCATACAGTTTTACATTCCTATCAATCACATCAAATCGCTTACGGGTGTCTAATATATCGACTTCACGTTCCCAGATTTTCCCAATTAAATCTTCTAGAAGTATAGAAATAATATGATTTTCAAAAAAAGTAATCTGATTTTCAAAAGCAATATAATCAAGCGCGACAATATTGTGAGTAGACATTTTTTGGTATTTGGGGTTTTGAGTCGTTGTTCATGTTTCTTTTCTCAACTTTTTTGTTTTTGTGTTGCCGTTTGTTTTCAGATAAGTTTCTACATCGTTGTTCAATGAAAACGAAACATTTTAAAACTTTCTTACAGGCAGGGGTATCATTCGCAATTTCATTTACATCCTCCTGTCCGTAGAACAGAATAAAAACTTTTCTGAAGAATACTGAGAAACAAGTGTTTACTGAATTTTAGAAGTTGAGCCAACAGGGAATCAAATAATATTTTACGTTTGTGGATGAATACTTGAACAAAATGGCGGTCGAAAATGTTCCATAATCCTAAAGTTCAGCAATTTACTGTAGAAAACTTCTTTCTTTTAATTAAAGAAGTAAACATTCTACTAACTGTCTTTGACAAATAAAATTAAATGAAGAATGGTTTCTATCCAAAAATAATAATAAAGTAACTTCTTTAGTTTAGTGGTTAGTAGTCACTTTTCAGGGGGGAGGGGCGTCAGAAAGAATAAAATGTCCTTTTAAATTTCTAAGCAATTCAACCTTTTAGCGACCTTAAATAAAATCTGATTTGTACATTTTATCTGCTCAAAAATCTTTGGTCTTTTGTTGTATCAAATAGCATCGCAGTTATAAAACAATGTCTTATTTACAGTCCGTAAAGACAAGTTTAACCGTTTATTTTATTATTAAACTGAATAAATATACATTTAAAAATGATATCAACACATTTTCTTTCAAAGATGTTATAATCACTTTTACTAGTAAATTCTTTAGTCTTATTTATTATTTACTTTTTATATACATTTACTTATACTTTTTTATGGTTCCGAAGGGGGGGGATAAGAAATGAACTCGGCTTATCATGTTAACTACAAGAAAGTATTCCATTTAGTAGTAGTCGTATTTAAATCAAACGGAAAGATAACTTAGTATCACTTTGTTTTGTTTTTTCTTTCCATCTCGTGTTCCTCCTTACTGCCATTCATCTAATTTGCAAAGCAATGACCTTTATCCCCCCCCCCCCGTGTAGTTAGAACAGCATACGAGCTGTGAGGTGATGATTCGACGTATTCTTATTTTCTTCGAAGCAAAACATCTCACTATTTTACATAGATACGGTCATGAACTGTCATCAGACGCCATCTTTATCCGTAGCTTTGCTGCTTCATCGGCCTCGAACAACTCAACAACATAATATTGGCGGTTCAATTTTTATTCATCCCATGCACCCAAATTGCCATTACTACGTACCTAAAACTCTGACCTAAAAATTCACTGGAGGAGCGTCCCCCATAGCATTTCGACACGTCAACTGTAGTTGAAATCTAGTCGGAAAAAGAGAACAATTGACGTCTCACCTCTTGCCCGAGACGTCATCGCACACACGAAACTTTCTCCTCCCCTGTCCTTCTATATAGAACAAGACTTCACCATTACCTCTGACAAAACAATAACATTATTACTTCACTTCGACCAACTCCACTCCATCCATTTACAGAAATCAACGTTTGTTGAGTAATAAAAGTAAATGTTAATTTTAAGTACGTCTAAAATATTTTAATAAAAAGCTATCAAGCTACCTAAGTGCTCTATTCTTTCACGCTAACATATCTCCATTCACGATGGGAGGAGCTCAAATTTATTTAGTACATCAAAGACAGCTGTCCTTTAGTATGGCTTGAAACGGATGGTGCTTCCAACTTCAAACCGCGATTCACACCTCGATAACTGAGCCATCATCCACTGCCATAGACACGACTTTATCATATCTTAGAATTATTTACATAGAAAAAAAACAGAAAGTAAAAATCATTTATTTTTATTTGTTATTAATATTCAAGTGCTTTTTTATAAATTTGATTCTTCTAATTGTTCGTATTTTTCCTCCGTTACCATTTGCATTTAAAGATTTACCATGTCTTGTTATAAGGCTCTATCAAAAAACGACATGCACTGAGTAGCAGCGCGGATTCACGATTCGTTGTGTCGTGTTCAAGTCCCGCCGTATCCATCGCACCCCTTTCACCAGGTAAAAATGCCACATTCTCATCGGCATTCCTTCATGATGCAATATGACTGAGATATAACATTTTTTTAAATTCCCACCACAACACTTTTAGTGCAGATTGGTATTTATTCATTTATTTGCCAGTCCAGGAAGACAATATGACGACACATGGTCGAGTTTATTTTGAGGGTGGCGTTCATGGCCAAATGAAAATATTACTTCTTCATCAGGTAAGTGGTTATATGCCGCGTTATTTGTAGGTGTTAATTTCAAATGTTCCTTCTAATAGACTAGTTGCTCTACGATAACGCCAAAACTTAGTCTAATTAGTGCTCCGTTTACTCATTGATAGGTTACAATATTTTTCTTTTAAATCAGTATAGTTTTTATTTTTATTTTATATGTCGAGACTTTCTTCATTGAACCGAAAAAGAGAGATGTAGATGTGACAAATACTCAACCAATCCCTAGGAACGGGCGAACTGTCGGCTAGCAGTAGTCTCTGTTTTTCTACCAACTGTATTCCTTATGTATATATGTCTTTCTGTCTTGTCTCCTGTTCAGTTTATTCATTTATCGTCTAAGCCATCTTACGAATCTCTCATATTTGGCAAAATAATTACTCATCTGACATCAGCTGTTCGGTTGAATATACTTTGACTTTACCTTAAACACCTTATATTCAGACAAGGTTTGTCTGACAGAGACCAACAAAAATCATCGGATTTGGTTTGTCTTTTCAGTAATATAATGATGAAGCACAATACCTAGTTCAAATGACTCGTTGTATACGATTATATTAATTAAATACTCCATTTTACTAATAGATGGGGGAGTCATTGTGCATAAGATTCCCAACAGTGTCAAAATACTTTAGTTTTCTTCAAATCAGAAGTTGACACTTCGACGGATTCTTATCAACTGAGGAAAAGTATATACTGTGAATGTGCAAATACCTACGCAGATTTAAGCCAATCAAATCGTTTGTCGCCTTTTTGTCCTATATTTTCAAATGTTCTCCGAAAGCTAGTGTATAAACATAGCATCAAGCTAACTACGGCTTTCACTCAAAAGTTTGTCTATCTCGGCGACCGACTTGTTATATTGTCAGGTTGTCGACAAGAACGAACACATTTTATACAGCTTTATAAAATGTCTTTATTTGTTGTCCGACAAGTCTCGAAATAAAGAGTCATTTTTAGTTTGTGATCCTTGTGATGAGTTGGTTGGAAATTATTCTCTCAACACAATATTGAAAAGGGTAGTGTTTTTTTAATTTATTTAAGGATTCTCTCCGCGTAATATCAAACAAGTTGGTGATGTATGATTACGTAGAGAATTCCTCGATCCCAACAAATGCCGGGATGTCTCTTGTAAGCAGAATTCTTATATATAGCCGCCGTGTAATTGTGTACATGTCTCAAAAGTAGTAGCAGTAGCTCGTAGTAATAAATGTAGCAAGAGTAATCGTCGTTCTGCCCGTCGCAGTGTGTAGAGTTCGTCACCCTCTATTTCTCTTTATCTATTTTTTCTTTTTCCTTGTAACAGCCGTCGTCATAGTCGTGTTAGTCTATTGGTTGTAGTACAGAAAACAATACACACGTATACTGCTTCAAGTTTTCCATTTGTAGTTTCTATTATTTACAAATTGTTTATAGAATTATTAGAAAAATTGTTCTAGAGTAACAAGCTTCCGTTCTCCTGCTCCCCGCAAGGAAAATTAGGGGAGCTACAAAAATAGATGTCTGACTTCGTTCAGACCCAAACCCCCAGAGCAAGATTTTTTAGCTATCTTGTCATGTTTCACTTGTGACTTCCAGTGAGGTTATTTCCTTAACACATTAGCTAAATTCATAGTGCAAATTTCATATTGTTACGTCATCTACTTTCTAATAGAAATTTCACTTTCTACGTCATCAAACGGATCCCGCGTTTAATATCGCTATAGTAAAATTTGGCAGGCAGTTAGTTTGATTTGCTTCAGGAGAGCTTTTGTTATACGCCCGTCTTTGGCGACATTCGTGTTTTCGCTGATCCAGTGGTCGCGAATCCCAATCAAACTGCTTCTTCTCACACTGCATTTTCTCTCACCCGCAGACGTTCCTCCGCCATTGCCCTTCTGACCCGCGGCATCGACCCTCCAACCTTCCACAGTCATGTATTATTTTGTTTCGTCCTTTAATTCCTTAAATGACATCCAACCTATTACAAAAAAGAAAAAAAAAACTTGTTGACATATCCGACATTCAATATATGATACGATTCGGTTAATATGCTGCACGGACGCCCCAACATGCGTGACAATAACAATAATAGCAATGGCATTATGATCATCTTCATCTTCATCATCATCATCATCATCATCATCATCATCATCAACAGCAGCAGCAGCAGCAGCAGCAGCAGCAGCAGCATTATCATTTTCATCATCATCATCATCATCATCATCATCATCATCATCATCATCATCATCATCATCATCGCAAGCCAGCACCTCAAAAGATGCCCACTTGCTAAAGTAATGTAATCTATTCTATATCTAGAAATCCTACTAGCTATATTAAAAAATCATACGTCGTGGACGATTACCAAACTCCAGCAAAAGAAGTCGATTGATCCATTTATTTATTCATGAACAAATCGGCATTCGACACTACACTCATCATCATCATCTTATTAAGGAATAGTGTCCCTTTTTCTACTTCCATCTTTCCGTCAGGCTGATTGGTCCTACTATAAACAACAGCAGGCAACAAACAGATACATATAACTAAGCACGTACTTCACACACGCGCACACAATGACGTGCACACACACGCACACACCATTTCTCTCTCGCGCGCACGGACGCACGCATATTGCTATCCAGGGCAAATACAGCCTTAGAATTAAGAATGTTTAGAACTCATGCTAGCTAAGCAAACACACCTTACTAAGATCGGAACTTTTCATACAGTCAGTTCTAACAGGTTATTTAACGAACTACATCATAAGTCGTAATACTAGCCAAGATTCGCCTTAGCATCATTCTAACAACAGAGGCTGACTTGAACTATCAACTCCTTCTTTGTTGGAAGGAAGTTGTAATGTAAGTACGTTCAGAGCATACATGGACTTGCAAAACGCAGGACGTACGTTCACAGGTGACATTAGGTATAAAAAACACCGCACACATCTGGCTAACCTGCCTCAGTGTTCTAACATGCTGATAAACAATAGAAGTGTTATAAAATGTAAAATTAATCCCTATACTGTGGTTTTTATGTGAAATAGGCCGCAGATGTATGGGTCATCACGGTCTTACGAGGTGAACATTTGCAGGCATTACCCCGTACTTCGGGATGGAGGGGTTATCGCCGATCGTAGCGGGGAATGCCGATGGGTTTATTCTTGGATATATTTGTATCAAACCAGAGTTCTTCTTCCGACCTTATGACACATCTTGCTAGGGTTGGAAGCATATAAATCCCAACTACGGTTGTAACTGGCTTAATAAAATGATTTGTAAACCTTCGCACATTCTTGTCGTCAAACATCTCTTTTTACGGTGGCCACGTGGTAACGACGCGGACTAAGGACCTGGGTGTCCCAGGGTCGAATCCAGTTCGTTCCACAGAAACACTTTCATCAAATCCCACACATGACCTTGTGTCTAACCTCCTGGAGAGGAGGTAAATAAAACAAATCTCTTTTATTATTGTTTTAGTTTTAGTCACTATAATACCGCATGTGGTGTTAACGACCCATTTCCTGGTGAAGATTATCGCCACCGCAACAAGTACATTGGCTAGAATAAAACTGTAGTATCTGTTCTAGTACTATGCTTTATCTTTTTACCATCGTTTTTGTCCTACTTCTAATTTTTTATTTTGTCCCAATCTAATGCTTCTTGGTTGGGAACTGGATTTTTCCCCTCCTTGTATCGAACTTTGCCCTCATAGGGAGGTAAGTAAATACATACCGCAATAGATCTGATTGGATTTGAACTTGGCATAGTTGATTTCATAGTCTGCAACGAAATCCATTAGGCTGACCACACATCCTTCCACATCGTATATCTAATAGAAATATACATAATTCATTTTCCATTAATAAAAAAAGAATAAGAAAAACCTATAATCGACACGTCAATTAGCCCATTATCATTCAGCCATGGCTGCTTTTCCATTACTATATCAATCCTGATTACGATTGTTCCCACGGGTATAAAGTGTCTGCAAAAAAGTGTATGAAATTCTGACCAATTCTTTTCGCCTTCCATTAAAAAAGCGATTGACTTCTCGGCATTCAGATGTGAGTTGCGCATGCGTGACAATTTTTTCTCCGACTTCCGGTATTCTACTTCAGTAAATGAATGCTTCGCCTTCTTATTGTTTCTCCTATTTTCTTATTTCAACCATATTTTATTTATCATTCACAAATTTCAGATCCGTTAATTAAATTATAACTTCCCAATGGCAGTTCATGATTTAAAAAACTCGTGTTTCAGAAAAGTAAGAAATTCTGAAAGTGTTAAACTTTAAAACTTTGAACGTTTTATAATCATTTTTTGCTTAGAAAAAATCTTGGTTAGCATTAAGTTCAGGCGAATCCTAAAGAAATGCTGGTTGACACCATTTTGAAACAACTTATTGCATAAAACTAATATACAGGATGGGCCAAAATAAGGGTCCTATCTTTAAATTTGAATAACTTGAATTTGAATAACTTCCACAAAATAAAAGTTAAACTCACCAAACTTTATGTGTGTGTAGACTGACCCTTCCGAGATTTTTTGAAATAAACAAAACAAATTTTAGCCGAAAAACACTTCTTAAAACTTACAAAAACTAAAGTATTGTTTTTTACACTGTTTTGAGTTTTTTAAGCAAAAATAATGTTTTCTAAATGAGGGTACGTTCCTTAGGACTAATACGGCTCATACTTGCTTCGGAAGGGGTCCTTTACTTATTCTAAAAAAAAAAATTAAAAAATCAATAAATAAAAAAGTTATGAATTTTTAAAAATAGGACCCTTATTTTTGCCCACCCTGAAATGTTTAAGTTATAGAACATTAGATCGTAAGCGCTAAATGCTGAAAAACATTGCGTCATGTATAATTTTTTAATGGCTGATCTAAACAAATCGAGCAAGACCAGAAAAGAAATAAACTTGTTCGTCTTATTACACAAAGAAGATTACACCCGTCGTCTAGTATTTTTTTATGAAAAGGAAAAAATAAATAAAAACGTTTCTATTTGCATTTTTATTAAGTATGAGGTTATCTCCCTTGTAGCATAATATGCACAGATTATCCCCCTTCTCTGTTTTGCTCGATTGGTTTATTTCTGCCAGATAAACAATACGAATGGGCGTATTTTTTCTCAGTAATTAGCGTTTAAGAAACAATTTGCTATAATTTATTGTTTTATTTTCGAATATAAATTAAATATAATGGATTTATGTGATACTAATTTGTTTTGAAATAGTGCCGAGCGGCAAAATTTGTTCAAATAGAAATTATTTCAAAAAATATTCTTCGATTTACTTTCTTTGAACATAATCTTTTAGAAAAACATGGACCAAATGACGATTTGTTTAAAGTTCGATATTAATTTCTTAAGACTGTATTTCGTATTGGCTAGCATGAGTGCTCCTTAAATATTAACGTACGAGATAGAAAAAAATGGTGTGTATGCACGTCATTATATTTGCAAAAAATCAATAGGGGGTGCTTCAGTTCAGCATTACGTGCTGACGAGCCGCAACAGTTGAGATTTAAAACTAAAGAAGATTCAAAGAGATATAAAAACATAAAAAATAAATAAAATAAAAAAAATATTTCTCACGGGATTTATATAGAAATATTTTTTTATATACCTCTTTAAATCTTCTCCAGTTTATAATCTCAACTGTTACTTTTCACCCCCCCCCCCCCTTCTTTTTTAAAAACCTTATTAAACCTTCCTTACACTAAATTTAAACAAACATACATAACACTCTAAGCAAACAATGCGTCCAAACAAGAGTGACACGTGACTTCGCATTTCCGAAACAGATGACAACAGAAGCTGAAGAGAGCCGGATGGCTAAGTTCTTCTGTGCTTGAAACCGACGGTACGAATGTTGTACCAA
Source organism: Sepiola atlantica (assembly GCA_963556195.1). Taxonomy (NCBI): domain Eukaryota; kingdom Metazoa; phylum Mollusca; class Cephalopoda; order Sepiida; family Sepiolidae; genus Sepiola; species Sepiola atlantica. The sequence goes on along the minus strand of OY744515.1, from coordinate 24,100,858 downwards.
TTTTTCTGTTCCAATATATATATATATATATATACAGGGTGGGCAAAAATAAGGGTCCTATTTTTTAAAATTCATAACTTTTTTATTTATTGATTTTTTTTTGATTTTTTTTAAGAATAAGTAAAGGACCCCTTCCGAAGCAAGCATGAGCCGTATTAGCCCTAAGGAACGTACCCTCATTTAGAAAACATTATTTTTGCTTAAAAAACTCAAAACAGTGTAAAAAACAATACTTTAGTTTTTGTAAGTTTTAAGAAGTTTTTTCGGCTAAAATTTGTTTTGTTTATTTCTAAAAAAATCTCGGAAGGGTCAGTCTACACACACATAAAGTTTGGTGAGTTTAACTTTTATTTTGTGGAAGTTATTCAAATTCAAGTTATTCAAATTTAAAGATAGGACCCTTATTTTGGCCCACCCTGTATATATATATATATATATATATATATATATATATATATATATACAATTATTTTTTATAAATAAATAGTTATTATCCACCGACATATATGTTCCCTGCTCACTAACAATCATCAGTGTGGCTCATATAATGGCACCGCTATTACATATATTTACACAGACTAGAAAAATACCAGTCCCAGGACAGATAAAATTAATATCCCAAAAAGTGTTGCACCACTTTTATGTCCCCTTACGAAGATTGAAATCAAGATATAATGCTACTTAATCCTATATCTAGTATGCTTATTCCAATTTTGATCAAAAGCCATTAGATGATTTTTATCCTTGAAAATGTTTCAAATTAAAGGCTTAAGCTTATGTAGAAATTGAAATTCAGTGGATCTTGCTTCTTTTCTGCCTACGTACTATGGATCAAATTTAATGTAAATCTGAAATATTTGAATTTTCAAATGGGAGGTTGTACCCATATTATGATTTAGAAATCTTTAAAATACTTAACAGAAAATCAAATTTGGAGACTATTAATTAATTGATGACTAATACCTATTGTTAAAATGTCACACTAATCGGAGGTATCTAAATTTTCACAGAGAACTTCCACACCCTCTATATAAAACTACATTAACCTAAATACATCCCACATTAGCCGCCCTCACACCTAGTAGATCTGTTTCAAAATTCAAAATCATCGGTTAATTATTTTAGGCATAAATCCTATAATAGAAATATATAAACATATAAACATATAAACATACCTAACTTTATATAGATACACCCAAAGACTATCGCTGGAAACACATCAAAAGACCATCAGTTGGATAGAAATTAATCTTTATGGCATGCGGGACTTTGTGCGGACTCTAGGCTAGCCACATGTGTTTCTGCACGAAAGTTCTTATTTGAGAAGAAACATAGAATCCCCGGCTCGACTGGGTATTTGTTTTCATAAAGAGGTTCTTCTGGGTCTTTACGATAAGTAGTTGGCCTTTGCAATTCTCATATGAGCAGTAGCAAAGATTCTCATTTAGCGCCTTTTTCATTGTCGTCACTCCGACGCTCATCTCTATCGCCAAAGTCCGTATTGCTTTTCCCGGGTCTTGCCGCACCTTTTAGCAGCTTTGCGACAAATTTCGTGTCAGAACACCTGTTATGATCTTTCCTGCTAGCCACTGATTCCTCATCTCTGTGGAATTTCCACAACTCACATCTCACTGTCTTGGATGTATTCAAGAAGCACTGAGCTGCAGTTAAGTTTTCCGATATTTTTTTATCCAGAGAAAATCGTAATTATGCAGATTACTCTCTTCCAATATTTGGTACTTTCCAGTCGTACATGGTCTCGAGCTCTCAAACTAGTAAATAGAAATAGGTACACTTGTTAGATAATGGCCCTATGAGAATGGACGTATCTGTTGGGAATCGTTGATTTGACTTGCGCGAATTAACGCGGGGCAGTCGAGTCCAGAACAGGGCTTGTTCTCACAGTCAGATCTGGCAGACGTGACAAGGTTACGTGTGACGAGACCCCAGATCAAGGGTCAGTCTACACCCGCGAGAGGCTCTGTGACTTCGCGGGCCTTGCGTGGGAAATAAAGGGATCTGTGACGTCACTCGTTCTCGTGAGAAGCGAGTTTTTAGTCAGTCTGATTCGGAAAGCGAACTGAGAGAACGTGCGATTCACAATGTAAAGATAACGAATATTTTCCTTTAGGGAAGACAAGCGCGAGAATCCTTTCCCCCCTCTCTATGAATAGTTAAGAAAACATTAATAACTAACTACGATAAAGTAGGATTTGCTCTCTTCCTCTCTCTCTCTCGACGTGGTGAATGACTCCCAGTTGAAATAACAACGCTTGCAATAAAAAGAATTAAATTCCAAAGGAAAGTTTGTCTTCGGAATGCACCACATGGCTTTTATTGCAGACAACAGACGACGTGGTTCTAGAAGAAAGAATTCATCCACTGAACGACACGACCAACCCTCTACACGACAAGTATACGAAACGCGTACTGCCGCGGTCCAAGCAGGAGTAGCTATGTAACACACGTTGCACTTTACCAAATGGTTCAAATGGTTTTGAAACGGAAGAATATTAAAAGATATCAAATTTATGCTGAACACCTTAGAGAGAGAGGGGGAGTGGAGAAAAAGAGTGCTAAAACGAAATGATATGACTTTAATTTATTTAAACATCAAAAATCAATAATTACAAATATTAAAGATAAAGATATAAAAATATAAATATCAAATATTGCGATCACGACTGAAACTAATAATATGATAATGGCCTTCTTCCTCCTCGTTTTCAACATGAAATACCCATGTGTAAAACTAATCGTTAAAATCTTGCGTGATAATTGAAAAGAAGCGATTGGATGCATATGGGAGAAACTAACGCTTCGTTTATTGGGTAAGAGTGTTTTCCCACCGGCCCTGTCCTACGTAGATTTCCTAAACGGGAATGTTATTGACACTGGTATAAGAAAAGAAATTCGAAGTACAATTTACGCATTTATGACAGTTGACAAATGCAGAATGGTAAACACATTATACATAACATATATAAAGCACAGTCCGTAGTTATATTCCGTGGTCGCTCTCTATCTTGGGTTAAGGTATTTATCTGGCTAAACCCGATTTTATTCAATTTGCTAGATGTTAAGTCAAAGACGTCAGCAAAATTTCATAACTTACCCGTGTGACAGGTGTAACCGGGCATTCATTTAACGTAAGCCAATGAACGACCTAGCGTCTGCATTATAATGGCGGGCATAGGTAAAACAAACAAGAGATGAAAACATGATAAAAAAAAATGAATATATGCTGTAATGTTGCTCATAGAAAATTCGATTTAAAATACTTCATTGTTTAAAGCTAAATTCTTTTTTTGGAGACAAGCAGATTTCCCCGATGTTGTCCAACTTTTTAAATATGTTTATAAAAATGTGACTTTTTTGATGCTGATGGAGATGAAATTTCATATATCGAGGTGACTATTTAAAACTCGATTCAATTTCTCTAGAACGAGTTCCTCATCACTGACCGAGGACAGAAAGAAAATGAAGTTCAGTACTAGAACAGATACTGCACTTTACTTCGTGCCAATTCAGTTTGCCGGTATAAAGTATAAATTTGATTGATTGAGAGAACAAACGAAATTTTAAAACAATAAGTTTATTTCGGCTATTTTTAAAATGTCCATAAAAGACCCACACCGGTAATAATTTTAGCAAAAATTACCATCAGTTTTAGTATTCCATTAAATTATCTTTAAAAGCTGAAAGTAATTTAAAACATCAAAAATGTCTTCTTTGTTAATAAAACACATGTTACTTTTTCTTTCTATTTTCTATAATATTTATATTTTAAATCTTTTATTACTAAATAAATTTAATTAATTAATTTAAAATCATTTCGTTTCAGATTTTTTCAATATTTTGTTTCAGTGTTTTGCTTGCTCCAACTATGATATACGATAAGTGGATATTAATGACTTCGAGGATCAATCTTAACAGCGAAATGAATGAAGACATTTGTATGGATAGCTTATTGATGTGTATAACGAGCAAACAAATTAAATTCACATGTATTTATTTAGTACGAGACAACATACGCATCCTCCAGGTGCAAATGTATTTTTTTCGATTATTTTCCGTTTCCGTTTCTTGTTTCATGTTTATTTATTGTTAATGTTGTGGGGAATACTTCTGTTTACTGGTCGAGATATTTTTCTAAGATGCAGATTCTTTCTCGGTTCTCTAGCCGGATAATTTGATCGTTGATTTATTAAAATACGTGAAGCTTTTTTATAAAAAGTCAATACTTTTTACTTGAAATGTACTTTCCTCTTTACTCTCTCACCCATTTTCTCTCTATATATATTTATATACATATATATATATATTTTTAAAAAACTTTATTTTATACGTAAATAAAAGTAATCTATGGAGACGTGTTTCTGTCTCACAGCTGTCATCAACATGGCTAACTTGGACAAGAATCGAAAATTCGATGACGATGTGAATAGTCTGGCTTTTTACCTCCAGACCATGATTCATTGTACTATTTTTATCACCTATTAGTGATTGTATCGTTTTTTGCTATACGCTTACTACTATTTCGATTGTTTCACTTCCTAGGTGATAAATGTGCAGAAGACAATAAAAACAATTGTATAAATATATATATATATATATATATATATATATATATATATATATATATATATATATGCTACAATAAAAATAACTGAAACCACCATGTCAGTCGGACGTTATAATTTACTTCTCCTACTATGTAGTATCGTCAGACATGAAACTCTGCCGATTCTACGTTGTATGTGGAAAAGTGTTTATGTCCGCCTTACATAGTGTTTTTTATTATTTTGATTCTAGCCATATTTTAGCTATGTAACTACATTGAGATCTCTAACAGAAGTTATCCTTACAAGACCAATACATGGAACTCGGATCTATCATGATATATATATATATATATATATATATATATATATATATATTATTTATAAATACAGATTTTATAAGACATATGGACCGGTGGTTTCTGATTAAAATCTGTATTTATAAATAAAAAAATATTACGCTCTTAATTTAATTTAATTGAGCACTCTGCTGGTATTTCCCATTTATTCCTTTTTGAGTATACCTTTATACTCTTATATATATATATATATATATATATATATATATATATATATATATATATATATATATATATGCTGGCAAGTCAGCAAGCTTTCTTGTCATACATATATGGGGCACTACAACTAAGCTCTCTTCACGAATTGAGCACTGTTGAAGTTAATACTGAAAATTCATAATACTAATTAATACCCCTAAATAGTATCTTATAAAGAGTTCTACCTCTATTTATTGTATAAGTTTACATTTTAGCTATTTCTATGCATTAATATATCATATTTTTTATTTTAACACTGGCATTTTTATTTAATTAAATTCTTTCGTTACCTCTATTTTTTATTTGGCCAGGGTTATTTCCCTTTAACAATAAAGAAACCTAAACTTTCCATTAAACACTTTTTTTAGGAAATTATCTCTCTTATCTTCTCAAAAACGTTGATTTACACCGATTGGATGCCTTTACATTTTTGGCAGTCATATTGTATGGGAACATACATGAAAATTGGTTGTTTTCATTTTAAATGTTAGAGAATTTTACCTGTGGAACAAACAGTTGTTTGAAGCTTGTCGCAGATGATTACCATTTATTCGGATTATGTATATTCTGACGACATTCTGTGCATGCTGTAAGTAAAGCAGTGTGTTAACAACACCTGGTAGCTGTTTTTTTATCATAAAAATATGTCTACATGTAGTGGGTAACCGTTCCCTTCAAAGTTTCTTGTTTATCTTCTTAATACCGGCCACTGAAACGTCAGTAGAAAAACGAGACTCAGTTAAATAGCTTTTTTATTCTTTCTTCTGCCTGATGATAGCTGTAGATCGATAACATCGACATGCCAGTGTAGCAGACTTTGTACATGTTTGAATAAAAACATTCACAATACAGCTCTATATGTTTATTGAGCACTCTTATAAGCCTGGTTTGATTCCTTTTGAAGTTTTACCCTTTGGATTTCTACCCTTTGGATTTTTACCCTACCTGGATTATTTATATATATATATATATATATATATATATATATATATATATATATATATATATACTGGATGTAGTCATGATAGGTTCGTTGAGTCGCACCACAACCACATTTTATTCTACTTTAATTTCATTTAAAAACTAAGAAACTGTGACATATCTGTTAAGACATTCTTCTTGCATACCTAAGAACAATCAGTCTATTTACTCTTATATTATTCTTTTCATCCTATTTATTATTATATATTAGAAATACATACATTCTGTGCATGCTGTAAGTAAAGCAGTGTGTTTAACAAAACCTGGTAGCCGTTTTTTTTATCATAAAAATATGTTTTGATTTGTTATGATTATGTTCTATGTCTCTTTAATATATACTTTGTATATGTATATGTGTTTAATATTGTCTATCTATCTATCTATATATACATATACATACATATTTAAGTAAAATATAAATTCTGTGCCAACTGTTTTTTTTTAAATAATGCAAAAGTATTGATTAATTTTGTTAGCTTATAATTGTAGAAATGGTCTTTTTGCTGATAGATCCATAAATCTTGCTCTCAGAAACGATCGTACGCAGAAACCTTTGTTGATTTTGGATGTCTGGAACTTATATACTCAAAAATTATCATGTAAAAAGTTGTTTACATATATATATATATATATATATATATATATATATATATATATATATACATTGTGTCAGGTTGTATATGAAATAAATCAAATAAAGTGCTCGATCATATAAGAGAGCTAATATAATTTATTTAGATACTGTATATTACATGCTTCAGCAATGTACCGCGGTTTCATCCAAAAGGGCAGATGTCTAAAGATGCTTAAATGCCCTTTTGGATGAAACCGCGGTACATTGCTGAAACATGTAATATACAGTATCTAAATAAATTATATATATATATATATATATATATATATATATATATATATATATATATATATATATAGTTTGCTTGAAGCTTTAACTGGTAAGCAAGTAAGTATGAAGGTGGGAATTCCGAGGTAGGAGCAATGCAATGTTGAGAACCGAAAGGTGGAATATGGGATGAACAAAAATAACTGACAGGAAACAGTATAAGTGTATAAATCTCGGATCGAATCATTTATATTTTTAAAAAATTTTAAATATAAAGACAGTAAATTGTAAAATGGGGTAATTACTGCTAAATATTTAAAGGTCCGGAATAGTAGAAATTATAATCATATCGAGAGTAACGACCTCCCTATTTCAGAAAGTAAACAAAAAATTGGACCGGACGGATCGGGTAGTGGAAAACCAAAATGGATGCCGCTATTTAAAACATGATATTATCAGAAAGAAAGAGACGGCTTGCAGAAAAGTGTGACAGTGAAAAGAAAAAGAAATATAAAATGCAATATTTAAGTTATGTTATAAATTATCAAGATTAATTTATAATATAAATATTTCGATGTGTTTTTTTATTTACCTACACTAAAAGTCTATTGTCATCGGACGATGAAAAAAAAAAGAAAAATACTTCTTTGACAAAGAGGATTTTATTTCTCGAAAGGTCAGATTAAAATAAATGTTATTCATTTTAGCACTACACATTGTTATGTTTTTTTCAAAAAAATAATATATATATATATATATATATATATATATATATATATATATATATATATATATATATATATATAGTGAATGTTTTTTTATTCAAACAGTTTAATTTCACAATAATTCATATTTTTATTTTTAATCAACGCTAAGCTGGGTCAACTTTTAAATGGCTATAGACACCCGCCCCTAACACCCCTTCTACCTCTCTTTCTTTCTCTTCTCTTTTCCCTTCTTTTCCTTTATCTCGCCCCCCCCCCTGCCCCAGCTTAGCGTTGAATAAAAATAAAAATATGAATTATTGTAAAATTAAACTTTTCTAACGGCCAATCTTTTTAAATAATTGGTCACATGACTATTATTCCCCCTTCTTTTTGCTTAGCTCTATTCTTCTTGGATTTCATCGACCGGATTGGATCACAAAATAACCTTCTGCCTGATAATAGCTGTAAATCGATAACATCGACATGCCAGTGTAGCAGACTTTGTACATGTTTGAATAAAAACATTCACAATACTGCTCTATATGTTTATTGAGCACTCTTATAAGCCTGGTTTGATTCCTTTTGGATTTCTACCCTTTGGATTTCTACCCTTTGGATTTTTACCCTACCTGGATTATATATATATATATATATATATATATATATATATATATATATATATATATATATACTGGACGTAGCCATGATAGGTTCGTTGAGTCGCACCACAACCACATTTTATTCTACTTTAATTTCATTTAAAAACTAAGAAACTGTGACATATCTGTTAAGACATTCTTCTTGCATACCTAAGAACAATCAGTCTATTTACTTCTATATTATCCTTTTCATCCTATTTATTATTATATATTAGAAATAAATAGACTTATTATCTTGCAACATAAGTATGGGTGTTGTGTTGAGGCCGTCGTAAAATAAAAAAGCTATTTAACTGAGTCTCGTTTTTCTACTGACGTTTCAGTGGCCGGTACTAAGAAGATAAACAAGAAACTTTGAAAGGAACGGTTACGCACTACATGTAGACATATGACGGTGGTAATTTCTCTTAAATTATTTCATCTTTTATCTAGTAATTATTTGGTATTTAATATATATATATGATGAGTCAATGAAAAATAATTAGACCTGCAAATGGAAGCAAATCAATATCTTCCATTTGATTTGCTTCCATTTGCAGGTCTAATTATTTTTCATTGACTCATCATATTTTTGCTCTATCTAGTATATTGAGCTTTCCTCACCTCGCAATAGGTCTAATTCTCTAAAAGTTATCTTTTAGTTATAAACTCTCATATATATATATATATATATATATATATATATATATATATATATATCTTTATGAATAAAATTTAAATTTTCAACACATTGGGGTTTTAACCTCTAGAGTAAATTTTCTATCGTAGTGACTAATGATTCTAGCAAAGAGTAGGATAGACAGAAGATGACCAACGCCATCCACACCCAAACTTGTGATGGTTTTGTGCCTTATTTGTTTAAAATTTCAATTTTATATTATTTGCAATAAAATAATTAAAAGTGTATCTGTTCTGATACTACACCTCGTCTTTTCTGTTCTCGGTCAGTAATAGTGAATGAGAAATTCTTCTTGACTGAGGCAATTTGAATTTTTGTTCAAATCTAGTGTCCCTTTTTGAAGGCTTGATTTTCCTCACATTAAAAAACCAACGTCTGTCTAATTCAGTCCGGTCCTCGCAGGAAGTAAATAGAAATATTAAATAAAATTCCGTGAAACCACGTAATGTTTATTTACTTTAACGCAGCATTAACAAAACTTAACTATTCATTTTGAATTCTTGTTTATTTTTAAATTTTATTTATATTGAATAAAGTTCACCTTAAGTATAAATCGAATCGCGTTCCTTTCTTTTCATTTTTTAAATGCATTTTTGAAAATGTTCTAATGATTTTTAAAAGGTTCTCATTCATTACCTACAGTCTGTCCGACAGATCTCGATTGATAACTACTAGCATGACGCCACTTTTCAGTGCACAGGCCTTAGTTAATTTTACGACGGACATAGTTGTGTACACACACGTGTGTAACTTAGATTGCCAAGTGAATTGATTTATATTTTACATATTACATGTCGTGTGTGGTTATCAGTTCGCCCCCAAAGAAGATTCCAGATATAAATTAGACGATAACAATATAGTGGCGATTTTACACAGCTAGACAATTCAAATCAAGTAATTAGATAGATCACAGAAAGAATATCCAGCAGTATTTCACCTTCTAGCTGGATGAGAGAGAGAGAGAGAGAGAGAGAGAGAGAGATAGAAAGAGGGAGAGAGAGAGATTTCATAAAAGTATAAATAAAAAGTGAACAATAGCTTTAAGGTAACTTGAACCCGCTTTGCTAATTTCGAAATCCTGTCCGATAACCATTTGACAGACGCAATTTAGTTTTATTGCTAGAACATTTTATTATTAGAAACTTTACAAGTTGTTCAAGTCAACTTTATATTTAAAATAATTACCAATAAACTTGGACATCGTTTCTCTATTCTCCAATGACTGTCTCCCCGTTTTTTTCTTGATCATATATATCTGATGAATAATTATTACGATATTTTGTCACGCCATTATTCGCCACATGTCATCTGTTTTGTTCAGATTTTTGACACAATGACGTGAGTGGAGATTAGCATACAAGGTTATAGCAAGATATTGGTAATATAGGCAATAACTTGACGTGACCCATCGGGTAAACATCTGTACGTTGTACATTAGTATATATATATTTGATTCTCTGAGTCGACTCTGAAAATAAATAAGATAGATATATTAAACGTACTTTTATTTATTGGTAGTTTCCCTCGCCAAAAAGGTTATGTTTTCGGTCGAGTATTTTTCTTAGGTTTGTCACTATATTTGTGTACTACCTAGTGTTCTTATCGCTTGATCAATAGTTACCAAACTTTGCCAAAATATCGGTCATTTTCTAACATAACTTTTAGGATATCTAGGTCACAGGTCAAGATAAAGGTAATCGAACATGTGTATGCCACGTTTTTTTCAATAACGTAGCTTCTGTTAATCGTAGAGACTTGCTACTTGGTCCATATTGTAGCTAATTGAATTCCGCATCTTATATGACCTCTGTCGTGACCTTCAACTTTTATCTTGAAAGTTTCGGTAACGGTTAAAATTTTGACGGAATTTCAATTTCCGATCTTTCAAAGTCCGATGTATGGATTTGATGATTTTAGATAACAGTAACGACCCTTCAAAATTTCAGCCTGGTCAGTTTTGAGTTATCAACGTTTTCATGTCATAACTACAAGAATACTTCATATAATATGGATAAGTAAGGCACAAATAAGACTTTGGGCTATCCTTACGTTGTCAGATGGAACTATGCAATCTCAGTACTGATTATTATTATTTGACTATTTACAAAACATTCTTATTTATAATATTGTTTACATGTATTTTTTTTATTATTTAAAAAAGATTTAACATTTGTCTAGATTTGGCCTCCACTCAATCTGTATGATACTCAAATGAACTTTGAAGATAAACTGAAAATATACTGGAATTAAACTAACAACCTTTAGTTTATGAGAATGTTGTGTTTAATACTCCCTCACAACTCATCACACCGCTTTTCATCTCACTGGTCGTATGCAAACATCCAAACAACCACTAAATTAAGCAAGATTATTAGCCATGACAGGGGAATAGTCTTAATTAATTTGTATGTTATTCTTAGTTATTATCACCTAAAGTAAGGGTTGAACCTTCAACCACAAAATGACTAACAGTTAGAACTCAATGTTAATCAGCCCAATTATCCCATTGCGCTACGGGTCTGTGGATGACGGAACGAGGACAATCTATCTTCGTGTATTCAATAAAAGGTTTAGTTTGAAATTCTGTGTAGGTTTTCGTGTTCGAAACAAAGATTATCTAGTTTGAAAAAATGCACTAGAGAAATATCGGAGGTTACATCAGCCGAAACGTTGTGAATATAACAACCGAGATGAGAATAATATAAAAAAATCAAAATTATCAATCCTCATCTAAAGAATTCTAAAACAGAATTCATAAAATATACTTTGGATAAACCAGTTTAAATTATTTTAATGATTGGTATTTTTTAAGCAAAATATTATGTAAATAGTGGAACCCGTGTCTCGACGTTGCGCGGAAACATTTAGGAAACCAAGAAACTCCTGCTACCATCCTCCAACCTCATATTAATATTATTTTATTCAAATTGTTTACTTTTTGTAAGCAGCAATTTTCAAGTTGGTGAAACGTTTTTCGCGTGAAATCTCTAATATTCAGTGTTAACACAGTATTTCCGTAGTCAGTGTTAACGTAAGGCCGGTATTCATGATAACCTTTGTCGTTGTACATGTTGAGTGATTGCTCTATTTTCATGATGAATGTTATAACGTTTTCTTTTTATGTTATATTGTTTTATTCATTTTATATTTTTGTTTTAAATAAATAAATATAATAAAGCACTGCATCCTGAAACAGTCCGTTTGTTATTAATGAGTAACCATTATCGAGGCCAAAATCAACTCGAGTTATGAATGTTATCGTGTATTTAATAAAAGGTTTTGTTCGAAATTCCGTATAGGTTCTTGTGTTCGACACAAAGATTCCCAAGTGGGAAAAATGCACTAGAATAATATCGGAGGTTACATCAGCCGAAACGTTGTGAATATAACAACCTAGATGAGAATAACTGTGCGAATAATAAAAAAAATCAAAATTATCAATCCTCATCAAAAAAATTCTGAAACAAAATTCATGAAATATACTTTGAATAAACCAGTTTAAATTATTTTAATAATTGGTATTTTTAAGCAAAATATTATGTAAGTAGTGGAACCCGTGTCTCGACGTTGCGCGGAAAAAATTAGGAAACCAAGAAACTCCTGCTACCATCCTCCATACCTCATATTAATATTTTTTATTCAAATTGTTTAGTTTCTGTAAGCAGCAGTTTTCAAGTTGGTAAAACTCGAGTTATAAATGTTATCGGAGGATTGAGAAGGAATAATTTGTTGAACTAAGTTTGGTTATTTATGGTGACGGTTAATGACAAGAATATGTTGACATTGGATTTGAAAATCAGCATGTTGTAATCTACAGGGAAGCAGTGCTGTAGTAATGTGTTTCACAGACGGAAGCCCTTACGAAAAGGCTCTGTTCGTGGAAATTCTGCACGCGCTAGGTACATGGACGAGGAAAAGAGTTTCGTCGCTGTGGTAGAAAACGAGTTCTTGCTGTAAATGCTTTACAAGGCAGAGCCAGAGATTGAAACTCAGTCGAGCAGCTCTACATTTTTACTAAAACATAACATTATTAGTAGTAGTAGTAGTAGTAGTAGTAGTAGATCATCATCATTACAATAAAGTTTATGAAAGTAAGCTTTTCTAGTTAAAAGTAATTTCAAACATGTTTTATTACATTATTTTTAGAGTAAAATCGATTGGAAGACGGAAGTAGGACGAAATATTGACATTGAAATCTCCTTACGTTTCACTTTACTTGTTAAACTTAGAACAAGTATTTTTTTATTATTAAAAGACGTAGCAGTAGAAGAAGTAGTAGTGTTATTAATAAAATTAAAGGCGATGCATCGGAAGAAGATGATAACGGCATCACGAGCTTAAACATACAAGCATATTTACAAATGCAACTGACATCAATATTTGCTCTAATATACTTATAGAAACGAATTGATGATGTATTACTATTAAAGCACATTAAGTTTACTATCGTCACGAAAAAACGGGAAGTGTTATTTTTTCGAGGAGAAAACAAATAACGTCTCTTTGAGAGTAAAATGTATTATGACAGGAGCAAAAGCTAGGTTTGCCAGATCAGGCGTTAATATGTATTTAAAAAATGAGAAAATGTTTAAATATTGAGAAGGATAACTGTTTTGCGAAAGCGAGCTAACAAGCAATTAAGTGGATTTTTGGTACTGTTTTAGATATTGACCCTAATTTCCGTGACTGCCCGGCAGCAGCAAGCCGACAGCTAACGGAAGCGTCCGAGACCTGCCGAAATCGAAAACGAGGCTGGCGTCCGACGCTTGGCACTTGTTGACAATGAATTTTGAAGTGTTGTGTAGTTCAATTGCCTCTCCGGAGCCGTGCATTAACTTTTGCCAGCAGAAAGCTCTGCTGGCAAAAGATATGCGATGTATGCGATGCGGCGGCGGCCGACTTTGCCGGCTAGTACCGCGAAAGACAGTTACTGAAAAATATGCCTGGAGATGACCCACCCAGGAATGCCGGGCTTGGATTTCGTTGCGATCGGGGACGTTTTTTTCGCGGTCCTCCTCTTCTGCCTGTATTTCGCTAAGCCCCCCTCCAAAAACGAAAAACAAACCCTTACCCCTCCAGCTAAAATAATGGAAAAAAAACAAAAAAAACAATGCGTAATTGCAAAAAAAAAAAAAAAATGGTTTTAAAAAGTTATTATTTTCGCGTTCTACAGTTTATAAAAACAGTTCATTTCAGTTACAAAAAAAATGTTTAAAAAAAAAACAATGCGTAATTGCAAAAAAAAAAAATGGTTTAAAAAAGTTATTATTTTCGCGTTCTAAAGTTTATAAAAACAGTTTATTTCAGTTACAAAAAAAATGGTTTAAAATGTTAGCGTTTATAAAAAATTTTCTTACATAAAATGGTTAAATATTAATTTTAAAAAAAGTTTATTCATTTCAGCTATGGGTTTGTTCATTTATTTCATTTTTTGTATAAAAATATATGCATTTCTTTTTCTTTACGTATATTCATCGTCTTACATTGTTGTCGTCTGCCGACTCGGCAGGTCTCGGACGCTTCCGTTAGCTGTCGGGTCGCTGCTGCCGGACAGTCACGGAAATTAGGGTCAATATCTAAAACAGTACCGAATTTTTAATAATATGGAGGTATTAAGTTGCATGTTATTAATGAAAAGATGGTCTAATAAAAAGGTAAACATGATGTTTTTATGAGGCTCGCATAAGCCTCAGTATTTCTCTGCTGTAACGTGTTGCGGGACCGACCGACCGGTGTGATCGATCGGCCCCAACAACTAAGAAAGGGTGGACACGGGCAAGTAACGGCCATGGCAAAGAAGAGAGGACAAAGACTGATGTCCAGTTTACAGAAGGATGTTTATTTACCATATGGTAATATCAAGTGAAATGAGATGGTGTCACTGGATCAGGGAGAGACTGGAGTGGCGTCTCTGGAGGCAGCAGACTGGAACGTCCGGCGTGGTGTCGTTGGATCAGGAGTGGTGCAGGAGCTCAGGACTGCAGGGTGCTGGAGCAGGAACTCGGGACTGCAGGGATGCTGGAGTAGGAGAGTGCTGGTGCAGGAAACTCTGGACTGCAGGGAGCTGGAGCAGGAGAGTGCTGGTGCAAGAACTCTGGACTGCAGGATGCTGGAGCAGGAGAGTGCTAGAGTAGGAACTCGGGACTGCAGGATGCTGGAGCAGGAGAGTGCTGGTGCAGGATGCTGGAGCAGGAAACTCTGGACTGCAGGATGCTGGAGCAGGAGAGTGCTGGAGTAGGAACTCGGGACTGCAGGATGCTGGAGCAGGAGAGTGCTGGAGCAGGAACTCTGGACTGCAGGGTGCTGGAAACAGGAGTCGGAGCTGCAGGGTGTTGATGCAGGATGCTGGAACAGGAGTTCGGAGCTGCTGCAGGGTGTTGATGCAGGATGCTGGAACAGGAGTTCGGACTGCGAGTGCAGGAACTCGGGACTGTGAGTGCAGGAGCTGCGGCTGCGGTGTGCAGGAACTCAGGACTGCTGGACGTTCGGACTGCTGGGGAGCAGGAACTCAGAACTGCAGATGCAGGAGTTCGGAACTGTCGATGTGGGGGGGGGGGCAGGAGCTGCGGCTGCGGTGTGCAGGAACTCAGACTGCCGACGACTGGTCCATCCGTGGACCAAGTCGGACGTGGGGGCCTCCTGACCCCCGGGCTGAAGAGGCTTTTTAGTTGAAAAACGGGAGATCTCATGTAACATGTGACAAGTTACTTGCGTTGGTCCTGTGAAAGAGATTAATTTCGATAAATAAATATCGAAAAGATCTTTCGTTGTATTACATTGCCGACCGGTGTTGTGGATGTATTAGTGGGTTTTTCGGTACAGTCGGGAAACGCATTTGTATTCCTATAGGGGAGAAATAAGGGATATCTTCACTTGCCGTGTTTTTGCTGAGTCACAGTGAACAAAAAATGGCGATTTGAAGCTGCTGCTGTTTTTCTCCGAGGGAGTGCCAAACAAAGGAAACGCGACTGCTGCTGCTGTTTACGTTGTTTTAAGATGGCGTCTTTTTCAAATGTAAACAGACGTCGCGGCGTGTCGGGCCCCGACAAGGCCCCTTCCCTGGATAATTGATCATTATCAATTAAAAATCAAGGAAAACATTGTGGTGAAGAGTTGTAGAGGTATATGAAATGTACCTGCAAGGATGGTCACAATTGAAGGATTCATGTGTGTCTGCGCTGTGGTCAAGCATCGACAGTGCAAGTGGATCTGCTGTGTCGAAGAATTGTTGAGTGCGAGCGAATCTGGGTGACGTTGTTCATGTTGATTAGTCTGCGTGATGCGGAGCTGATGAAACGAACGTTCAATTGTCATGATCAGCAGTGCGTCGTGGTCAAAGACAAGTGGGTGAGAGTTTTTCGATGTTGGTAAGGCCTGTGGTGCAGGTAGATCTGCACTGTTGGTTGAAGGTGATGAGTAAGCACAAGTGAGTCTGCGCGGTCGTTGATGAGTGAGCGCAAGTGGGTCTGCGCAGTTGTTGAGTGAGAGTGATGAATGAGCGCAAGTGGGTCTGCGCGGTTGTTGACGAGTGAGAGTGATGAATGAGCGCAAGTGGGTCTGCGCGGTTGTTGACGAGTGAGAGTGATGAATGAGCGCAAGTGGGTCTGCGCGGTTGTTGACGAGTGAGAGTGATGAATGAGCGCAAGTGGGTCTGCGCGGTTGTTGCCGGGTGAGAGTGATGAATGAGCGCAAGTGGGTCTGCGCTGTTGTTGACGAGTGAGAGTGGTGAATGAGCGCAAGTGGGTCTGCGCAGCTGTTGACAAGTGATAGTGATGAATGAGCGCAAGTGGGTCTGCGCGGTTGTTGACGAGTGAGAGTGATGAATGAGCGCAAGTGGGTCTGCGCGGTTGTTGACGAGTGAGAGTGATGAATGAGCGCAAGTGGGTCTGCGCGGTTGTTGCCGGGTGAGAGTGATGAATGAGCGCAAGTGGGTCTGCGCTGTTGTTGACGAGTGAGAGTGGTGAATGAGCGCAAGTGGGTCTGCGCAGCTGTTGACAAGTGATAGTGATGAATGAGCGCAAGTGGGTCTGCGCGGTTGTTGACGAGTGAGAGTGATGAATGAGCGCAAGTGGGTCTGCGCGGTTGTTGACGAGTGAGCGCAAGTGGGTCTGCGCAGTTGTTGACGAGTGAGCGCATGTGAGTCTGCGCGGTGGTTGATGAATGAACGCAAGTGGGGTCTGCGCGGTGGTTGATGAATGAACGCAAGTGGGTCTGCGCGGTTGTTGCCAGGTGAGCGCATGTGGGGTCTGCGCGGTTGCTGACGAGTGAGCGCATGTGAGGTCTGCGCGGTTGCTGATGAGTGAGCGCAAGTGGGTCTGCGCGGTTGTTGACGAGTGGGCGCAAGTGGGTCTGCGCAGTGAGTTATGGTGATGAGTGAGCACAAGTGATTCTGTGCAGTTGGTGATGTTGCTCATGTTGAATAGTCCGTGTCGTGGAGCTGATGAACAAACATCTAGTTGTTGAGAATGGGTGGTACACTATGGTCAAAGTCCGGTTGTGGGTGACGAGCGCAAGTGGGTCTGCGCAGTTGTTGTTCATGTGAATTAGTCCGTGTCGTGGAGCTGATGAACGAACATCTGGTCGTCATGATTTGGTTGTACACTATGGTCGAAGTCAAATGCACAAATGTCTGCAAGTGAGTTAGCAGGTCCAGATACAAGTGGGTCTGTACTGGTGTTGGCGTGCGTCGTTCGGGTTGATGGGTCCTCCTGTTGATCAACGAACGTCCAGTTGTTGAGTGTTTTAGTCGTGCTTGTGCAGGTGTACTCGTTTTGAACTGGTGTGATTTCTTCCATAGTGTTGTCAGTGATGTCCGGGAATGAGCGCACGTGGGTCTGCGCGGTTGTTGCATCTTGTGTTGAAGAGGGTTGGTAGGCCTTGAAGGGTGATGTTGATGCCTGCTGAGCCTGACTTTTTACAACCAGTATTAAGTCATGAGGCTTGGTGTTGTTGTTCGCGTTTGGCTGAGTTCCTTGAGATGTCCAAAATCGTGGTTGGTGAGGTTTGGTCAATGTCATCTTCTCTACCAGCCGCTGCCCGTGTCCACAGATCACGTCGGGGTCACCACTTGTTGCGGGACCGACCGACCGGTGTGATCGATCGGCCCCGACAACTAAGAAAAGGTGGACACGGGCAAGTAACGGCAAAAGGCAAAGAAGAGAGGACAAAGACTGATGTCCAGTTTACAGAAGGATGTTTATTTACCATATGGTAATATCAAGTGAAATGAGATGGTGTCACTGGATCAGGGAGAGACTGGAGTGGCGTCTCTGGAGGCAGCAGACTGGAACGTCCGGCGTGGTGTCGTTGGATCAGGAGTGGTGCAGGAGCTCAGGACTGCAGGGTGCTGGAGCAGGAACTCGGGACTGCAGGGATGCTGGAGTAGGAGAGTGCTGGTGCAGGAAACTCTGGACTGCAGGGAGCTGGAGCAGGAGAGTGCTGGTGCAAGAACTCTGGACTGCAGGATGCTGGAGCAGGAGAGTGCTAGAGTAGGAACTCGGGACTGCAGGATGCTGGAGCAGGAGAGTGCTGGTGCAGGAACTCGGGACTGCAGGATGCTGGAGCAGGAAACTCTGGACTGCAGGATGCTGGAGCAGGAGAGTGCTGGAGTAGGAACTCGGGACTGCAGGATGCTGGAGCAGGAGAGTGCTGGAGCAGGAACTCTGGACTGCAGGGTGCTGGAAACAGGAGTCGGAGCTGCAGGGTGTTGATGCAGGATGCTGGAACAGGAGTTCGGAGCTGCGAGTGCAGGAACTCGGGACTGTGAGTGCAGGAGCTGCGGCTGCGGTGTGCAGGAACTCAGGACTGCTGGACGTTCGGACTGCTGGGGAGCAGGAACTCAGAACTGCAGATGCAGGAGTTCGGAACTGTCGATGTGGGGGGGGGCAGGAGCTGCGGCTGCGGTGTGCAGGAACTCAGACTGCCGACGACTGGTCCATCCGTGGACCAAGTCGGACGTGGGGGCCTCCTGACCCCCGGGCTGAAGAGGCTTTTTAGTTGAAAAACGGGAGATCTCATGTAACATGTGACAAGTTACTTGCGTTGGTCCTGTGAAAGAGATTAATTTCGATAAATAAATATCGAAAAGATCTTTCGTTGTATTACATTGCCGACCGGTGTTGTGGATGTATTAGTGGGTTTTTCGGTACAGTCGGGAAACGCATTTGTATTCCTATAGGGGAGAAATAAGGGATATCTTCACTTGCCGTGTTTTTGCTGAGTCACAGTGAACAAAAAATGGCGATTTGAAGCTGCTGCTGTTTTTCTCCGAGGGAGTGCCAAACAAAGGAAACGCGACTGCTGCTGCTGTTTACGTTGTTTTAAGATGGCGTCTTTTTCAAATGTAAACAGACGTCGCGGCGTGTCGGGCCCCGACAAACGAAAAATGAAAATTATGGGTGCTCATAAGCGTAGCAAAAGCGTTAACGGTTGTATAAATCTATCTGAAATAGCTTGCTTTTGATGTGTGAGTGTAATAAGTATAAATTAATAAAGACATTTACGATTAATTAATATTTGGTGTTTTCTTTAAGTAAAAAAAAAAAAGCTTTTGTGCAAGAAAATGAGAATGATTATTACATATTTGAGCACCCGTAGAGTGTACAAGTAGTGATACTCAAAATGTCTGTACTCTACGAAATATTTGAACCCGGCGAACCTGATAGAAATAAGAAGACATAACTGCGGGGAGAGGGTAATCTCCCCCTACTCGGTTAATGGCATTAGTAATCCAACCAGAAACTTGTGAACAGACAAAATATAAAAATGTGAAAAAAAGATAGAAAATTAAAAATGTTCTTTTTCAGGACATAAATCCATAATGAATGACAGAAGAGATTTTTTTATGTAGTCTTTGTTAATTAGCTTGGTATAAAAATCTCACTTTACTTATATATATATATATATATATATATATATATATATATATATATATATATATTATGGCATAGAATAAAGATGTTTGGGACATTTTGGGGGTAGAATAAAATTGAAAAAGTATAAAAACGAGAGGAAATAATTTTTTCAAAATTCATGAATGTACTGAGCCGGCTTTCGTCCATACTAATCAGAGTATTTACGTGGAAGTAATTCAATACGACTAAAAACTTTAAAAAGTATAATGAAAACTAGTGACAAGTTTAGGAGAAGAAAACAAATAGGGGAGGAGGGTTACAAGTTGATCACATTAAGTCTTAAAAGCCACTCCTTTTGTTTGACTGACTTGATATATATATAGCTTCCAGGACTTTGAGGTGGAATAAAGAATGCGATTAACTTATGACGGAAAACCAGTCACTAGTGTACGTCGATGCACATTCGGCGCTATTTATAAGATGGTCAGCAATAGCAGATACGGATGTATTGACTAAATTATTTAAATTATTTAGTCGACCCTGGCGTATGGCAGGGGGGATGTGTTGTTTGATTCTGGATTAAAACCTTTGCACTGTCTTCCCACGTATACGGCATCGCACCGACATTAAAATTGATAAATAATATCACTGATATGTTGGGTGGGAGAACATCCTTATGAATAGATTTGAGCAACGGTCGAGTTGAAAAAACAATTCTAGGATTAGATGCCTGTTAACACCGACGCACAGCTACAAAAATGTGATTGTATGCTAATATTACTCAACCAAGGTAATCTGAGGTACACCGGGCATTTTGGAGGACCAAAATGTTTAATTTGTAAAATCTCCAAATCAATCATATATATATATATATATATATATATATATATATACGAAGATAATCCAATATTGAGGCAGAAATCATGTAAAAATTAAATAAATACTTAGTTAGCCATCATCGAGCTATTATGATCACCATGATTATTTGAGGCATGGATTTCACTAATTAATCAATATCCTTCGACCATTTCTATTAAAATTTTCCATCATGATTTTTTAATTGAATTTGTATCAAGGTTCTTCATTAACCATGTCTTTCAGGAAGAAAATCTCTAATCTCCCTTTCCATGTGACAAGATGCATTAACGTCCTGACAAATGAGTTTACCATTACGGAACCATTTTTTCTAGCGAGTCAATAAGAATATTATCAAAAATGTAAACATATACATGTGCATTGATTGTTCAAGTCATGATTGCGATCTCGCAGGTTTTTTTAAATAACATACAACATTATTTCATGATATACTTGGAAGATTTATTTGGTTTTCTTCTTTTATTTTAACGACATCAGACAAAAGTTCTAGGTTCATCGACCTGGCCAATAGCAATTCTTGATGCATGCGTAAATATTAGTTTCATCGGATCGTACATACGTCATAAGTGCATATTTTAACCTTCTTTTAGTCTGTTAGTTCTCATTTAATTCCGCTGATATCTTAGTCATGTCACAACCCTTGATTCCTTTTTCGACCAATTTTGTTTTAGATTTTGTGATTTGTATCTTTTCTATTTTCTGAAGCATATTTATTTGGGTTGTCTATGTTGGCGTCCTGGCGTCTTTCGTTGTCAATATATCATCTTCTTTTTTCTTTACCGTCCCACTTATGTTGTTATATCTGTATGAAAGTTTAGACGCGGCTCAATGGAAACAACCAGCGTCTTTTCGGCACGAAATAACCGTAGATTGCCTCTTGAATGACTTTTTTAGTTGGAGCCAAATATTCTTTCTATTATGTATGGCCAACCCTTTGGTGAGGTCTGCAGTAACTCGACTGGGTTGCATATCTAGTCTGTTCGTGATATTTGTTTACGAGATAATTCAATACAATTTCTTCTAAGGGGTCGAAAAAATATATGCTGTAAATGTTAGAAATATATATATACGCTTATATATATATATATATATATATATATATATATATATATAAGTATGTATATAAAAAAATAAAATAATAATGTGAAAAAATGTTTATATTGTGTTATAACTTTTTATTATTTATTTTTCTATTTATTTATTTTGTGACGTGTAGAAATATAAATTGTTCTGTAAAGAAAAATAGTTTTTTCTTGTTGATGGTATGGAGAACATATATATATATATATATAGGGTCGGCTAGAAGTAAGAATATATTTTCTTTTGTTTGTAACTTTTGTTCATTCTGAAGCATTTCTTCTATTTAATGTGTTATTCGAAAGCGGAAATCGTATATGATTGAACGTAAGGAACAAATCATAGCTATCATTAATCAAGTGCAGTTGGCGCTATGCACAAAGTATTGCCATAAATATATTTTCATAGCTTACTACCTAGCTCTACTTACGTATCGAGCGCTGTTGAAGTAAATACTGAAAATTGATACATAAAAAAGTATATCTCCTCATAAAATTTCATGTGGATACATGAAATAGTAATATATATATATATATATATATACGTAATCCCTACAAATTGAGGATCAAATCCAGCCAGTGACATTAACCATTAACATATGATTCAGTTTAGTGGTCCTTTCATTTTTACCAGTACGGTCGTCCGAGATACAAATAACCACACATCAGCCAAGCATATCCACATAGATTGAGACATCTTGTATTTTTCTATCGTCAACATACATATATACACGCAAATTCGTTCGACGTAAGTCTCAAATACTTATTATTCTATCTTACAATTGTTTTATTGGACGAGCAGAGACTTAGATTTCCCTTTATATGTTTACGTAATCAATTCATTAATGGCAGAAGATCTCGTATCGCCACGAATATCATGTTGTGTGATAAAAATTTATCGGATGAAAGCCGTACTCTTGAGAAATCGTTGTGGGTTGTTCTTGTTCAAACAAAGCGTCTATTAACATAATTAGCAGCGATAATTTGCAAAAAGCTTTCGTGAATGCCAGTATACGAGCGCATGATGATTAATTAAGAGAATTGGAACATGTCTGAATTTCCCTAATTAAATCAGTAATTATTCAATTGAACACGCAATATCAAAGAAAACAAGATTCTACACTCAAAAATAAAAAATTATATGCTGTTTTTTTTTATTCTGGAGAGAGTATAGAATTCTATGATTTTCAGAAAATACTAGATGATGTACCCTACATTTTTTTATTTTCTAAATATAATCTTAAAAATTACATCCTTCACATATGTTTATACTAGTTGGGATACTCCTCAGACGATGGGTTCATAATAATCAGATACACTTGGAACTTTAAAAAAAGAGGTAGGAACCAAGGTGATGGAAGCGAATGACTCGTTCAACAAGTTGAAGAACAGATGGCCGACTACCTTGCCTGTAGGACAGACGACTAACCGTGATTGAGTCATTACTGCTCAACATCAAGCGCCTCACAAGAAAATTGCACAATTCGCTGGCACGAGATCTGGGACGGAATTGGATAGGGTTCTGCACAAGAAAAACCGTTGTGATCTGTGCGGACCAAACATTGGTCAGAAATGAGATAAAGATTAGTAGATAGTTTGTAATCAGGTTTTTAGTGACAATGCCATTGATGGAGAAATATCTGCTGTGTGTTTTTACCTCGAACAACACCAGGATAAGCAAATAGCGATAACATATATATATAATATAAGATATATATTATAAGCACCCTTTACTAAAGGCCGGGCACTCTGAGTGAGTTTAATAACAAGCAGTACAAATAGCTTCATGCAAGATCCAAACACAGTGTGTAGATCACTTTCAACTGCTCGTGTAAAATACCCGCCGAGTCGGTATTTACAAAGTTAAATTCCTCCTTAATTATTAGCTAATTCGTTGTGGCCGACGGGGGAACGCTCTTGACTACAAATCAGTGGCGATTTGTGATCGGAATTCGAGCCCACTGACCGTAGAGAATTAACTTCCTGTACTGAAGATTGCGTTAGCATGAAACATCGATGTCTGTAGGTAATAAATAATTGATATTTATTCATAAATATTATGGGTGGGCCAAAATAAGGGTCCTATTTTTAAAAATTCATAACTTTTTTATTTATTGATTTTTTTTTTTTTTTAGAATAAGTAAAGGACCCCTTCCGAAGCAAGCATGAGCCGTATTAGCCCTAAGGAACGTACCCTCATTTAGAAAACATTATTTTTGCTTAAAAAACTCAAAACAGTGTAAAAAACAATACTTTAGTTTTTGTAAGTTTTAAGAAGTGTTTTTCGGCTAAAATTTGTTTTGTTTATTTCAAAAAATCTCGGAAGGGTCAGTCTACACACACATAAAGTTTGGTGAGTCTAACTTTTATTTTGTGGAAGTTATTCAAATTCAAGTTATTCAAATTTAAAGATAGGACCCTTATTTTGGCCCACCCTGTATATATATATATATATATATATATATATATATATATATATATATATATATATATATATATTACTATTTCATGTATCCACATGAAATTTTATAAGGATATATAATTTTTATGTATCATTTTTCAGTATTTACTTCAACAGCGCTCGATACGTAAGTAGAGCTAGATAGTAAGCTATGAAAATATATTTATGGCAATTAAGCTACAGAGAGGCTCTCGCGTTTTATCCCCGGGGGAATCTTCAGGCTAATATGCATAAAGTTAGTTTCGCCGGGTGCTTTTATATACACGGCTAGCTAGTTAACCAATCAGATTCTTTATTGTTCTCTTAGCCAATCGTTGGGTTTCTCACGAACAAATGTCTGGTTAGTTTTACTTTCTATTTCCTGGTCTATGGTTCTGTTTTCTATAGAGTAGCCCACTTTATGTTTCTTTGTTGTGTCAATATTATGGGTGAACTTATTTTTAACACGTGGGTCCTTCTATTTCTATTTTAGGTTTTAGTTTTACAGTTGTTAGGTTTTAGTTTACTTTATTTCTTTTTACTTATTTGTTTGTTTATTTATTTATTTATGTATTGTTAGCCTAAGATAAATTGTATTCTGTGCAGGCAGCTGTTTGCTATCTCACTTCTACAGTTTAATAGATCTTGGGGGTCTGAAAAAGTTTAGGATTTCAAATTTCTCATTCAGACATAATCTCATAATCTACACGGGTCGTCTTAATTTCTTCATGTATTGGCCTATCGTATTATTTTCTATTCAATTATTGGTGAGCGTCCATTTTCTTTGAGCTTCCAATATCGGTTTACTAGTTAGCTGTTTTAATTGGACGTTCTCTGTTTTTAAATGTGTGTTTGTGGTCATAATATCTGGTTTTAAAATATAGGGAGGTCATACTCACGTTGTTATTCGGTCTTTCATTGGCAAATATTGTGGGTTGGTAAACAATACTTTTGGTTAGGCATTTATTTTGTAGTGGACAAAGTGTACGATTTATGCAGTTACATCTTTTCTCTTCATTGCTAACTTTTTCATTTCTATTCGGGTGATTACTATTAGGGTTTTGTTTATTTATATTTGTAGTGCTTATAGTTTTGTTCTTAGGGTTATTTTTGCTATATTGGTCACTTCTTTATGTAATTTGTTATTTTTCTGCCTCTCTGCTGTTCTCTTTTAGTATTTTGTTATTGTGTGCCTTAATTATCATTTCTAGGTTTTCGCAGCAGCTGTAGGACAGTTTTAGGTTATTTTTATTGAATATTTTATGCAGGGAATTGGCTACGGGGAAGTTTTTTGCAATCAGATTTAGGAATTTTTTGTCCAGTTTAGTTTTTTGCATCTGGTTATAGGGCGATGTATAATACATTATATTTCTTTTTCTTTCATTTTTAATTTTATTATAATTATTGGTGTCTGTTTCTTATATTTAATTTCACTATCATGGTAACCACCTTTTTTAGACCTATATTGTAAATTTTGCTTGATTTTTAAGAAACATTTTCGTTGCTAGAATTATTGATCAGCCTACGTTCGATAGAATTCGGAATATGTTTTATGATTTATAGGGGTGATTAGACTTTGGGTTAGCATATATTGGATTGGCGTTATCGTTTAGGTATGGTTCGTAAGTATTTTTATTTAAGTTTAACGTGACATTTAGAAAGTGGGTTGTTTTATGTTAGCCAGTACTTCTACTTTTAGGCCTAATTATTTATTTCCATATGTATAATTTTCTTGAATTCTTCTCCCTTGACTTTGTTGGAATATCTTATTATCGCTAATCCATCATCTCTATATAAGCCGATATCTGTAGTATCAAATATATTTGTGAGTGTATATAAAATAAATAAGCCCACACGATCTGATGTATCTGCAGAGTCAAGGGCACCCATGGCCAAATCAAAGGAGTTTGTCAAAGTATATCTAGAATTAACAAACAAATAAACAAAGACCTAGAATTAAACCAATAGGTGAATATTGCCGGAGCAATCACTTGATTTAACAATATCGAAAATAAGAACAAATGTACTTTCCTACAATTCGACATAGTGGATTTCTATCCGTCAATATCAGAAGAACTCTTTGACATCACCCTAGAATTTGCCGAGATATATACTGATATATCCAAGGATTAAATCCACATCCTTAAAAAAGGTAGGAGATCAGTTTTAATCAATAATGATGACCAATGGATAAAAACAAATATGGCAAACTCCTTTGATTTGGCCATGGATGCCCTTGACTCTATGTTGTTTTTAATGTGAACACCCAACGCCTTGATGCAGTTAGGGCCTGTTTTAAAGATAAGTACATTTCATTCAACCCTTCTCAACAAACAGGTAGGTAACACGAAACCGGGTATTATTTTTAGAAATAAATATAAACACCACAAGTCATTAATACCGATTGTTAATTACCTTGCTTCCCTAAGAATTAAAAAAATATTTTGGCACAATTTCGTTATTTTAATTTGGGGTACCCACTACATTGCAGTTGGAGGGGGCAGTTTTAAGAATCAACCACAATTAATTTGAATAAATCTAAACAACTAAGGTGGGCATCAAGCGTATTACCGGTATTTAAGGTCACTTTAAATAAGTGTCACTTTTACTCTCAGCATGAACTTGTTCACTACATTTGTTAGATTAGTTAGGTACTGCCTGGGAGAAGAGTACTTTTTCGTCAAGTTTATTTTTTTTAATACGCATCGATCCAAAAGTTCTTAGTGCCTTTTAAGATTTAACTTCCTCTTTACAAATGCAATATATGCCACAAGATAGTTTTTATTGTAGAAGTCTATCACCTTATTCTGCACTCATTCACTCGCCCTGGCTGACAGAAAATAACAGCAGAAAGCGTTTAAGTGTCTGCATATTAACTTAAAACATGTGACACAAGTTCCTTTTTGACTCGCTTTTCGGAATCTCTCTTGGCTCTCCTTCTTTATATTTTAGCTCTACATCTTTCTCTCAACTATCACGTGGCTTGTTACTTCGCCAAAAGTAAAACACCTTGCCTTTACTTCTCTATTCTCTTGGGTATTATACTCTCTCTTCTTTCTGATAATCTATCCCTTCCATCATCTATCTTCGCCTATCTTAACAGCTTCACAAAAAAAAGTAAAATTTCTGTCACGTCCCCTGTTTTGGTAAGCTTCTATGATTGACGTTTACTCCAGATCTGAAGTGGGATACTTACATTCGATCTGTTGCTAAGGTCTCTGCAAAAATGGTTGAATCATTCAACCGCTCAAAAAAGTATCTCACCCTGATGCACCTCTCTTCCTGTATAAGCGCCAGATATGATCTAAGATGGAGTACTGTTGCCGCATCTGGATGGGTTGCTCTCAGAGAACTCTCTCTTGCCTTGATAGAGTACAAAATCGACTTCGGAATCTAGTAGGAGATGCCCTCTTTTCTTCACTGCAGCATCTTTCTCACAGAAGAGACGTTGCTAGTCTTTCCTTACTCTATCGTTATTTTCATGATAAGTGCTCGACTGAGTTCTAATCTCTGGAATAAAATATTCACAGCAAAAACACCTCTAGCTACAACCACTGTAAATATTTGTTCTTTCTTCCTCTGTGTATCTGTAACTAAACGGAACTTTCCAAAAACTATCCGTCTGTGGAAAGCAATACCACTGGACTTCCCAGTTAACGACAGCATGGTTCAAAATCCGCAGGGTGTTTGTCTCATAATCCACCTGACACAGACCATTAATTATTTTGTCCTCGAGTGGCCTTTGCGTGTTTATGACCGATGACTCGTTAATAAAAGACAAAACAAAAATAAACAACAGCAACAACAATGGAGGTGAGCATAATTGTTTTCATCCAATTTTTATTTAAACATACAAAAAATGAGCCGCGTAAAGGGTTAATATCAGGTGGTAAAAAGGTAAGGAGAGTTCAATACTTTAGCCATACTTACACGTGACTAATGAGTGTTTCTTTTAAATAATTTCTATCCAATTCAAGAAGTCGCCATCTTGGCATAATTGTAACAGACGACGAAAATATTTTCGACCACATTTCAAAACACGCACAGAAATTGCAAGTTTTCTTAAACGAAGTCGTAAAAAACCGTTTTAGACATTATGTCGTCACCCTGAGGATAATTGTAACATAGCACGCGAGAATCTTTGATGCTTTTATTTGTTTAACTCGTTGCAGATGTTTTTATAGTTTTCTGCTTCCCAAGATAGCTTCTCTTCCAAAAAGAAATTATATAGCACGACAGTGTATTCTATATAAACTAGTCAAGATGCCGTCTAAGTCGTATCTGTCGGTTTTGATCATTATCTGACTTTTTGGGCCACTCACATATAACTTCTCTAAATTCTAATGTGTATTATTTGAATGTACTTAATTCTGTGTTATTCAGGAAAAAACAAACCTAAGTCTGTGAGGCAATACAAATTCAGCCCTAAATTGGTTCCATATCATACAGGAAAACACAGATGCACATTCACACAATTAGACATAGTAGACTTCTACCCATCCATAACAAAAGACACCCTAGACAAGGCCTTAACCTTTGCACTTTCACACACAAACATCAGTCAACTAGAAAGGGAAACAATACTACAAGCAAGAAAAACCCTACTTGTCTTCGAGGGAAGGACCTGGGTTAAGAAATCAAACCCAGAGGACCCATTTGATGTTACAATGGGGTCCTATGACAGTGAAAACATCTGCGACTTAGTCGGCTTGCTCATATTGGATACGCACAAAAATAAATTCCCAGACCATTTCTTTGGTATTTACATGACGGACTCTGCTTGTCACGCAACCGCAACGGAAACACACTAGATAGATTTAGAAAAGATTTAACAAACACCTTTCAAAAACTCGGTTTCAAAATCACCATTAAAACAAATTTAGACCAAGTAGATTTCCTAAATACCACACTGAACCTTACAAACAACGCACAAACCTTTCCACAAATCCAATGAGACACTCCAATACATACACAATGGATTCTGCCACCCCCACTGTCTTTAAAAATTTAGTCAATAATATTAGCCAAAGAATTTCAAACTTCTCATCCAGTCCCGAAATTTTCAACAAGGCAGCACCCTATTACATCAAAGAGCTCCGCGACAGCGGGTTCAGAGAAGAGATCTCATACATCCCCACCCGAGACCAACCACGGAGGAGCCGCAATAGAAGGTGGTCGGTGATCTGGTTTTCCCCACCCTATTCAACCAATACCTATTCAAAAGTAGGCCACCTTTTCCTCAACTTACTCGACAAACACCCCCACCCCCACACACACAACCTGCAGAAACTTTTTAACAGAAATTCTATTAAGGTTAGATATTCCACTGCCCCATCCATAAGAAAAATCATCTCTGTGGGGCCGAAAGCAATTGTAAACGCAGGCTGCTTATGCCAGGGCAAAAACAACTTCCCCCTAGAGGGGAATTGCAAAATCGATTGAAGCCACCGTCACAAACCAGACTACCAGTATAGCAGAAAAATACATTAGCATGACGCAGGGAAGCTTCAAGCAAAGATTATACGCACACAGAAACACCTTCAGATACAGAAAAAAAGGCAAATACGGCACTTGCGACACAGATATGTCAACTTAAAGATGAAAAGACACCCTTCAACGTCAAATGGAAAGTAATTGAGAGAGACCATCCTCCTCTCCAGCCATAAATAGATGTCCCCCGTGTGACGAAGAAAAATACCGTATATTAAGGGGCATCATTGACCCAAATACAGTTTGTTAGAATATCGAGATGAAATCTTAAAGGATACATCCACAGGAGACAAGCACTACTCATAAACTGGACTTACTGATACACATAAAGGCCTAGCTACACCTCCTGCCAAATACGTAACCCCATAATTGCCCCACTAAATACCGAATTCCACTCCGGAAAATTTTCCCAATTATTCCCCCTCATAAATATAAAGAAAATTAAAAAATAGGAACAAATACCTTAATCAGCCCATGTCCACACCACTATTCAAGAGCGATAATTATAACTTTCCCAGAAATATCTCTCCAGTTATTAAGAGGGTACACCCCATTTCACATTATTATTACTCCCATAAGTCCCCACTATTTCTCGGTCATAATGCTAATCTCCCATAGCTCCCAAACAGATCCAATCTTGACGACCCAATCCTTACCTTTATATCTAAGCCAGTCTTAATCAGTATACCAATATTATTACCCCTCATAAGCCTTCGCTATAACTTAGTTAATAATATTAAATCTCGAATACAAATCATTCAAAAACCCTGCAGAGTTACTGTCCTTAGACCTCCCGGGTGATATCTTCATTTAAATTCCTTTGGGATTGATTTAAAGTTATTTAATTCAGGATTTTAATTTGAATTTAGCGTTGTTTCCTTAACCTTTTTATCTCTTCATAAGTATAATCCTTAAACCCATTTTCTCTCCCTAATTCCTTTAGTAAAACAGTAACGGTCAAATATACGCTACTCATAAATATTGGCTCACGGGATTTATATAGAAATAGTTTTATTTTTTATTTTTTATATATATATCTTTAAATCTTCTCCGGTTTTAAATCTCAACTGTTACTTTTCACCCCCCTTTTTTGCAAACCTTATTAAACCTTCCTCACACTAAATTTTAACAAACGTACTTAACACTTTAAGCAAATAACGCGTCCAAACGAGAGTGACACGTGAATTCACATATCCGAAACAGATGACAAAAGAAACAGCAGAGAGCCGAAACCGACGGTACGAATATTGTATCAAATTTTCTGTATCAATATATATATATATATATATATATATATATATATATATATATTTTATAGATATATACTAGAAGGGCCTTGCCCCGGCGTTGCCCGAGATAGATATGAATTAAATTTTTTTAAATGTAAGTATTAGAGTATTAATTCGTCAAAAAGAAGTTGAAAACAAGCCTGTAATTAAAGT
This sequence comes from Sepiola atlantica, assembly GCA_963556195.1. Taxonomy (NCBI): domain Eukaryota; kingdom Metazoa; phylum Mollusca; class Cephalopoda; order Sepiida; family Sepiolidae; genus Sepiola; species Sepiola atlantica. The sequence goes on along the minus strand of OY744515.1, from coordinate 24,069,695 downwards.
GATGAAAGTAGGATTAATCGATGTTTTGAATCAAACAAAATAGATTTCTCTGTGGTTTGTGTGACTGCCCCTAAGTTAATATGATCCAAGAATATGCGTGAAGGTTTCTAAGGTCAGCGAAGGAAAAATACGTCCAGATTGAGGCACTTTTTATCTTAATCCGGAATGCCCAACATTAAAAATCGACCTTTTGTCTAACTCTGGCATTGATTTAAATATATGGCGATTGATTTAAGGAATTTGTTGTAGTTATTTTCTATTCGATTTATCAACTGTTAACTAATCTGTACATTTACCATTGACTATGTTGTTGCTATTTCGTTCCCTCTCCACGAGGGGAGAGGTTTACAATGGTGATGTTCGATGTTTTTAAATCAATCTCCTGGGGGGAAATTACCACAGTCTAGAAGTATTTTTTCTAAAATAGAGAAAAAGTAATTAAAAACAAAAAATGCCGTAATCTAGAAAGATTTCTCCTTCATTGACCGAGAAGGGAACAGACAAAGAAATGGATATTGCACTTTAAGTTGAAGTATATTTAGACAAGTAGAAATTAATATTTTTTGTGAACATCAGTAGCAGTTTTAGGGTCGAAGAAAGTATGTAAAAACCGTTATGAAATAAATGTGAATAATGTTCGGTTTGAACGTTATTCGTAACTGGCGTATAATCATGATAATAAATATATACTTAAAAAATCGACAGATGCTAATGTAAATCGAATGTGAGCAGAAAAAATGTCCTTATCTGTTTAATGTGTATTGCCTCCGAGGGTTTGTTGCGTGCTTCAATTATTTAAGTCAGCAAAAATGTAAACACGTTATTTTAGAAATTGTTGCGAATGAATACAGAGAACGAGAGGGTGAGAGTGAGAGTGAGAAAGAAAATTGACGGTTATAATAGGTAAATGTAAAGAAGAAACAAAACGTACTACGTAAAATACCCCCGACAAAAAAGAAGAATACACGAATGCTGGATTAATATTAGGTATATATGGATGGTCAAAAGTGAAACAATGAACTTGTGTTGTTTGTGATTAGTAGCGGAAGATTCGTAGAGAAACTGGTATTACCTACTGGTTATCAACAATTTAATGTTGTCGAAATGAACACTGCAGTTCGTTTTACGCTGTAAGTATTTTGAATGAGATTTTTAAGCCTTAGAGGTGTTATGTATTAAATTGTGTAAGTGTTTAGATTAAAATTGAAATAATACATGAAGCAAATGAATATTGCTAAGGGAAATGTTTAGAGTCGATTTGATTAAGCTATTGTAGCCGTCATTTTGAATCAGTATACAGTATAAATAGTTAATTTCGTAAAATGTATTCCGTAAACTCCGGAATGAAATTAAGTCTATACATAATAGTTAGAAATCACGTAATCCGATATTCTCGAAAATCAGTGGCATATGAAAGAGCGTTTATTAAATTCGTGCGGAATGTATTATATTATTTATTAAATTAATGGAAAGTGAATAGAAAATAATAAAGATTATGTTTTTCTAATGGAATTCGTTGTTTATTACTTCCCGGTAATGAAGAGGAGAGTGTTAGTGTGAAAACAGTAGAGAAATAAGTTTTTCAACGATCTCTATGGAGTATGTGTTGAGAGAAGTCTGCAGAAAATAATCATACATTTCTTCAAACACGCTCGTGTAAATTAGTTGACTAAGATGGTGAGTTTAGTAGCCAGTGATGCATGTAATTATTTTCTTATACTCGCTGAACGTACAGAGGAAAAACATCTTCACTTTATGTGTATATATATATATATATATATATATATATATATATAATATGAATATATATGTATGTATATATATACAATATATTTATATAAATATTTATTATTATTACCTAAAGACACCAGTGTTTAGTGCTTATGCAATCTTCAGTGTAGGAATTACAGTCGGTCGAAGGATTCGAACCGAGTTGCAAAGTCACCTTTAGCTCTGCAGCCTGATATTTATATGAGTATATGTATATAAAGTTAGTATGAGTCATACGGTATGTATAATGTTATTTATGTGTTATGTTCCATCATGTAATAATCAATAAAGTGTATTATTCAAAATATGTAGTTATATTAATAAATAAAAGAATAAAAATGATAATAAAAGTAAAAATAAAAAAGTAAAAAATAAGTTGCAGATTTAAAATATAAACAAGATTTTTCAAGACGAGTCTATTCTCAAATCCAAGGGTAACAAGTATGCAACCTATATGTGAGAGTTATCTTCCTTGTTATAATTAAAAATTTAATTAAGAAGCATATTTATTTTATTTTTTTAACCTTTAAAACTCACAAAAAATGTTAGAAAAGAACTTCACAAAAGCTATAAAGTTGCTGATAAGAAATGTCTTCACAACATCAATTCTGCGGCATGGAAAACATTTTCCTGGATTGGTGTTGCGCATTGAAATAAATACTCGTAAACCCTCTAGGTTAACGCATAAAGATCACAAAGTGCATTTCAACAATAACCCTACTATAAGATTAGTCTACCATTATGTATTGGGCATAAGTATAACTAGTAAAAGGATTTTAGAAAAGAGTCTGCCTAGCATTAAATCTAAAAAAGGTCTATAAATGATGATTATTCTATGAGGAAGTACTCACTTGATTTAGGTAGGTACACAAAATCCATCATGTTTGACATCGACTCGTATTACCATTCTATTTCTTCTCATCTATTAAATAAATCTCTAGATATGGCTCAAAACGTAACATAACAAAACAAGAAATAAACATTATTAAATTATTAGAAGAAAATTAATATTATACGATAATAAAGCATGGACTAGGATAGATAGAGGATTTAACTTTGGTGTTACTATGGGGCCCGGACTCAGCGCATGTCAATGATTTAGTTGGACTTCATATATTAAATGAGATTAATAAGAAAATACCAGAGTTCATACAGGGATGATGGATTATTTCTTTTCAGCTCTAGTGACAGAAATCTATGGAATAAGAATAAGGATTTCCATAATTTTCTCGGAAATTTGGACCTTAAGTTATCTATAGCTATAAACAACAAAATTGTAAACCCTTTGACATAACATCTAATTTAAATGATTACACTTTGAAACCCTACCATAAATCTAATCTAACATTATACAATATAGATAATAATCTAAACCATCCGTAATCTATGAAAAATGTTCTCGTTCCCAGTATTCCTTAAAAGACTCATAATCTATTTTTAACGAACAATTATTTGATAAAAACAAACAATAATATAATGATGCATTAGCTCGATCTGAATACCACACAGAAATAAATATTGTTACAAACGAATCAGATAGAATAGTTCAAGGTGACATTACCAACAGAAAAACATTACACAGTATGTCACCTAATATGGCTATGGGTAACATTAAATCGAAAGTAAACAGAAACCATACAAACTATTGGCATATTAGAGACGTGAACATCCAGCATAATCCGCACCAGACTGTGTTAGTAGGAAGTTAAAAAATGCGTCGTAGTTCTATATGGTTTTATCCCCTATATAGTAAGCACTTCCATAACAATATTACTAGGGAATTCTATCGGATTGTAGAAAGGAATTTTCATAGAGATAGCAATCTGGAAATGATTATTAAAGAAAACACAGTAACATTCTCATTCTCTACATCAATAAACCTAGCCTAAACCATTATAACTTCTAATAATACTACAATAAACCGTAAAATAAAAAAATAGTGGATTGAATAACATTGAATTCCAATGTAATTATAGAAATGTAGATGAATGCCCTCTAGAAAGTATCTGTCTAACTTCTAGTATGCAAGATCGTGAAAGGAAATAGTACTAGGACATACATCGGGTCCACGGAGGGAAGTATAAAGGATATGTATAGAAACCATATTTCCTCTTTCAAAGTAAGGCATAGGACCGGTTCGTAAGGAAATTATAACATCATAAGCTTACCGTGTTGAAGCATTACGGAAAAATAACGTCCAATTTGAATTGAAATGGTCTATAATAGGTAAAGCAAATAAATACACTCCTGGTAAGGTAACAAAATGTAATATATGCACACTTGAATCTTATATAATAACTTACATGGATAATTTAATTAATAAGAGACAAGAAATCCTGCACAATTGTTTGTATAAATCTAGATATTAACTCTCACATTTTCGGGCGGACTAATAAGTACACATAAAATTAGGTCACTTGAACAATTGAGTCGATTGGCACATACATTAGATCAATTGTTCAATATATAATTTAAATTAGTAAATATTTTTGGCTAAAAAATATATCATAATTAAGTCATAGACTGGCCCATTCTTTATTACAAATGTACGGATAGATAGTTAACTTATACTTATATTAGCTATTTCGATAGTAAATTTAGACATTCGAAGTGAGTAGGCCTTAGTAGACTAAGTATTTTGTTTATTGATTCAATTGATATAATTAATTACTTTCTATTACGATGGACAGCAAAATATACATAGATTTGTACTATTCTTATTGTAGATAGGACTATGTAGTAATAACTTATCGGCGGTTGCCGAGATGGAGTGTTGTAGATGTAAACTAGGAATCAACAGAAGTCTTATATAAATTAATGTAGTAGACGGATAAGTAGCAATGTTTGTTCCCCAGAGTTTTTATTTGGTGGGAGTATTAGCCTCATTAGTAAATGCATGGGTTCAGTAATAGAACAATAGCATCTTTAAATTATTTATTTATTTAGTTAAACTATACAATACCTACAGACCTTATTTGTCCATAATATTTAAAATACATGACACCTATCGTTATGAATTAATTAATTCAGGCCATTTCTAGTTATATTGAAACCAGATAGAGTAAAAGATTAGGAAATTAATGGGATTTGTTCGGTTGTCAAATCAAGTCTGTCTAATACGATCTTTGGGACTAATTAAGTATTCGAAGTCTTTCCACTCGAATCTATGATTAGGTAAGTACCCTTATATTAACTTTAAATAAGTTCTCACAAACTATGAACACTACTAATTCGTCTTAATTAAGTACGTTTAACTCTTATCTGTTAATCTTTCTATATCTTTATTCGTATATACTCATTGATAATATTTTTATAAAAAAGAATTTTTTCAATTTGGTTAAAGAAAGCAAATAAATATGATTTATGGTGCAATCTTTTATGATGATAAGGGAGATAATTCTTAAAAATTAGTGGTATAATTACGGCCCTTGGATTTAAGAATGGACTCGTCTTGAAATCTTGTTTATATTTTAAATTTTCAACTTAGTTCTTACTTTTATTTATTATTATTATTTTTATTATTTTATGTATTTTATTTATTCACGAGTTTACTTTAAATAATGTTGATAATACACTTTATTGGTATTAAATGATGGAATATAACACGTACGTAAATTACATTATCGATACCGTATGACGTTAGCAAATGACAACTTTAACATTTTATCTAGGCAAGATTTATGCACCAAACATTCGAATCACTGGGTTTAAAATAAGTTTATGTTTTATCGGAACTTAGTGATGTCATTATGATAGATTTTTGATATTAAAAAACAACTTTCTTGATACATTACATTACATTACATATTTGATAATCCGTCTTGCAAAGTTAGTAAGGTTAAACGTATTTTCTTGACTGAATTATAAATCCAATATGGCTGATTGACTATGATAAATAATTGTTTCCTTTGAGGAAGTCAGATCTTTATAATTTGTATGTAAAAGGGTTCTGTGTATATTTATTTCGAGATTTGTTTCCGGGACCGATTCTTGGTCTTCTGAAAAGCTGCATAGATGAAAGATCCTGGTAATTACATATTTATTAACGGTTGTCTTTTTGTGCGCAAAACGGTCGTCTACAGTTATACTGAGTTGTTTTGAATTTCGGTAAGATAAATAAATAAAGACTTGGTCATTTGAATTTAACATACTATTGCTTACTTATATATGCTCTGCTATTAACATTCATCGAGCTTTTACCTTGAAAAGGTTTTGTAAATTAAAAAATATACACTATAATATACATTTTCATATATTTTTTTATTTTCGTTATGCAGTAAAAACTCCTAAACTAAAGAGCGGATGCAATTATGACGTTTGGAATATATATTATCGGCATCACGGTGAGTGACATGGGCACATTTTCCTTTTACATTTTAACATTTAGAGGGTGCATGTATATAAAGTTAGGTATGTGCATATGTTTGTTTAAATATTTCTATGTAAAGGATTAACTCTTAAACTTTTTAACCGATCATTATGAATTTTAGAACGTAATATTTAGGCGTACGGCTAGGCAATGTGGGCTATATTTAGTTTTATTTAGTTTCACGCAAAGGAGGAAAACAGAGGTTGAAAGCCCTTCGTGAAAATTCAGATACCTTCGAATTTGTGAAATTTTACTAATAGATATTAGACATCAACTAATAAATATTCGCGAAATTTCAATTTCGTGTGAGTATTTTAAATAGAATTTAGGAAGCATCATCTGTACACAACCTTCCATTTGAAATTTTGAAACATTTAAGATTGGCATTGAATTTATCCTTAGTCATTAGACACCAAATAATTAAGATTGGCTGAATTTCAATTTCTTTTTAATAAACATTTAATCTTAAGCCTTAAATCTTAGACATTTTCTATAATAAAAATCATGCAATTGAATTTACTCAATACTGGAATTAGGATTCTAGACATAAGGTTTAGTATTATTACATATGTGTTTTAATCTTCGTGAGGGAACATAAAGTGGTTCAAAAACTGTTCTGTTTGGGGAATTAATTTTACCCGCTCTGGGACGGGTATTCATGTAGTATTATTATAACGAGTTTTTCCAAACAGCTGACGAGATATCTCCTGAATGGCTTTTCCTAGATCATTTTAGTCTGGCAGTGAACCAGATAACGCATCTGAGCGATTAATAGATAATCATTAGGAGACAATGAATGTAAAATGTTCGTTCGAACACGGAAATATATTTCACTCACACCGCCTCACAGTTTTAAGTGGATAAAACATCGTGGAAGACAATTTGCTTTTCACGTGAAAAAGCATTTTTCTTCTCTCGTTTCAGAGGAAACTTTTAGATTCGGGGCTGCGCGGAAAGATTTGCTGTCGCTAATTCTGTGACAAATTTGGTGTCATCGTGTGTTATTTATTGCTCTTTACTCGCAGAATATTAGTCAACAATTTACTCATACACAAATAGGTTGTAATGTTGCATAACTACCGAAATTAAACGTCACGAGAAGCAAAGGGGGGAGAGAGCTTATTTATTACTACAGGCAGAAATCCTTCCGACTGAGGCAGTTCTCCAAAACCACCTCAACAGTTTGCTATTACATCCTCTCCGGCCGAAAATAACGCGAAATGTTCACGAGAGGATTAATAGTGATTTCAATCTTTTTTCTTAATACTTCTTGATGATACAATTTTCATAGACATTTTCATAGTCATTCTTTAAGCAAACATGTTTCTCAGTAATTTTAACACATTTTGGGAGTCATTTTTCAACAGGGACCTTAAACACACTTTTCTTAAGAGTCATTTAAACAGATTTCTAAACACATTTTTCAAGAGTCCAAAAGTCACTTTGAAACACAGTTTCCAGATATTTTACATTATAAGAAAGTTACCTTTGTAGTTCTCGTTCGTCGCTGGCCCTCATCTTGTTGCTGGCTGTGATCGCCGCGCGGCACCTGTTTCTGTGAGCAAATTCTATCTTTAAGCAGAGGACAAAGACACTCGAAGTCGGATTTTCTGAGAGATTTCTTTTATTCTTTTTATTTCATGCTTTCATTCGAGTGGAGGGGTTTCTATTATTGGTTCTTCATTCACATCTTCCTAGGTTCGTACTGTGTGGGACGTTAGACGCTGTTAGTTTTTCTTAGTAGCTTTGGCCCATATCTCTTCGATTCACACCCGAGCTCTTGCGTTCGAGAGCTACCTCAACTGCATGCGCTCGCCACAAGCTTCCATGGTGATCTGTTTTGGATACAGCCCTTATCGCGAGCGATTACATTCTTGGGAAAACTTCGCCCGCTTTTCCGAAACGACGTTGTCGCTTCGAGCTCCCATGGCAGACTCATTCTAAAAAGCTAAGTTCTTGTTCTCCGTGGTGACGTAATCATCATTCCCACGCACGAGATGGGGACAAAACCGACTCACTCTGATCTCTGACTCAAAGGTCACGTCAGGTGTCTAAATTTATTATGACTATTCTTGGATCAAACTCTTCTCTGAACTCACTTCTGAGTCCAGAAACAAAACCTATTTTTCAATAACAAAATTAGCTATTTGATACTAGTTAACCTACTGTGCCTTGCATAATGGGGCCCTACAGTACTGTAACAGTAAGACTAGTGTACACTATTCGTCCAAAATGACGAGAAATGACTATGCTTCGCTAATGTTCGCACTAATAATCCGCAAGAATAAATGTGAAAATTGGGTTTATTTCTCGACGTGACGGTGAGGTCAAAACAACTTATTTCAAGTTAAGTTAAGTTTACTCAATATTATGTTTTAGATACTGCTTATGTATATGAAATCGCGATAGTAAAAACAACTAATTTGCATATTACTCAGCAAAAATATTTTTTTATTAATTAACTATGCTCTCTTATTGTTTTTTTTTTTTATTCAACGATTGTTTTTATTTTAATATAACAAACAGTTCTGTTTAGGAATATTGTTTTATTTTGTGGACAAATGTTTCAGAAATGCCAATGATCGTGGGTTCTCTTCTTGGTTATAATGGTAGGAGTCACAACCCATCGCAGAGGCAAATTGATTTCTTCTTTCTTATATTTTCTTTACATTAACATTTAAAAGATAAATACATTTGTATTAACATTACTAGAATTTTTATTTATCTATATAAATAAATGCAAAAGTGTTTATTTTGTATTTACAATAATGAAATAGCTATTTTCCTAGTATTTTTAAGAGAAGGCTTTGCAAAGGGATGGCGAGCTGGCCAAGCCATCTAGTATTCATAGAAAATCATAGAATTACGTCAGTAATTTAATTTTTCATATGTAAATTAGCATCATTTCTGATGACATAAAGAAAAAAACACTCACCGTTGACTTTTGTTGAGAGTAGCGGATATCTTTCCGAATTCATGTCAGGCGGTGGAGGTCGTCTGACTTGCTATTTGCTTTCGTGCTTCCCCTAAGTACTTGAAATAGTTTTGTCCGAGGGCTAGAATAAGACACATTTTCTATTCGCTAATTTTTGTGTGACAGGACGGAGTTATATTTCTATACATACAAATACATGTATACTTGTATTTATTATAGAGAACAGTTGATGCATGACGATTCAACTTAAACATGTCAATCGGTGCGCGTAGACAACAAGTTGCGTGTGCGTTTCTGATCAACAGCGCTGTTGCCAATATAAAATGTGGTGCAAGTGAAATATAAGCTGGGTAATATGGTAGAAAATGTACGATGTTGCGATATCCGAAATAATTATGGGAAACAAGGATAACATCACTGAGGACATATTCTTCTAGCACGAAAATATATGTTAGGCGCTGGAGTAGCCTTATACGCCGGGTGTCTAAAATGTTCATATTCTATATGTAAACTAGGAATTGTGATATAAGAAATTAAAAATTACACTTATTATATAAGTAAACCTCTTATTAGAGTAAAATACATTATTAATTATCGGTAAATAAATAACAATTATCGTTAATGTTAAATCAAAAATTACAGGCGCACAAAAAAAGATTATATTTCGCTTACATCACTTAAACTAGCAGTGCTACCCGACGTTGTCTGGGTCAAAAGTGTTACATATGTATAGCAAAACTTCCCCCTCCAACGTTTTCCCCTATCTATCCCACCCCTGGCTCTTTCTTCTCCGCCTAGCCTATTTATCTCTCTTGACACACACACACACACATTTATAGATTACTCGATGAATGAGCCGGTGTAAAGAAAATAAACTAGAAACAAATCAGTTACTTTCCCTTAGTAAGCACATGCATTGTCTGGGAAACAGACCTCTCTCACGAAACCTGGTCCTGGTTACCCTCAAAGAATAACTATATTTTTCTAAATTTTAGATTTATACCCTGGGGCAACGTCGATCAAGAAAATATAAACTTTGTGGGTCTTTGTTTAGTAGTTTGGGACTTTTAGCTGGACATACACACATAAACACACACAAACAACTGCTCTTTGTATAGTAAGAGATTAAGTCAAAATTACCCTCCAACAGATAGTCTTTTTTATTTTATTTTATTTTATTTTAATTTTTTAGTTATACGATTACACATGTCGGTGTTTTTATTGGTATCATTCGTTTTCGTTTGTGTTATTATATTGTGAGTAAGTGCATTCATTTAGTAGCCATATACCTGGTGCACGAGTAACTAATCTTTAGTGTTAAATAATTTTACGAAATATATAAGTTTTTAAAAAATTTGCTCGATATTGATAGATGTCATTATGGGGATTAAACCAGATTATATTTATTTTTCTAGATTTAGACTTTTGTTTTGTTTAATTGCTGTGGCCTTGCAGGTCGATAATCATCAAGACAAACACAGTGGTATAGTTAACAAAAGTGTATTAACAGAAGTATGTTACAGGAGTACGCGTCATGCACTTGGGGCTATAACTGCCACATTTCGTTGCTCGCTGACGCTTAGATGTTACTGTTTTTATTGTGTCTGGGTAAGTCTATTAATTCCTTAAATAGGTAGATCAGCTTAACTATAACATCTCCTTTTTAAGCCTAGGCTCTTTTAGGAGGCAATATCATTTTCTCTTGGGCTTGACATTCCATGAAGTCTGTATATTTTAATTTCTTTTTTGACGTTCGCTTTTGATAAATTGCTTGTGGGACTGGTAACTGGAACGTGTCAAACACGACGTCTATTATTTCTCCTGTAGTTTTGTCGTCTACATTATCGGGATATCTCTTTCTGATTTGGTTTAAATGTCTCTTATTGGTATATTTTTGTGATTCCTCTATATAGAGCATATTCCCAATTCTTTTTCTACAATCTTGATGTCCCAAAATGACGTATTATCTGTAAACATTCGGACGAAAACCTTTTCTCCAATTTGAAAACGTCCTTATTTGACATTTATTTTTCGTTCCGGTTTCTGATAAGTCGGTAACAGTCTGTCAAAAATCGTCTTGATATCTCTCGCGAACATAGCTTCCGCTGATGACATGCGAGATGGAACATTACCATTCGGGTTCATTCTATACACTTGCAAAAAAATGTAGCATGGATTTCTCTGTCGGAGTACCCCTCACTTTTTATAACGCTCTTTTAAAAGTATCAACAAATTACTCCGTCAGATCGCTACTTCTTACGTGATATGGGGAGATTGTGAGGGGTTCCACTAGAAACGACTGGAAAAACCTTTTGAATTCACTTGATGTGAATTGAGTACCGTTATTCGATACTACACAATCCACGACTTCGAAACGTGCGAACAATTCGCGTAGAAACTCAATCGTTGTTTCTGTCGTTGGTTTTTTAAAATTAATTATCTCTGGCCATTTAGTAAAGCTATCTACTACAAACAGATAATAGAACCTGTCTAATTTCCCAGCAAAGTCAATATGGATCTTCGACTACGGTTGATCCGTTTTAGTCCAGAGTTTGAATTTTATGGGAGGCGTGATTTTTTTTGCTGCTCACGCACACCCTTTACATAATTACACTGTATTCTCGATATCTCGATCCATGTTCGTCCAGTAAACGTAACTACGCATAAGGCTCTTCATCTGTGATACGCCTGGATGCCCAACATGAAATTATCGTACAATAGTTTTTTAATGTCGCCGCGATGACCACTGTAGATTACTACATCGTCACTGATTGAATATGCTTCCGGAATTTGTTGGTTCTTTTGAATTATACCCTTTTTAATATTTAAAAAAATCATCGTTCATCGCCTTTGTCTTTATCTTTGCTAGTCACTTGAACATCTCTCGCGATAGTACACAATGTGTTTTCCGACTCGGTTTCAGTTCGTAGAGATGCGATTACCGTGTTCTAAAAGGGTTCAACAGATTTCGGTATCAATCTAGACAGTACGTCCGCATGACTTGACTGATCTTTGAAGATCGGAGATACTCCATCTTCTAGTTATAGTTTAGGAGAATAATTACCGATCTTAGTAATATGTTAAGGCATCTATTTATCGAGACATAAAGTGTTAATAAAGGTTTATGGTCAGTTTGTAATATAATATATTCAGTGCACGAAACGGTGAAAATTGGTTACCGCAAGAAATGATGCCCAGCGCTTCCTTTTCTATTTGCGGGTAGCTTTTCTCGGCTGGTAGGTGTGTGTGAGAAGCACGCACTATCGGCTTCAGTGCACCGTTGTCCATCCTGTGTAAAATACACGCTCCTATCCCGTATGAACTTGCATCGAAAGCTACGACGATCTCGCGTTATGGATCATAATGAGTTAAAAATAAATTAGATGTGAGAATGGTCTTTATTTTTCCATATGCCTCCTGGCATTCTGCCGTCCAACTCTAGTTTTTATCTTTTGTTAATAATTCGTTTAAAAGCGCTCGTATGTTGTGCATACTTGGGATAAATATGTTATAGTAAGTAACTAACCCAAAGAAACTCTGCAAAACGATATATTTTCTAGTTCTGGTATATTCTTCATAGCACCTGCTCTCTCTGGGTCGACTCTTCTCCCATTCTTGTCTATTATTTGTCTAAGATATTTAATTTGATCTATATCGAAATCTAATTTCTCTACTTTTAGTTGAAACCGTAATCTTGAATTATTTGGAAAACTTTATGTATGTGCGCTTTATGTTGCCCGATAGTTTTACTAATTATTAAGATATCATCCAGATAGGCCGTTGTAAACACTAGTCTGCTTAGTAATACGTCCATTATGTTCTGAATTATAGCCGGCGCCACTTTGACTACAAACAGTAGTCTCTCAAATTTGTATAACCCTTTGTGTGTATTTATACACAATAACTGCGAGCATTCTTTGTCCACCGGGATCTGCAAATATGCGTCGCTTAAATCTACTTTCGAAAAAAACAAAACTTTTCTCCATTTAGATTCGCGAATATTTCTTCCGGACTAGACAACGGATAATGATAATTTCTCAATGCCTGGTTTAATCCCGTTGAAATGTCGGCACATACCCGAATTTCTTTATTCTTCTTCTTTACGTATACTGTCGGCAAAGCCCATTCACTATATCCAACTCTTGGTAGCACTCTCATCTCAATCCCTAATAGAGTTGGTTTGCCGATTTTCCTCCATGTGTAAAGATTAATAATTGATAAATCGGGCCCAGAGTCTAATTGCATTTTTATGTTTCTATTTTATATTTGAGCTTGAGCAAATTTTCTAACATTTTCAATTTCGTCACATTTGGCGATTCTGATAAAACTCTTTCTTGTTTTATTTTTTGGTTTGCAGTGCGTACTTTTATGCCTTATGCGATCGCATTAAATTATTGCTTTGTTTTATATGCGCAATCTCTGTACCAATGCATCTATCTGCAACTAAAATACAGCTTAGGGGCAGACTACTTCTCTTTTGACTATCAAATTGAACTGGTGAAGTCATTCTCCCTGTGGATAAAATGTAATTAACAAATTTCGTATGTTCCACTGTGCTCAAATTCCTTAACAGTAATCGAACCTTTTTGGAATCAGTCCAGTGTTCACGGTCTGAATTATATATGTCTTCATACAGACTGAAATACGAGGCAGAACTAACCTCATTTTCCGGGTCGTAGTTGAAAATCGTAATCGTATTCTAAATTGTGGTCTGTGAGAATACACTTTCGTTTGAACTATTCTGCCGCCAATTTGACAATTTAAATAATGCATGCTGCTGTTTTGGGGTTTGAATAAACATATCCACAGATCTTTTATTTTGTGCGAGCTGTTCTTCCTGTAACTCTGATCTTTCTGTCTCAACTTTATTTCGGTAAGACGCTTGCTCAGCGTGTCACCGTAGTTTTTCATTTTGCTGATGCTTAAAGATCTCGAAGATTACTTTTTAAATTCTTCGATGTTCTATGGCCACTCGTAGTAACTGACTTCCTGTCTATAAATTTATTTTTTGAAACAACTTATTAAAAAAGAATACAAATAAGCTCGTACACAACTTATTTACTTGATCCTGGTTAAGGAGAAGAAGAAAAAAATCGGCAGACCTTTTTTCTATTATTTATCTTACTCTTTCCGTCATGGTTGGAAATTGACTTTTCAAAACGAAAGTTTTAAAATGAATCCGTCCTTAGAAAACATTTTTTTTTTTTTCGTGACATTGGAGTTCTGTTTTTTTTTTTTTTAGAAAAACACTTAGCTTGTTAAAATACAATACTTTAACTTCTGGCTTTCTTGTTTAACAAATAACTCGAAAATCCTTTTTTTTTCTAAAATTAAACAATTACAATTTAAGACAAAAACCTTAGTTTCCATTGCTAACGTTTGTATGCAACTCGGCGTCTGTTTTATTTATGTGCTTTGAATCGATTCAAATCGTTCGAAATAAAAAAAAATGCATGCCTGAATACATTCAAATACCTTGTCACCCAGTTTGTGGCATGTAGTTTCGAATTCTTGCTTCCCGTGTGCGTGACACAGGTTTGGGTAAAGTTGGAATAAATCCTCAACATAAGTGTTGTGAAATGTAATTCTAGAATCCTTACCGCCAGAGTTGTGGCAATGTAAGTCTCGAAATCCTCCGTCGCCAGGGTTGTGGCCTTGCAGGCCGATAATAATGAAAACAAACACAGTGATATAATTAACAGAAGCACCATTCACTTGGAGCCATAACTGTCGCACTTGGCTGACAAATCACGCTTAGATGTTAGTGTATTTATTGTGTTTGGGTGAGTCTATTTATTTCTGAAATAGGTAGATCAGCTTATACCATAACAGGCTTACCTCCAAAATACGTGTCCCAAATTGATATAGCATTCCTTTTTTAATTAGAATTAAATGACATTTGATGATAACTTATTTATTGTCTCTATAACATTATATAAAAACGGGTCTTTCCGCTAATTTTCTTTATTTTTGAGATAACGTCCACTAAGCTTTGTGCATTTCTTTGGGGCGCAACACAAATTTGTTCAGGACATCTTTACAAACTTACCGAGGTATGTCTCTAACGTCTTTGTCTATGGCTCTGGGTTTCCATATATACTTCTGTCTTTAAGGTATCCTAAAAAAAAAAGAAATCGGGGGTAAGTCTGGGCTGTGCGGTTCCTACGACAAAATCAATCTTGAAACTAATCAAACAGTTCTCTTTCGGTAAATCCTTGAACAGGTATGCAGTTTGAGGTTTGAGAGTTTACCCCATCTTGCTGTAACCATTATTCTGCAATAAGCGATGGTTGCAAGGTCTGCAGCTCATTGTTGGGCCAAGTCTTTCGGACTCTTTCACCATCGATCAGCTCAGCTGTATACTTCTTGGAACGTCTCGAATGGCTTGGACTATTGTCACTGCAGTGAGGTTCTCTATTGTCTCGTGGTTCCTGAAGTGGTCCAAAGGGGAATCTTTCACATTGAAACTTATGCCGGAAAGTATACCGCACTATTCTTGACGAGCAAGTATTGTAGCAAAGTTTGGCGCAGTAAGTCTTTGCTGAAGCTTCCATTGAAATCTACTTGTGTTCGCAGGTGTTGCTTTCGCCATGTTATGCACAATGAGAGTGATTGGTGAATTAATGAAGGATGTATGACAAAAAGTGCGCGCGGGCCCATTTGTTTTTTACCATGTAAAACCTGCCAGTGTACCGCTACTTAGTAGAACTTGCACGTATATTCATTTATTCTGATCGAAGATTTTTTCGCTTGAAGAAAGTTTATCAATCATAATATTTATGATTTTAAGTATGGTTTTATTTTGGATTTGTAGTGATTGGGTTTTGTGTTTATGTATATGGGTTTGTAATTGTCTTTGCTAAAGGTCTTATATGTGTTTTTGTTTATTGGTATGCAATCGTCTTTGCTAAAGAGCTTATATGTTTTATGTATATGGGGGTGTAATAGCCTTTGCTAAAGAGCTTATATTTATATGGGTGTGTAAATGTGTTTAGCGAAAGGGCTTATATTTGTGTTGTTTTTTTTGATAACGGACTTATTTGTGTTTAGGTATATGGGTGTGTAATTGTCTTTGTATAAAGGGCTTATATGTGTTTTATGTATATGGGGGCCTTATATTCTTTGCTAAAGGGCTAATATATGTTTATGTATATTAATGTTTAATTGTTTTTTGCTGAAGAGCGTATATGTGTTTTTTCTTAGATTCAAGGCAATATTCCGAAAATTCGCTTCATTACAGTTCAGAATTATCTCTCTTCTAAATCGTAAGTCTTTCTCTCAGCCAATTCTGGAACAGTTCATTTTTGTTTTGAATACTAAATACAAGGGAAAGGTTGCTATAAGCGACGGTGATTACACCCATCAGGCGAGTCGGTAGATGTCGACTGGCGTATCGTAAATCCATTCTGATTATTATGTAGGTTAAATGGAAAAACCGAGTAAGAGTGAATTTTATATCCTGATGGGGTAATTTAACTCTGCCCAAAATTTAAAATCTGGTGAACATCTATATCCTGAACACGTTAAACTGGATAATAAAACCCAGTCAGGTTGATTTACTATTGTTTAATAATAGTCCCTAATAGTAGCGGGCAGTTAACGGAGAGTCCAGTGGGAAGGATGTGTCCAAAATCTGGGAAAATCCCGTAATACGCAGAGAAAGACTGATGTGATTTCGGAGTTTTTCTTCGCGTAAACTAGTTGCAAAAACCAAGGTTTTGGAGTTAAGTCTCTTATTTAATCCCTAGCTGGAGGGAGGATATATAGATTCATACCTTTTCTCAAGAGTATTAGTGAAAACGAGGAAGCAGCTGGAATAAAACTCTAAAGCCTGTAACTCCTACATAACGCCACTTCCATATATATATATATATATATATATATATATATATATATATATATATATATATATATATATATATATATATAACGCTTGTTTAAGAGATGTGTGATTTTGAATTGCGCAACCGTTGCTTCACTATAGTCTCTCTGCGCAAGCAACTTCCCGAGTTATTCATTGTCTCTCGAGATTGAAATAAGACTAATATATATATATGTGTGTTTGTGTGTGTGTGTGTGGAGAGAGAGATGATTACTTTTATATTGTTGCGATGTTTTCACTTGGATGGAGCTAGTCGACAGAATTACACCCATCGTAGGTCTGAATCAACAAGTGTTGTGATGAGTTGAACAGTAAGCGACGAAGCTTACGATAGAATGTAGTGTTAATCTTTTCAATGGGTGTTTGAATAGAGTGTAAAATGTTTCTATTCAATTCAATTCGTTCATTCATTCTTCAGTTCTTCAAATGACGCGCACTCTCTATTCGTCCGCTCGCTTTCTTCAACTTTTCTCTCCTTCCGTTTCGTTGTGAACAACCCAATACGTTTCATTCACATTAAGTATTGATGTTCCCTGTACGAATCGTTTTTTTCTTTTCGAAAGCTCCGATTCACAAATTCTATCGTTCTATTTCGATAGTTAATTTTGCACTCCGTTTATATTTCTCTATTCTACACACACACACATGCTTTATCTCATGATATATATATATATATATATATATATATATATATATATACATATTCTTTCACAGACAAACGATTTAAATGTAGCACAGCTTTTAAGTGTAGCTAGAGAAGTAAATAGATTAAGATGTGATCGAAGATCGACCATCTTTTTTGACAATCACTGACTAATCATTGCACCATCAGCACAAGGAACAAGTAAAAAGAAGAACACATTATCAGTCACCGTTAAGCTCTATTCGCTCACAAAAGTATTTGCGTTATAGCTGGCGATTTCACTAACCAGAATGCTCCCAGCAAGCTAACCTACTGTGAGAATAAATGTGTGTCTGAGTGCTTATATATATATATATGTATATTGTATAAATTCCTTTATTAATACAAACATTATTGCCTACATATGTGCATACATGTTTCAGCTGCGTTTGAAATCTAGCCTCATCAGACGATCTCACCAACTTAACTCAGAGTTATGTTTGTGAGATGGCCCGAATCAGCTGGATTTCAAACGAGATCGCAGATAAAACATGTATGCACATATGCAGGCAATAATGTTTGTATAAATAAAGGAATTTATACTATAATACAGATTTGTTATTTTAGAACTATTTTATAAACACTGTAGTTTCATTAGATTTACATCTAGGAACAAACAGCAATACAATGATTTTAGATTCTCCTTAAATATACTAGTGGCTTTATTTATTCTGTTTACTTTAAGATAATTTATGTATTCCATTGCTTAACTTTTTTATTTATGCTTTTTAATGTATTTTAAATGTGATGTTTTGATGGGAAGTGAATCAGTCTATTTTATTCGGGTGGATTATTTAGAACATGTTTTTTTTGTTTCTTTTGTCAACCCATTTAATAAACTTTCTCTCGAAACATACGTAAACATCATGTTTCCTTGAACTTTTTTACCTTTGAAACCTGGCTTAAATATTATTTAAACTTTGAAATCTTACTCTTAAAGCCTTGTTCTTCTGTGAAAGGATTATCAATAAGGAATATCGAGCTCTATTCCTTATTGTGATTGA
>OY744515.1:23983553-24046053 GCA_963556195.1 Sepiola atlantica | reverse complement strand
CATCTTACGTCCAATTGCCTTTGTTTCTCTGGATGTAGGGGAAGCTGCTTATTGTAATCAGTTTGAGAACTTCACATTTGATAACAATAAATGGTTGAATGTTTGTGTTATTAACCATAATCAATGTTTACAGTAGAAATCGCTTCTTATAATCATTTTGTGAGATTCACATTTTTATCACAATAAACGGGTGGTATTATGGCTGGGGTCGTTCTTTGGACAAAGGGTTAAACCCATGTGGGAGAGATGCCTTTATAGCAGCATGTCATGTCCACTGTTCGAAGTTGCCCGACCATGTGTGGATAAAATTAACAGAATAAAACAAACAAATGGAAGAAAGAGAACATTATTATAATATCTGAAATTATATTAGAAAGAAAGCGAAGGAATAATAAAGCTTACGCACAAGAATGGTATTTTGTAAAATCAACAATTAGAGTAAAACATTTATATTAAAACAAAACAATTTATTTTACTAAGACATTTTGTATGGCTATCAGTTACAGAGTTCATATTTTTAAGGAGTGAAAAGTTCCGTTTGTACGAACGTGTACTAGTGAAATGTTCGGTTTGTTTAAGTTCATGTTTGTACGAATGTGTATATGTGAGCATGTTTGATGTATTTTTGTGGCAATTGTAATGGGTATGTTTGAAAGAATTGTTCGTTATTTGTGGTAGGAATTAAAACAGATTACCTACTTTTTTACTTTTGCCTCCCCCACCTCCTCGGTCGAGCCGGTGGGGGGGTGTCGACGATCTCCTCTGTGTGCGTTCGGTCGGAAAGCGGAAGAAAAAGAGAGAGAAAAAGAGAGTGTTTGATTTGTTTTATAGGGAGTCAAATCACGCGTGGTCAAGCTGACCTGTTGATCCCTGATTGGCCGGAAACTTCGGCCAACGTGCTTTCACGAGATAATACCTTCTTCTCTACCTCAGAGACGAAGAAAGGCTGAGCAAACAAAGAAAGAAAAGAAGAGATAATCTATAATTGCTGTTAGTATAGTATTTACAGTTAATAAATATGTGATGTTAGTAGGCTCTCCTTATGATATAAACCGGATCTCTGGGAGACCGTAACATGTTTTCGTTTGTTTTTATAAAGGAAGATACTAAACTGATTTGTTTTAAATATCCAACTATTATTTTGAAGTTTTAATGCCAGTCCCTTAATTTTTAATTTCATAATAAAACACCATACATGCAAGTTCCCCGCTGATAACTGTATTGACATGTTAAAGAAAATGTGTATACCCTAATTAAAACAGGTAACTCTGTTGATATGTTATCAGATCTATACACAACAGCTAATAATCGTGTGAATAAAGGGTCGTTTTAACATACTATCGTGGAATTTAGTATAAAAGATCAGAAATTCGTAGAGCATGGTTGTGAACTTGAAAAAGTTTTAGAATATAAATATTCCACACTAGAAGACACACTTCAGATTTCAGAGTCCTATATTGACAAGTCAGTTACATCTGAAAGGGGCATATTATCCCAAACAGCAAGGATTTTCTACCTCTTATCCTTGTGTTTACCTGTTACTATCAAAGGCAAGTTTATAGTATACAAAATGGTGAGTCCCGCCTGGTATTTTCAAACGCTAAGGTGGCATCTATGAAGCCTAAACGCTTACCTACGCTCGAATTGTTGGCCGTGTTTCTGGTCATCGAGCGTTTACTGCCCCTGTTGAAAGATTACTCCCTACTTAAGATTAGAAATATTGAGATAGTGGTTGATGCGCAAGTTGTGTTATCATGTTTTTTTTCTGACAATATTAAAACAAAGACTCACTTTGTAAGAAACAGACTTAAGGACATCATCCAGCAAATGATTGAGAAACTAGATATTTATCTGTAAAATTAAGATATGTTCCTACTGGCCCAAACCCTGTCGACTTGCTCATAAGAGGAGTGATTTTGAGAAAAGCATCGACAAAATCTAAACTGTTTGATCTTGGGACTTGAATGGCTCAGTAAAAGTCTGCTAGAATGACCCTCAAGTGAACTTCAATGCCTGAGTTCCAAGACTAAGTTTATTGTGCAGTCTACTTCATCCAGTCGTAATAGAATTCCTTCTCGCAAAAGACAAAAAAATTAAAAGAACGATGAGACGAACACACACACACACACACAAATTTAACAAAAAGATAATAAAAGAAAAAATAGAAAAGCGACATTTTTAAAAAATAAAAAGTTATAATGGATAATAGGTTCGTTAGTTTAATAGGAAAAACTAGGTAAAGAAAAATAGGGTTACTTCCCCTTTACATCTTGACGAACGCGCGCATACACAGATGCACTTTTAAATAATAGTAGTGCTTTTTATAATTTTATTAATTATTGGATTTTTATTGCATTTCTGTTGCTTGCCACGGAATAAAATGGTGAGTTTGTTGATTAACCAATTTTTGACCCTCTCAGGGGGGGGGGGGGAGGGGCACATTGTAATTTTAATCTTTCCGATAGCAAGTATTCTAGTTCACATGGAATGACAGATAATGAAGAAGGTTTGTATTTCGGAACGTCACCGTGCGATCGGGAGTGTAAAGAACCACGGTCTGAATAAAATGGTGGATTCGTTGGAGAGGGAAATTCGGGACCTATTAGGCGGGTAAAAACGCGATTTTGACCTTAGTGGTAGACGAAGGATTCCAACCAGATATTCTGAGTGAGGCGAAAGCTAGGAATTCGTCAAGTATGATCATGGTTGGTAGCTTAACCTTATGAGTGGTGGAGTTGTAATTGTTTTGCATTGGTTGATTTGTGAACCGTGGTTGTGGATTGTTGTTGAGATCAAATTTGTATAATGTTGTGAAAACATTTTTAAATAAGAGAGGAAGGTTTGTTGCATAATGGGTGTCGGTCAGTCTTCCTTTCCTCCTTTGGCTAAGAACCACGTTTCTTTCATCGCCTACTACAATCTGGTTCAAAAGAGACTGCCCACCTTTCTCCAGCCACATTTGAGGCTGTCACAGTGCCTAGTTTACAAACACATCGCGCCTAAAAGAAACGGTGAAGCGTGAGCATAAGACATGTCCCTAAAACACGCAGTTGCTGAAAATGTTTCCTTGTCAGGATGGCAAAGATTTTTCCTGGCTATCGCTAACAAAGCTTGCATAAGACTCTTTAACCATTTGCTCCTCGTTGAATCGTCGCATGAAACTCGTGACCATATCATAGTAAAACCGGTGTCGCGATAATATGTCGCCATAACATGTCGCCATAACAGCGCATATGTGCTCGTACGTCACATATTTGTATTAAAAGCCTAGAATTACATAAAACGAATGTAACCATGTCAAGCAAAGAAAGACATCGTAGAAATATAAATTCTAGAAGACATGAGAGGCAATAGAAAGTGCCCTAAAATTGCATTAGCAAGGCAAAACTGGCAAGTATTTCAAACACCAAAAAGAAGAATACGTCGTCCTTACACAAGGCTGGACTATGGTATGAATAGTAAACATTAGGGGAAAGAAGCACTTACATATTCTCGATCGAATGTCTCGCCCTAAAACAACAGTGTTTGATGAATAAGAAACTGCCATTACAAAGTTGAAAGGTTCTGACTTAACAAGACCCCAGTTAAAATTTAATCCAACGAAGAGAAGTAAAAAGAATAGAAATATCACTTCATAGTGGTGCCAGTGGTAAGATCAATAAACAATGTTAAATTACCTCCAAGCACCGCTATTTCTGCTCTGCTAAATAAAACTACTCGCCAACCCGAAATAACAACTGGTTTTTGGTGGAGAAAACAGTATAGTTAATATTTAGACGATTTTAGCCGATCTGGCCGATCTGGCCAATCTGGCCAATAACACTGTAAATTTATCCGAAGAAAAGAGATTAGAGTAGGATTGCGGACGTCCGGAAAATAGTTGCTTATCCCGGAGAGTCGAACGTTTAAACTTCATTGCCTGTACATTGTTAGAGTAGAATAATTACATAAAAAAGGCTGCCAATTTTGCCGTAGATAAGGTAGGCTCTCTTTACCGGGCTAGAAAACTTCTCACACCTGTCAGTATCCTATATCTGTATGAAGCCACCATCCGCACGTGCATGGAGTATTGTAGCCACATCTGAGCTTCTACATATGGATCTTTTTTTATAAATAGAAGGAAATATGTGTGTGTATCTGTATGTTTGTAAAAATCCGACAAAGATGAGGAGGCATTGAGAGAGATTGTTTGCCAAAGGTAAATACACCATTGAAGCCATTTAGTATAACAGGGAGTGATCGGACTTCGATGTCCCGACGATACCGAATCTAGACACATGAATGCATCGCGAGTAGATCGCAATTGCAACCGGTTGTTAAAACTGATCAAGCCTTCTCCGCAGCAATACGGAACAATCCTGTCAAATTGATGGATGATAGCCGCGGCACGGATAAGTAAATTGAATCATTAATCAATCCATCTCGATCTGCCTATAAACGGTGACAGTATTAAACAATTTATTCAATAATAAATATAATGTACATTAAACAAAACGGTCGCGATGTAGATAATCCCGCGAGGATATATTCCTTTCAAATTTGCCGACCTCTTTTCCTTAATGAATGTATAGGTCGTAATGATGGTTATTTTGTACGTTGATTTGTAGACCATTACAATTCCGATGGATAAAGTAATATAATGATTTATAACTTCCTCTTCTTTCATGTTTCAGATCAAAAATAAATATCTATACATATATACATACATATGCATATATGCGTATATGTATCGTTATATATGTGTATGTGTATCTCTCTCTATATATATACATATATATATATATATATATATATATATGTACGAGCAAGCTTTCGTGTCCCCAGTGGCGGTTGGTATAAAATGATTATGAGGGTTCTTATTTCAGCCATCTTTAGCGCTTTCGATCGACGTGATCGTTATCAGAAGTTGTTGTCTTTTGTCATTTTTTCTTTTGTGATTTTTATTATTTTTTCTAAAGTATATTTTAATATCGCTACTAATATATTAAACGTATTCCATAATTAAAAAGAATAAATGAATGAATATACAAAAAATAACAAAAAAATAAATAAAATAATACAACTAAACAAAATTAATAAAAACAATAAATACGCAAATGCATAAATAAACAACTGACTCAACAACATTTAATTCCCTTTTCTTTTTCTTTCCCCCTTCTCTCACCAAATCTTTAGAGAAAATAATAAAAATCACAAAAACAGACAACAACAGTCTTTTTAAAATACCCAACTCTTAATGACGATCACGACGATCGAAAGCGCTTGAGATGGTCGAAATAAGAACTCTCGGGGCCATATTATACCAACTACCACCGGAGACCCGAAAGCTTGCTCATCGCGTCGAGAACATAACTAGGAAACAAATATATGTATCTATATATACATGTATATGCAGGGTGTGTAAGGTATTTTCGGATAGATTAATACATGCACAAAATGACTCTTAGAAAAGTATAATGTCTGTTTTTTTTGTTCTGATATCGAATTTGAACGAGTTTCCGGGAATTTCGCGCAAGCAGCGTTCGTGTATGTTACATAAAGACCCTAGAGAGGTTGAAGCGATCAGCCAATCGGCTGTCAGCTGGCAGACGACACATTTTCTAACCAATATTGAAATTGATTAAAGCCAGAAGATTGGAATAATTTTTTAGGGAGGTCCGCGAAGACATTTGTTACGAGATCCTCGTCAGATCGGAGGCCCAGAGCATACGGTTGAGATAGATGAGTTTCTGTTTAACCCTAACCCTAACCATGACTCTACCCTAAACCTAACCCTAATCTTCATCCTAACATGACCCTAACCCTAACTCTAACTCGACCTTAACCCTAACCTTAACCCTAACCCTAATCCGACTGATGAAAAGCCTTCTCAAAAACACACAAAAAATTATTTTTCAGTGTTAAGAAACACAAAAAACCTACTTTTCAACCAGTTGACTGAATACAAAAAGAAATGCAAAAGAAATAATAAAAATGTATTTATTAACAATTGTTTAGCATTATTTTGTTAAAAAATTATTTTAAAAATATTTTTTTACAGTAATATCGCTATATTTTGTTCGTTTTTTTGTTTTGTTATTTGCTATCTTTCTTCAAAATAAAATTGAAAAATACGACGCAGCAACGTATCGAAGTTATCGCCTGTCACCATTCGCCTCAGCATCTCTCGGGTGTTTACGTAACATGCCCGAACGCTGCCGACGCGAAGTTCCCTGAAAACGGGTTCATATTCGATATCAGTACCGTCTATTTTATTGAACCAACTTTTTGAAGATAAGAATAAATATAAAGTTTGTAATATTATTCATTAAAGCCGCCTTCAACTTCAATAACGGCTTTTATGTTAGGTATGAATTATTTACATGCTAGGATCAAGTAGTCATAGTTCATATCGGGCATTACTTTTAGAGACGTTTAGGGATTATTTAGTGTTATGAGAATGCTCATTAACCTTTTTATCAACTACGTTAATAATCTAAACTATTGCGATGTGGGGGCTAAGAGGCTAAATATACCAAAGAAAAATTATACTTGATTTTAAATTTTGTTTACGCGACTAAGCGACTTTCCTTTACATTTTCTGGCATAATATGACCATTACTCATTACATTATTTTTATCTAGTGTCTTTGTAGACAACATTTCAGAGTATTTCTTCTGGTATACGTTGGTTTTGCACTCGACCTTATGGACCTGCTAGGATTACCACCAACGATGTGCTGTAGTTGCCGAATAAATTCTAGTATTCTAATGTTACCAGTATGCCTATAATCTCCTTTCCATCTTAATAGTGTTGCAGTTGTAGATATGTGAGTGTCCAAAAATGTTATATTAACTGCCCTAAATTGAGACTGAACAAAGACTGCTGGCTAGCGAATCAAGGGGATCAACCTCCATAAATTCTTGTACTTTTTCTATCCTCTCTCTCACACTTACACTACTCGTTTGCCGCAATAAAACAATAAAGATATATTATTATATTTTTCATATATCAGTGATTGTCGTCATTCTTATAAGCACTGCAGTAAGATACAACAGTCATTCTTACTCCTAAATCAAAGGAAAACGTGAATGTTCACTCGTGTACCTGTCGTATCAAAGGTCTTGTAAGTCAGTCATTAGCATACTAAGCTGTTGCTGAGTATTGCATAGGGAGGTCACGGTGGTTAAGTAGATATCGACACGGACTGAACACCTGGGTGTTCCAAGTTCGAATCCAGTCGGTTCCACAGTACCACTTTCACTTAAGGGTGTTGGAACCTTCTCGTGGTCCTACCCGTAAGTACCCGATGTCTTTCCAGAAAGATTTCTAACTAGAAAACCATCGGAGAAAACTAATGCCAACACCAGAATTATCTGATTCACACGAAAGTAGAAGAGTATTGCATACATTTATCAATTAATGTTAACTATTATTATACAAAAAGTGAGCTGACCAATGTTTGTTTCACTAAGACGTTTTTTTTTTATATATACGTCAATAACACAAAATACATGCTAAATATACCTTACTTCTATATTGTGTTATATTTGAAAATAACTTTGTTTTGGTTGTTCTAATTAGCTGTAATTTATAATTAACTGGACAAGTCACCCATATCTCTAAAGTGTTATCTATGTATTTCTCTCGCCCCCACCCAATCTATCTTGATAAAACCAATCTCTAATATTTCTTAATGTCTCTGGTAGGATTTAGAGAAAGTTTAGCTTTTTTCTTTGTGTATCCATCTAATTTACATACGTGTGTCTGTATCCACTACACACACTTTGTAAATAAGAGGGCAAAATAATAAGTTACTTTACGTTTATATTATTATTATTATTATTATTATTATTATTATTATTATTATTATTATTATTATTATTATTATCATCATCATCATCATCATCATCATCATCATCATCATCCTCATCATCATCATCATCATCATCATCATCATCATCATCATCACCATCATCATCATCATCATCATCATCATCATCATCATCATCATCATCATCATCATCATCATCATCATCATCACCATCACCATCACCATCATCATCATCATCATCATCATCATCATCATCATCATCATCATCATCATCATCATAATAATAATAATAATAATAATAATAATAATAATAATAATAATAATAATAATAATAATAATAATAATAATAAAAAAAAAAAAAAAAAAAATACACTATCACAGATCTAAACAACTTGATATATGCTGGGACAAAATCAATAAGTATGAAACTAAAAAGGGAAAGAAAAGACTGACCAAAAGAATGGCAAGACGAAATCTGGATGGGAGATCAGACTGGAAACCCAGATCACCAAACTTCAAAAGGAAGCTAAAACCGTAAATAGGATGAAGGAGAACAGTAAACGATTGAAGAGCAGAAATCTGAATCGCAAAGAAAGACTAAATAAGAAACATGAAGAACAAAATATAGCCGCAAAAGAAGGAAGATTGAAACGATACAGATACAAATCGGAACAGTACAAACAGAACAAGGCTTTTGAAAACAATGAAAGCCAGTTTTACAAAAACGTAAACGGAGAAAGAACAATAACAGAACAACTGGACCCGACACAAACAAAACATTTCTGGAGCACAATATGGGAAAAGGCTGACGATCACAACAAAAATGCTAAATGGCTGAAAGACATGAAAGATACACTTCTAGAAATTGAAGAAGGAACGGAAACAGAAATTAATGAAGAAAATATTAAGACAGCACTAAAGAAAATGGCAAACTGGAAAGCACCAGGTCATGATAGAATACATGCGTACTGGTTCAAAAAATTCACGACCCTACATGAAAGGCTAGCACAGAAACTGAGAGAATGTATCCATAAAACAGACTACCAGAGTGGATGACTAAAGAAAGGTCAACGCTCATACAAAAAGACGACAAGAAGGGGACGACCCCAAACATTTACAGACGAATAACCTGTTTACTGACAATTTGGAAAATCCTAACGGCACAACTGAGAGAGCAAATTTACCATTCCCTGAACAGTCGTGGACTACTTCCCGAGGAACAAAAAGGATGCCAGAAATAGAAAAAGAGGGGCGCATGATCTGTTATACATAAATCAAAAGATCCCGAAAGAAGTTAAAAGCAAGAAAAAGAACATATCTATGGCATGGATTGACTACAAGAAAGCGTACGACAGAATCCCTCAAGCATGGATAATTGAATGTTTAAAAATGTACAAGATATCCGACAGGATTATTAATGAAATGTTATGCCGGATACAAGTTCACAGGCAGAGAACAACGAATAAACCATTTCATGTACATGGACGACCTGAAGCTATTTGCAAAAAAAACAAAAAGGAACTGGAAAAGCTGATAAATACGACCAGAATCTTCAGTCAGGACATTCACATGGAATTCGGAATCGAAAAGTGTGCATTGCTAGAGATTAAAAAAGGAAAGCTGGAGACGACTGAGGGCATGGATCTACCCAGCCAAGAGCAGATGAGGGCGCTAGATGAACAAGACAGCTATAAATATTTAGGAGTTTGGGAAACAGACACAATCAAATCAACAGAAATGAAAGAGAAGATTGGAAAAGAATACCTGAGAAGAACAAGAAAGCTCTTAGAAACAAATTTATATAGCAGAAACCTAATCAAAGGAATAAATACCTGGACAGTATCACTAATAAGATATTCTGGACCATTCACAAGCTGGACTAAAGAAGAACTCAGGCACCTTGATCAGAGGACTAGAAAATTAATTACTATGCACAATGCACTACATCCAAAAGACAATACAAGACAGACTCTACGTGAAGAGAAACGAAGGGGGAAGAGGACTGGTAAGTATAGAAGACTGTGTTGACGACACTAAAAAAGAGGTGGAGAAAAAATAAACCAGAACACAGAAAGGCTGATCACCGCATCAAGAGATACCGCCCCAACGAACAACGCAGGAAGCATCAAAACTGGACACAAACAGACAAGAAAAGAAAAATGGGAAGAAAAACAACTACATGGACGCTTCAGAAGACTCACAAGAGAAGAAACCAACGAAAATAGCAAGACATGGCTAAGAAAAGGAAACTTTAACAGAGAAACGGAATCTTTACTGCACAGAACAATGCGATTAGGACAAACTACATTAAAGCTAAAATAGATAAAACCCAGGAAAACAATAAATGCAGACTGTGTGGACAAACAGACGAAACAGTAAATCATATAAGTGAATGTAGCAAACTTGCCCAAAAAGAATACAAGAACAAACATGACTCTGTTTGGAAATTAATACACTGGGAACTGTGCAAACAATTGAATTTCGAATATGCAGACAAATGGTATAAACATAAACCAGAAACAGCACTGGAAAACGATAAACACAAAATCCTCTGGGATATGGATATATAAACAGATAAACTCATACAAGCAAGGAGACCTGATGTTATTATAATAGACAAAAAGGAAAAATCATGTAAAATCGTGGACTTCGCCGTTCCAGCAGACAACAGAGTGAAGATCAAAGACACGGAAAAAACGAAGTAAATACACAGAACTAGCCAGAGAACTGAAAGGAATATGGAGCATGAAGAAAGTTAGTATAATACCAATAATCGTAGGAGCACTAGGCACAATTCCAAAAAACCTTGAGAAAAGACTGAGAGAAATTGAAATCAAAGGGACCATCGAAACCATACAAAGGACGGCAATGATCAAAACAGCTGCAATCGTAAGAAAAATCCTCGAATGCGGAAACCAACACGTATAAGCTACAAAGGCTAACCAGTCATAAGGAATTTACAGCAGGGAGAAAACAAAACCACACGAAGAACACCACAACAAGAACCAAGGAACAGAAACTGCAAGAGACAGCACTTCATAATCCCCCCCCCCCAATAAATTACACCGACCTCAGCTATCACTACACAAAAATGAACCAAAGAAGCAGAAATTACAAGAAACGCTATAAGCTGCCCCCTCTCTCCCCACCCCACCCACCCAAAAAATTAAAATTTAGAAAAAATTAAAACGAATTAAAAATTATTTTTTTAAAATAAGGAAAGAGAAAAGGAAAAAATTAAGGAATTGAAAGGAAAAAAAAGGAAAAGATTTTAAAATTTTTAAAAATTAATTTTTTTTTTTTAATTAAAAAAAAATTATTTTTTTTATTTTTTTATTATTATTATTATTTTTAATGGTGCCGGCCTAGACTGACACCAGACAATATTTGTAGAGGGTCGAAAAGGATGAGAAGACCGAGGAGGGACAGCACAAACCAGCCCTCCACTGGAAAAGTGCAGAGAATGCTGGGGCCTTGGGGAGGCTTATTGCCACCCAAATCCCAGAGAAGACCAAATGTTTTACCAGCGAGAAATCAATGGTAAGAGGCTGTTGCGATACCGCATCGTTATTGAAAAGTGGTGGAGAATACTGGAAATCTGAGGAGGCTTGTTGTCACTCAGACTCCAGGAAATACCACTGGTTGTTGTCGGTGAGCAATCACTGACGATGATCTGTGTGAGAACTCCTAGTGAGTACAAATAATAATAATAATAATAATAATAATAATAATAATAATAATAATAATAATAATAATAATAATAATAATAACAACAACAAAATAGAAAAAAGAGACATTATTTTACGGTATGCAAGAAAAATGTCTTTAAAGGTTTATTAATTTTTGAAAGAAATTAAAGTCGAATAAATAGTGGTTGTGGTTGTGATCCAACGAGTCACTGGTATGTCTAGTAAAGCTCGAAATTCCTTTCCACTTACGTTTTTCAAAATAACTTTCTGCGAAATTTGTAAACAAGATCAAGTGATATATCATGGAGGCAGGTATCAAATACTGTTGCATTACCCGTTCTGTCGGGGTACCCGGTAGGATCCAACAAGAATGACAAAGAACAGAACGTATATGAAAAAACTTTCGTTTTCTTTATTTCCCATCACCGGGTAGTTTACGCCGGCTATGCACACACATATAAAAATCTTTTGACATAATTTTGTCTCCTGAAAGTTTTTTTCTTGCTGAGGTCACAGACTTGGTGTCTGCTAGAAACTCGTTCATATATACATCCGATTGGAATGCAATTTGCTCTGCATTGTATATCTGAGCATGAACTGAAGTAATTGTTCCCACGCACTTTGATAGAAATACAAGTCAGGGGATCCTTCACGGTACCAACTTGCTTATCATTCGTATTTTTAGTCTACGGACACGAAAGCCTAACAGCAAGACAGAACCGTTTTGCACCACTTTTACTGAGATGCTACTATAACCTTATGACTCGAAAGCTTAGTCCAATTCTGATCAAAATCCATTACATTACACGATCAATTACATTACATGATTTTGATTCTAGAAAATGTCTATAATTAAAGGCCAAGGGTTTTAAGAAAAATTTTCATTCAGTAAATCTTGCTTCATTTGTGTATTATAACTGTGGATGAAATTCAATGCAAATCTGAAGTATTTGGATTTTCAAATGGGACGTTGTGCCCATGTTATGCGCCTACACACTTTAAAATACTTTAAAGAAACTGAAATTTGGGGAATATTTATTTATTGATGTCTAATACCTATTCTTCAAATTTCACAAAAATCGATAGTATCTGAATTTTCATGAAAGGTTTGCACATCCTCTTTGCATCCTTTGCATAAAGCTAAATTAAACTAAATATAGCCCATATTATTACCGCTTACACCTAATAGCTGTGTTCTAAAATTCATAATGATCGGTTATTTAGTTTAGTCATTGAGTTTATTGTACCGTTAGAGGAAAATCTCGACTGTGCATATCAGCGTAAGTTTTTAATATTAAGATCTACTATAAACAATATGTCATAAATGAGTGGATAACCAATGTATTTCCTATGGAGTTCAAATACCGACGTCTCATTGCAAACTCAACATCAGCATTCTTTGAATAGTCTTGGACTTTCCCCATCAAACAGGAGAAAGTACATACAAAGATCTTAGAAAAGGCTTCAACTGCGTGCATATGATGATGTCACAGAGTGGCAACAATCCAACAATGTCTGGTTGTATCGTGAGATACGACTGGGGCGCTCTGGGCTTATGCCTGAACTTAGACTCATCATCTGATAAAGGCTTTGTTGGAAGCAATGCTGTTGTACAAACAAGACTTATTGTATGTGTGTGCGTGTGTGTGACATAGAGGAAGATAGATAGAGGGAGATAGAAGGAGAGAGAAGTAGAGAGAGAGAATGGGGGAAGAGACCGAAAGAAAGCACGTGTGTATTTGTGTGTGCTTATAATTTATTTTATTAAGTTGAAATAGCATTCTTGATTAAAATTAACGGTCCTAAAGCGGCTTAATAAATAAATACAACAAGAATGGACTGCACGCTATTTGTACGTAGCATGTATAATATTCCTGATTAGGAATAGTTAAAAACAAAACAACGCAAAGTGCGCATAGATGTTAAACCTATTATGACTATAATAAAAATGAACAATAAAAATGCAAATGTGTCCTTTGGGTCGAATGGATTTCCATTTATCTGAAATATTTCCCGGCAACATAGCAAATAGAGATTGGTATCTTTTATTTTTTTCTTAAAGGGAGTTTAGAAAGGGCGATTGACGTCACCAGTGTTATCTTCGTTGCCATGGGCAACAATGTCATTTCTGGTTTAGTTGGAAAACAAAGTGCCGTTAACTCTTCTACTCTTAATAACTTCGGGCCATTCTATGCTCATTCCGTGAAGAATCTAACTTGTTGCCATTCTGAAGTAGCTTGTTAACTGATTCAGAAAGTGTTTCCTTATATCCCTTAGTCTGAGGCGCCCCTACCGGGGAATGCCGATGGGGCTGCTCAGGCAATTTTTAAATGGCCAGAGTGCTCACCTCTCGAGCGCTGGCTTTTCAACCCCCACTTTCTCGACCCGATCCTGGGTCACATCTTACTTGTGGGAGTAAGATAAAACTGGCCTTGTGCCTAACTCCTGGGGAGGAGTAAATAATATCCCTTAAAAAGCGAACCTAATTTTCAGACGAACTAGTATGTACACAGTGGGGACCTCAAATCGAGTGCTAAGAACAGTGATATGTCGACGAACCTGTCAACATTTTATTTCATTTTATTGTTTTTGTTTTTTTTTTTTTTTAATTACAGACTGATATTCATAAGAATTTGTTCCAAAAAAATATTTTTTATTAGATTAAATTATCGGAATTGGGAATCAACTTCAGCAGATTAAAGTAAATGATGAGTCCGATTTCAGGCATGGACTATGCTGCAGTGAATATAGTACTAAGTTAAATCCAGTTCTAAGTGACAGTGATTTGCAGGTTCAATCCTCGGGCAATACGAAGAATTGCGAATTTCGTAAGACTTTTCTCAGTCATGGCTGACGGAACGAGATCATGCTACCCCCGTGGATTAAATAAAGGGTTCCGTTCAAAATTCTGTCCAGATTCCCGAGTTCGACAGAAATATTCTCGAGTTCGATAAGATACAGCTGAAGGAGGCCGGAGGTGTGCAGTGGCCGAAACGTTGTAAGGATAACACTCAAGATGAGAACAGTAGTCCAAATTACACGAATCATCAATCCTCATCTAAAATATTCCGAAACATAATAAGATAGCATTTTTTATTAAGCCACCCTCCCTTTTTTATTTATGAAATCTGAACTAATTATATTCGAAGCCGGCGGAATTTTAATGTTATACAAATAGTAAAGAGTCTGAGAAAATATGTCAGTAATGTTTTTCTTTAATTTCCAAACAGCTCGTTTTTGATAAATTGTCCGCGAATTCTTTTGAAAAGGTAGAGCAGCATACATATTTACTCTAATGTATTTTACGCAAAAGCCATTTTCAAAATAAATTCATCTAAAATTTAATCAGTAGCAAAATTTATGTAAAAATCTGACTATAAACTGATTTTTAATAGAATCTTTAATAGGTGCGCGTAAAAAATAGCTACGTTAAAAGTGTGTTGATTGAAACATTGTTTTCGTTTCTAATTATTATTATTTTCATAGGCTTACTTTTTAATAGTTATCAGTTTTTTATGTTTCTTCTTTTGAATGCTACAAAAAGTATGATAATAATATCGACTTTTTATTGAAGTTTCATTGTGTTAAATATAGGATGGGGTAGATTTAATCATCGAAGTTGGGGGTGTCTAATTCACATCACTATTTGAGCAAATTTACCCATCTCTGTATGAAAGTCTTATTTGCGGTCGGTCGGTCTGTCACATTTGTGAAGTTTTTTCAATAAATCTTAATGTTTTAAAAATCACACGGTCACGTCTAAGGATTAGCATATCGATTATGATAATATACCTGACTATCTGACTAAAACTTGGGTTTGATTGACTCAAGCGTTTTAAATATATATTTTTTTAAATATCATCTTCTTTACTCTGTCACGTGTACGTTGTGTTTTTTTTTCAACAAATTTTAATGTTTTCAAATACTTCACTGTCATGCTTTATGATACTTGACGTGTATGTTCGAAGATATTTCTTTTGTCTTTGAAATAGTATTTCTGTTTGCCTGTCACGAAGAAGACAAACCACGGCACTGATAAATAGAGCTGAACTGTTAAGAAAACTCCCGGAGTATGGAAACGGACACACATAACCACTGACCAACCACAAGTAATAAAAACTCAAACAGAACTTCGTAAACACGACTAGAAATATCGATGGAAATTTAAATTGCTAAAGAAATACGACTATCTGAACGACACTAACATCGATTGGTGCCACAGAAAATGGTCATGGGATCTCAGAGTATGAGAAACATCCAGACCTCAACTGGAATGCTGGAGTCCTGTTGAAGCTTATTATCACCTAGATTCCGGCGGTAACCATCGGTCGTTATAAACGAAAACTTAATCATACACGGCTGGTACGGGAACACAGATTAAGTGTAAATGGTGAACGGAGAGTACTAGAAATCTATGGAGACGTGTTGTCACTCACATTCCAGGGAACACCACCTGTTGTTACCAGGGAACAACCACTGGTAATAATTAGTGTGAAATCTCTTAGTGAGTAAGAAATAATAATAGTAGTACTACTACTACTACTACTAATAATAATAATAATAATAATAAACGACGAGGTGACATTGGAATAAAAGGGAAGATTGAAATCATACAACGAACGGTAATTAGGAAAATAGCCGAAATATTTAACCAACAAACGCTGATCATCCGCAGATAAATGGAAAAGGAAAAAAAAGAAACACAGACACAAAATGGTCGTCAAAGATCAAGGAGGATGGAAAGTGCGAGGAGGGAAAGCACCCACCAGACTTTCACTTGAAGGGTGCGAGAGTACAAAAACCCTATTGTCACTCACATTCCAGAGAAGACCAACGGCCGCTGCTAGCGAGAAATCGATGGTAACGGAAAGACATTTACAATCGTTATCGAAAGGGGTGGAGAATGCTGGAAATCTGAAACTAGTCGTCACTCAGA
Organism: Sepiola atlantica; assembly: GCA_963556195.1. Taxonomy (NCBI): domain Eukaryota; kingdom Metazoa; phylum Mollusca; class Cephalopoda; order Sepiida; family Sepiolidae; genus Sepiola; species Sepiola atlantica. The sequence continues at coordinate 24,029,615 of OY744515.1, read as the reverse complement.
GTCCAGAGAAACACCACTGGTTATTGTCAGTGAGAAATCACTGATAATGACTTGTATGAAAACTCCTAGTGAGTATTATTATTATTATTATTATTATTATTATTATTATTATTATTATTATTATTACTATTATTACTATTATTATTATTACTATTATTATTATTATTATTATTATTATTATGATGATGATGATGATGATGATGATGATGATGATGATGATGATGATGATGATGATGATGATGATGATGATAAACTGAGACCGTACAACGAACGGTAATGATGAAAACAGCTGAAATCTTAAGGAAAATCCTTGAATGCGTAAACCAACCCACATAAACTACGAATGTTAACCAGTCACATGAAAGTTGCAATAGGAAAGACAGAAAAACACAGAAAGAACACCACCACATGAAACCAAGGAACAGAAAATCCAAGACATGTTATAAACTACCCCTCCCCCCCCAAAAAAAGTGATGGAACTAGCCTCGGCTGATACCACACAAAATAGTCGTGAAGGGTCAAGGAGGATGGAAAAGCCGAGGAGGGAGAGCACTAACCAGACCTCCATTGGAAGAGTGTGGAGAGTATTGGGACCTTGGGGAGGCTTATTGCCATCCAAATTACAGAGAAGACTAAAGGCCGTTGCCGGCGAGACATCGATGGTAAGCGTTTGTTGTGATAACGCAAAAACATTTGCAATAATTATCGAAAGAGTTAGAGAGTACTGGAAATCTGGGAAAACTTGTAATCACTCAGACTCTAGGGAACACCACCGGTGATAATCAGTGAGCAATCACTGATGATGACCTGTGTGAGGACTCCTAGTCAGTGCACCTTATAATAATACATGTATATTATAACATAACAAATAAATAAAAGAATAACTAATGAGATCGAATTAAGACGGAACTTCTTTTCGGCGAGTAGTTAAGCAGGGATGTTAAACCAACTGCCGACATGTGAAGCAAAATAATTACACTAAAATAACTCAAATAAGAAGTAAATGGGGACAGAAGCATCGTCACTCACCGTCTGGAACTATGGTTCTTGGCATGGCCACCCATGGTGAACAGGTTTGTCACCAAGCGATATTAGTCTGCAATACAGCTAAAAGGCGCATGGTGAAAATCCAGGATGAGACGGCATCAGAACTTGTCGTCCTCTGGTCGTCTCTGCGTGTGGCAAGCAAATATTGGCAGGCGATGCACCACAAATCAATGGAGTGCGAATGGAAATGTGCTTCTGTGCTAATTCTGTGTGTTCTGGGCCAAACCTTACTCGATTTCGCATGCAAGTGCTAAGTCTTGCTGCTCTCAGTGTCGAGGGTAAAAACCGACAATTTTCCAGGTTTACGACTAATGAGGAGAACTTCATGCAGACCAAACAACCCTCCATGAGCAATAAATACAACAAAAACAGCAGCAACAATTTTCTTTTACGTGAGATACATAATATACAGAGTGTTCGACACACATTTGACACTTGTTTTTGTCGAGTACACCTTGCATTGAACAATCGAAAATGAAATAGATTTGTCCTTCAATATATATATATATATATATATATATATATATATATATATATATATATATATATATATAAATAAATATTAAATTATTAATACCTACAGACGCTAGGGTTTCAAGCTTATTGCTCTCATCAGTGCAGGAAAGTAACAATTTCAGAGTCAGCCTAGAATTTGCAAGCAGTCGCCATATCCACTCAGCCAATGGAAACTGTCACGTAATAAAACTTAGGTCTATAAGTACCTAGAAGCGGGCACAGATAGAATACTAGTCGAGAGTGTTCTACGAACGTATTCGGAACTTTGCATTAGAGATTTTTGACAGTATATTTTTAACATCCCCGAGAGTGCTCCACTTAAAGATTTTTGGTAGTACAAGATTTATTTGAGGTTTTAAACAGAGTCATAGTGAATCGGGGGACAACATTACATAGTAAGAATGGAGAGAGAACGAAAACAAACAAAACTTTGTTTTCCTATATTTAACAGTGAAAAGACCATTCGATTAAAACCTAAAAGATGTAAGAAGAAAAGTCATAATCGTATAAAAGTAATCGACTAAAAGCTAAAAAAACTGACTCATCCATTGACAATTACTTGCATGACAATAAACTGTGTGGTGATGCGTACTGCGATGGTTGCTTTAGCATCGTACACAATGCCTGCTCTAAACACCACCGATTGTTTATATACAATTTGCTTACAAAATATCTGCCTCCAAAACAAATTAATCTACAAACGTACGTAAAATATATGCGCGGTTTTGGCATAAAATGATCCAACGACGGTTGACATGCCGTAAAATACAACAACTAATTATATAAATAAATAGCTAGTTTCAACAGAAAAAAAGAAAGTTGAAAACAAATTTTAAACTGCATATACTCATAAAAAATGTGCAACTGCATATACGGATATAAAGATTTGCAACTGCATATACTCATATAAAAATGTACAACTGCATATACACATATAAAGATTTGCAACTGAATATACACATATACAATTGTACAACTGCATATACACATGTTAAAACTTGCAACTGCATATACACACATACAATTTGTGACAGGTATACTGTTTATTTTCTGTCTCTCCATGATTTGTTTGGTCATACAAAATCGAAAGCAGAGCTGTCACAAATCAAACCGGATTGTATTGTGCAAAGGTTAATGCGATGAAAAGAATCGAGCTACGTAAATAAACACGTTTACCTGACCACTTCCGTTCCAGGCTCCCATTTCCGGGGTCTATAATGTGTTCTTTGTCTTCTATTTTTCCTGGGTCCAAACAAAGTTCGTGTAAAAAAAACTGAATAAAAATTGCAAACTAATGTGTTTTGTGTGTTGTGTGTGTCCACAATAGAAAAACCGCTGAACACATTTATTACAAAAGATAACAAATATAAAGAGAAATAAAGAAAACAAAGATTATTCGTTTTGGTAATTCCTAAATAATAAAAGGTTGATTTTACAAGATAAGACCGGGGATTAATAAAATGCGCTCATCCAATACGCGCATTCAGCGATGAGAATGCTATTTTAAACTGAAACGTGGCATCGAACCAACAGACATAGCCAGTTCTATAGTTCTTTGCTACATCTAAAATGAAATATCTCTATTCAGTCTGTTATATTTTACACTTAAACGTGACCGACGAAATGCTATTTCAAACTGAAGCATAACAGACTGACGAACTGCCATAGCTTCTTCTTCGAATGCATCGACGCACCTGAATTTTTTTATAATTCCTATGCAATATGCGCGTTTAGCAATGCAAATGTTATAAAGAACAAGTGTGACAAACCAAATAAAATTATATTTCAAAGTTATACGTGACAAACCAAAGAAAATAAACTTTAAAAATTAAACGGGACAGAACAATCGATGTATATATATATATATATATATATATATATATATATATATATATATATATATATATATATATATATATATATATATATTGCTATCAAAATGCGAGTGTATTGTGGTTAAGGACGAGACGCGAATTAGAAACCCCAATGTCGGCAGACATATTTGAAGTAAAAGTATAGACAAGAGAACAAGGAATTATTTTGGCAAGAAATAACAGTAGGTCAAAAACATAATCGACAAGAGAATGTTATTGTCTGAAAAAGCTGTTATTGGAAATCGGGTCGCAGACATTAACGACACAACTTACGTCGAATGACGTAAACAAATCTCATTTAGCAGGTTGACTTTTGGTGCCTAAGAGTTATAGGTGACTGTCAGACAAACACAGCAGTTAGGGCAGGAGTCTGACAGACAGACAGACAGACGAGTTGACGATAGATAGACGTTCAAAGTTCAAAAGTCCATTTTTCTATTTGTGAATGTCTTGAATAAAACAAATAAATAATTTTCCTAACAAAAACTTTGTTTTGTTTACTTATACAAAGGAAGCAATTCTTGCATAGACGTGAAATGAAAAAGAACATTGTAATATTTCCCTTACACCAAACACTTTGTATTAAACAGACAGCGGACGTGAATTGATTGAGTGATTATACACGATAACGCATCTAAAATACGACGCTTTCATTCAATCTGCACATTTTGCTATAAAAATGCCATTTTAAAGAGAACCCCGACAGACTAACTGACCGACCAATAGTCAGGTCCTCTTATAGATATGTGAAAGCACTTATAAAAAAAACAGTGTTACTATTTTGTTTGACAATTTTTTAGATGACGATTGATCATTTGTATTAATTGGATGTTATTCTTCACGGCTGGAAACATGGCGCAACGGATAAAGGTGTTACGTAATTCAGTTCTAAGTGACAGTTTTCTGGAGTTTGAAGGTTCAATCTTCACAACTGTCGATACTAATAAAGAATTATTTTTTTTAAATACTTCAGACTTCTATCCGGTCATGGCGGACGGAACAAGAACAATCGGCCCCTGTAGATTAAATAACGGTTTCAGTTCGAAATTTCTTATAAATTACCGAGTTTGGCATAAAGACATCCGATTTCGACAAGATCTACCTGAAGAAGGTTGGAGGTTACATCGGCCGAAACTTTGTGAGAATAACAGCCAAGATGAGACCAGTTCAAGTAATCCAAATAATGCAAACTTTTAATAGTGCTAATCGGTAAAAAGTAAACGTTTTTAAACTAGAGGCAAAAATAGATTGCAAAGATTGAAAGGTCAGAGGCTTCGGGATTTTAGGCTTATCAGAGATCCCCGCCTACTGCTTCTAACATAGTTGTCATATGAAGACGAGGCAATTGAAATTCGTAGTTGTATCAATTAACCGCATGTCAGTTATGCAAACAGCGTTAAGCAGATAACGAGACATGTATATTGCTGCTCTCATCAAATTTGAGATACATCTTTAAAAAAAAGAACAAAACTAAAAAAAAAAGAGAAAATTAAAATACAAACAATTATTAAAATTTAAAAAGGCCAAATCAGTATAAAAATAAACATTTAACTCCAATGAAATGAAATATTCAAGAAACGTAATTATGGTTAACATTAATTTTAATTATCCCTATCTTAATTATAAGAATATATTTCAGTTCTCAATCACAGTTAAAATAACTATAATAATAATTTTGAAGTGAGAAATTATATATTATTTATTCCAAATCAGAATCGTTATATATCGATAAACAAGATAAACTTGAAGTTAAGAATTTCATGATAGGAAGGTATGATTGACTATCTTGGGATTGGAATACAGTCATATTAAAATGGGTTCATTACTATATATTAATTTTAATGGAAGGCATTAATATATGTTCATTTTAATAGTTTTTATTAATATATGTTCATTTTAATAGTTTTTATTGATATATGTTCATTTTAATGGTATTTATTAATATATGTTCATTTTAATGATATTCATTAATATATGTTAATTTTAATGGTATGCATTGATATATGTTCATTTGAATGGTATTCATTAATATGTGTTTATTTTAATAGTATTCGTTAATATATGTTCATTTGAATGGGGTTTATTTATATATGTTTATCTTAATGGTATTCATTGATATATGCTCATTTTAATGGTATCTATTAATATATGTTGATTTTAATGGCATTTATTAATATATGTTCATTTTAATGGTATCCATTAATATATGTGCATTTTAATGCTATTCATTAATATATGTTCATTTTAATGGCATTTTTAATAGATGTTTATCAAAATACCATGTGCGCTATATTTAGTTACAAATTCTCTACTCAACTACTTTGACGAATTATATACTTATTTTATTTATTCCTTTTTCGTTTAAAATGTCATTTCGATATTCATGTATTCAGGTACTTATTTCTGTAAATTACAAACACGTCTATTAGTTATACATTATAATTACCTACTAGATAGCATCCTCGAGTGTCTTAGGTCTCTCTGTACAAGGGTTTGTCAGGACAACCTGATATAAGGATACTTCACCCTACAAGTCACCCCTGACCAAATATTCAAAATAACATAGTATTCAAAGCCCGAATAAGATCCCCTCGACACAGCTATACACTTGCTCATACGAGAAATAGTGCATCTTCTCATTGTAATGTTACCTCAAGTAACAGCAATTAGCTGGATACTCCACCAGACAAGATGGATTTTTATCCTGGAATCCGATTAGACCAAGAAACAAAAACAAATATATAATATAACATATTAAACTGGTCAATTGTTTATTTATTTTGTTTTTAAATAGCGATTCTATTAATTGTTAACGATTATGAAGCCTTTACATTGGCAATAGAGAGTAATTTCTGGTTATTATTAAATTTGATATGATAATATCAACTATTATGATTCAGTTGTGCCCCTAAGTCTGACATAGACACTATGTCTATGAGGAGCTACTAATCTAGAAAATAGCCCTATTTTCTATTATCACAGAAACACTATAACACATCAACGTGCGTATTTAACCATATAAATTCTCGAAATTCTCGTTACTAAACCATATTAATGTCACAAATTCGAGGCACGAGAATAGTTGAAAACAATTTCCACTTAACTGTGGGAGTTCATTGGTGGCAGGTAGATACATGGCATTCAATTGTTTTATCGCCATATTAGTTAAGTTTTTCTTGCAATACCGTTGGGACTGTGGCGCACATATAACCGTGCTTACTATGACATTAAACAGCATCCTGTTTTGAGACCCTAATTTCAGTGTGTTGGTGCAATTAAGTCACCCCGTAGTTGTCATTACTCCCAGGTTCATTCTAACCCGGAATGGTAGATTTATGTGTTAAATAGAATATGTTCTGGGTATTAGACGGAACTACATCGGGTGGTGATCCCCTAATTTGATAATTTTGTGGATAATGAAGCATCGTTTAGTTGCAATTATCTCAAAGTCGTCTACATACTATTTATTTACAAAACAAAACACTACTAAATAGATTAATATCAGAACCATTTGTATAGAAAAATACGTTCGTTTTGGGCATAAAATGACATTGCAAGAGTTAATAGACCTATTACTCAACAAACAACGTATCAGGTATGGATGTGACCTTACTTTGACTGATATAAAAGAATAATATAGTTGTTGTGTTGTTTTTGCTGTTGTTGTTTTTTGAGGGCAAGTTTTACAATTGAAAATTTTGTGTAAGATTCTCACATAAACTGATAAAAATTTACTTGAATACTCACATGTTATGGCTTCCCTACGGAACCAAATAGCATCGCGTTAGTGCTGTACATAAAATTGCAATTCCCTTCTTTTGTTTCGTTGTATTATCTATTATTTTCGCTGTTTTTATGCCGTATTTATTTACCTGTGTATTTTCTTTCTCCGGGTCCTTTTTTATTTCGTTTTTCTCTCCTTTGACACCTGAAATTCTTTCATTGCACAAAACTAAAGAATCTGACTTTCTCCTTTTATTGATCTGAAGAATTGGGCAGAAACCAATTTTCGTTTGGTTTCGCCAGTTCATATTTGAAGACTTGGATCTTACAGTGAAACGGTGTCATTCTATTTTTCAATTTGAAAACTATTATCGATCTACAGACGCTATTCAAAATTGTGTGTATAAAAAGGCTACGTAAAATATTTTACTAACCGTCTGCTGGTCAAACAATAGGGATTTCCTGCGAGGCGAGAGAACAGAAAATAAAATCGGAATCGACAAAAAGAAATAGGGAAAAAATAAATGAGACAGAAATAATAAGAAAAACTAAAAATATCAAAAGGATAACAAAAAAAGAAGGAAACCAAAACGAACAGACGAATAAAAAAATGGACGATCAAACAAAACAAAATTATCAGAGAAACAAATAAATATCTAACAACAAAACATCGACAAACAACACAAAAACAAACATTAAATAATAGCAAGAAACAAAAACCTAACAGAAACAGAAACAAGAAAAAACTAGCAGAAAAAGCAAAAACTCACAAAAAAGCTAACAAATACGACAAACAAACGCAATATAGCAGAAAATGCAAGAGAAAATAAAAAGAACTAACAGAAACAGAAGAAGAAAACAGACTAAAAAAGCAAAAAAACAAGACTAGCAGAAAAAGCATCAAACAAAAGAACTAGCAGAAAAAAGCAACAAACAATAAAAACAAGCAGAGGAAGAACAAAATAAGCAGAAAAAAAAGAAACAAACAAAAAACTAGCCGAAAAAAAACAAATAAAACAGGCAGACATGTCAAAAAACAAATAATTAGCAGATAAAGCAACAAACCAAAAAACTAGCAGTAAAAGCAACAAAACAAAAATAAACAAGCAGAAAAAGAAAAAAAAAGCAGAAGAAGAAAAAAAAAAGCAGAAAAAGCAAAAAACAGAAACTTGCACAACGGAAAAAGCAAAAAACAAAAAAAGCAAGAAAAGCAATACACAAAATAAATAGCAGAAAAAGCAAAACAAACAAGCTAAATAAACAAAAAATAGCAACAGAAGGCAACAAACAAAAACTAGCAGAAAAAGCAAAAACGAGCGTAAAAAGCAAAAACAAAAAATAGCATATAAAGCAATAAACCCCAAAACAAGCAAAAAAAGTAACAAACAAAAAAACAAGTAGAAATAGAAAAAACAAAACGGTAGTAGAAAAGGAACAAACAAAAAACTTGCAGAAAAAGCAAAAAAACAAAAAAGCAGGTAGAAAACGCAACAAACAGTAAAAGCAAAAAACAAATTGAATAGCAGAAAAAGCAATATTCGTTTCTAGGGTGATATCTCTTGATGTATCAAAGGCCTTCGATTTGGTCTGGCACAAAGGTTTGCTAAACAAGCTTGTTAACTACCGAATATCTGGAAATGTCCTCTCAACCGTCAAATCCTTTTTCTCCAATAGGTCTACAAAAGTTGTTTTGGACGGACAAAAATCCGAAGCACATGGTATCAATACAAGGGTCGATTCTAGGTCTAACCCTCTTCCTGATCTTCATAAATAATCTTCCAAATAATATTTTGAGATCAATTGTTGACATTTATGCAGACAACACAACTTTTATGGCAGCACTTCCAAGAGCATTAATAATCAAAATGTTTCTCTCTCTCACGCACTCTCTCACACACACACTCTCTCTCTCTCTCTCTCTCTCTCTCTCTCTTTCTCTTTCTTCTAATTGGTTTGATGGGGGAAAAGGGTCTTGTTACTTTTAACGCCTCTAAGCCTAATCTTCTCTTTTTTCACTAATAACGCAAGGATCCTCACTTTTCCCCAGTCAAAATGAATTGTTCTCTTCGCAAGGAAACCATCTTCTTTAAGCTTATTGGGCTGACTTTAATCCCAGACATAAAAATTAAGACTTACATAATATCTGTTGCTAGGATTGTTGTAAAAAATAGTTGGATCATTCTACCACTCCAGAAAGTGCCCTGTATGAGAGCCAGATAGTCTTATGATAGAGTACTGCTTTAATATCTGAGAAGGTGCTGCTCGTAGCACTTTTTCCTGTGTCAACAGTGAACACAATCGACTTCGCAACCTAGTGCGATATTATCTGTTCTCGTCCCTACAGCCTCTTTTACACAGAAAAAGATGTTGCTAGCCTTTCTCTTCTGTATTGTTATCGTCTTGGTAGGTGCTCGACTGAGCTCCAATTTTTGGTTCCCTTAAAATACGCCTAGCTACAACCACATAAAGAACTCTTCTTTCTCTCACTCTTTACCAAAAATCAAACGAAACCTTCATGAACAAGGTTTCTTTCCAAGAAATCCCATCTGTGACACAAGATAAAACAAGACTGCTTTCCAACCGACTACAGCATGGTCGTCGTCAAGTCTAATCTGAACAAATACTTGATGAGCCGTACTCTTGGATAATCAATTCTCCTTAAGTAATCTTCTGTCCATCCCACCTATTGTTTACAGTCGTCTCATGGTGACGATCATCGTCCTACTAACGATCTATTTAACCCTTATCCTCGAGTGGCCACTGGACCTTAATAAGCAGTGACCCATTAGTCATCCCCCTAAAAACACAAGTAGCAACAGTCTAAGGAGAATGAAAGTTTTTTTAGACATTTTTAAAAGTTTTAGAATTGTTTGAAGAAAATAGATATGACATTAAAGAGAAAAGGGCCGGATTTGTGATATCAAAAATGAGTTTATTTGGCTTCGCTTCACTTTGGTCTTTGATACTACACTTCATATTTTCTGTATTAGGTCAGTTAAAGAGAAATATTTCTAGACTGAGGAAATGTTTACTTTTGTCTCAATCCAGAGTGACACTTCTTGGGCGGCTGGATTTTCCCCACATTAAAACCCGACCTTGCGTATAATTCTCCCTTCATGAAGAGGCAGTTAAATAGGGGCATATGCATAATTTGAAGTGAACTTATTGTACATTATCTAAGTAAACTAGAATATCTATCTTTTTATTGTCAATAAAAATATAATTTCAGAAAGACCACTATTATAAATATTGTCGTTTACTTGTTATTACGGCGATATTGACAATTTAAAGTATTAAAATATCTTTTTATTAGGAATTATTAACCTAAATGCTAAGGGGGGCACATTGTTCCCTGTCATCAGTGTGATGCCCCCATATGAAAAGCATATATATTTATGAAATATAATTTTCTACGAACACATGTTTGGCCATCTACAACTCATCAGCGTGGCTCAGTGTAACACGATTCGAACCCGGGACCCTATAGACTAAAGTTTGGGACCCTTTCCACTCGCTAGCAGCAGAAGAGCTATATCGCATATAAATGTTGTCATTTTGCTGTTGTGATATTAACAATTAAACTCTTATAAATATATAAACATGAGTTTACCGTATTGATTAACTCCATGAAACTATTTATTTAGCAATGCAGGGTATCCAAGTTTGGGCATCCGAAGCTTGAGGCAGCCGAATCTAAATCCTATACTCGCCTATAGCATAATCTGGTTCTGTGTGTATAACAACTTGAGCTTAAAAGCGTCGCGTAAAATTGTAATAAAAAATGCCCGTTATCTTTCATTAAACACCATTAAAAATCGCTTAAACTGATGTCGATATTCAAAAACTAAATCAATAATAAAGTCTAGAATTCGTGCTTTTCCCCCGGGATCTCATTTCCGCGCATAAAACCTATTCATTTTCATTAAGTCACTTTCACGTATGATTCTATTGGTTTAAATTTCATTTAAATTTTTGTTGAAACTTCTCGTATAAATATGGAGACGAATTCGCAAGAATCTCCTGATAAAATATCCTTCCTTCTTAAAAGTATGTAGAAACGCTCACAAGTTTAAATCTTGATTCTCACTCCTTCATAACGCCCTTTGTCTCATGTACTTATAGAATATCGTAAAATATTGTAACATGACTTTTAGAGTCCATAAGATTCACAGAAAATATTTCGAAAAACCTATGAAATTATCTCCATTGCACCCAGGAACTCCCACATCTCTATCTCTCTCTTTAGTTTGTTGTTGTTGTTGATCACTCTTCGCTGCTTGGTGTAAATACCCGCCGATCTGGCGATTCGTGATCGGAGTTCGCGCCCGCCGACCGTCGGGAATTAGCTTCCTGCACTGAAGATTGCATAAGCATGAAACATCGATGTATGTAGGTAATAAATTATTAATATTTATTTATAAAATATTATTATATAGCCCCCTTTTCTAATGCTGGGCACTCTGAGTGAATTTAATAACAAGCAGTACTACTAGCTTCATTGTGAGATCTAACACAGTTTGTTGTTGTTATTGTTGTTGTTGATCACTCTTCGCTGATTGCTATGAATACCCGCCAACTTGGCATTTACAAAGTTAAATTCCTCCTAACTTCCAAGCTAATTTGTGATGGTCAACGGGTAAGTTTCTTGACTGCGAATCAGTGGTGATTTGTGATCAGAGTACGCGCTTGCCGACCGTCGGGAATTAGCTTCCTGCACTGAAGGATGTCTGTAGGTAATAAATTATTAATAATTATTTATAAAATATATATAAATATATATATATATATATATATATATATATATATATATATATATATATATATATATATAGTCATCCACATACATCACAGCTCTTCAGTGCGGCTAAACCAGTTAGTGCCTCAAGCCGGGATTGAAACTCAACCGTCGAGCTTACAGAGCTATCATACGACACTGAATGATTGTAAGTGATATCTCAATGTAAAATTGCCAAGTGCCTGGAGCTCGAATTAGTTTTACCTAATGAGCTATGCCTTAAAGCTAATGACTGTTGGCGATATCCTTACAAATAAGCTCTACCTAAGAAGAAAGATTTATATAGTCATCCACGTACAGACTGTTTCGCTGTATCGCAGCTCTTCAGTACGGCTAGACAAGTTAGTGCCTAAAGCCGGGATTGAAACTCAACTGTCGAGCTGACAGTCGGCACCTCTTCCCTTGCGCTATCATACGACACTGACTGATTGTAAGTGATATCTCAATGTAAATATTGTCAAGTTCCGGGAGCTCAAATTAGTTTTACCCAATGAGCTATGCCTTAAAGCTAATGGCAGTTGGAGATATCCTTACAAATATTTCACCTCAAACAAGGCAGGCCGCCACTGTAGACGTAAGAGGCTACTGAGAATTTGGGTGGAAGTTTTGGATGTCATCCTCAGTTAGGAGCTGTGCAGCGAGATGTCTGTTTACATTAGCTTTAATCTTCTGCCTGTCGGTACAGTCGGGGAAACAGGGAGCAGGGAGGGAGTTCCAGAGGCCGGCAGGTCGAGGAAAGAAGCAATTGGAGTAGAAGGCTCTCCAACATCTCTGGACCTCCACAGTGAATGGATGGGATTTAGCTGATTGTCGGGTTGGTCTAGTGTATTTACGCCGATGGGGCACTAGAGCAGCAATTTAATCGGAGCACAATCCATTGAAGTATTTGTAAAACAAGCACAAGGATGCAACATTGCGGCAATGGGACATGGGCTGGAGCTTCTTCTTCTTCTTCTTTCGTGTGAATCAGATGATTCTAGTGTTGGCATTAGTTTCCCCAATGTTTTTCTAGTTAGAAATCTTTCTGGAAAAACATCGGGTACTTGGAGCTTGATGGATAGTGAGAGCCTTATAAAGTTGGCTCCTTTTTGGGACCTTGTCTACGAGGAAGAGACTAGTGGATGATGCACCAGCCAAGATGTGGCAACAATATTCCATGCATGGACGGATAGTGGCTTTGTAGAGATACAGGATAATGTCATGTGTAAGGAGTTTACTAGAACGGTAGAGGGAGCTTACCTTCTTTGCAGCAGCCTTGGCAATGTCTTCAATGTATTTGTTCCAATTCATGTTACCTCTGAATGTTAGGCCGAGGGGTTTGAATGTTGAACTCGCAGGTAGGGTGTTATTTGCTATGGCAATCGGTGGTTGAAGAGGTTTCTTGTAGTTATTGAAAAAAAATCTTTGTCTTCGCAACATTAATAGTTACCAACCATTTATGGCCCCAATCCACTACAGCTTGGAGGTCATCTTCTAAAAATTCAGCCATTGCCTCGGATATGTACGCGTCTGTTTTGACAACATGACGAGAGTAGAGCGTGGTGTCGTAAGCAAATGTACCTATCTCAGACTTTATGTCATCAGGAAGGTCATTTATGAAAATCAGGAACAGTAAAGGTCCAAGGATGGATCCTTGGGGTATACCAGCATTTATGTCATGTTGCGTATATGAACGGCCATCGAGGACAACCTGGATTTTTTCTTTGGTTAGGAATGACTTAATTATGTTAAATATTTGTCCAGTAATACAATATGAGTGAATTTTTAGAATAAGCACTAAGTCAGAGCTTGTCAAAGGTTTTGGATATATAAAGCGCTATATATATATATATATATATATATATATATATATATATATATATATATATATATATATATATATATATATATATATATATATATAGTAAGCAATGAAAATATATATGGCAATCAAGCTACACAGAAGCTAAATGCCTGCCGATTCCCCCCGGGGATGAAACACGAGAGCCTCTGTGTAGCTTGATTGCCATATATATTTTCATTGCTTACTACCTAGCTCTACTTACGTATCGAGCACTGTTGAAGTAAATACTGAAAACTGACACATAAAAAATTATATCTCCTTATAATATTTTATGTGGATACATGAAGTACTAATATGTATATATATATATATATATATATATATATATATATATATATATATATATATATATATATATATATATATATATATATTTGAGTTTTAAATATAACTCGTGTTCCGAAGTTCGAGTTCGTCGACCGCTGTGAATAATTCTTCTCTACACTAACGCTTCATGTAAAGATGATACGTATACTTATGTAGATAAAAATATTTATAACTATATATATATATATATATATATATATATATATATATATATATATATATATATATATATATATAAATAAGATGTTCGAGTCAAATTTGATAGTTTTGATAGTCTTTTATTTCAGAATCATTTGAACAATTTAATAACAGTAAAATGCAACGAAAAATCTGATTCAGCGTATTATGAGTTCGTCTGAGAGCTGGAGACCATGAACAACGTACGAGTACTGTAATTTAGAAGAAGAGTGTCCTGCACTATGGTGATTCCTGTAGGATTTGTAATCTTGTAAGACTTAGCTGCAGCTCAGTGACTTTTGGATACCTTCAATGCCGTGTGATGTGAGCTGAAGAATTAAGACAGACATCTGGAAGCACTGACTACCAGGATCAAACTAGTGCCCAAGTTTTTTTTCGGAAGACATCGCGAAGACCGCGTTCTCCATGTGCAGGTCCCACCTAAAGATGGCTTTTTCGAGCGAGCTGTATTCGGCAAATATCTAAGAGATGCACTCTTGTGAATTCATCAATTATTGGTCAAGATATGATTTTCTTTCTTTTTCAAAACGTGTAAAAATGTGTCTCGAACCCTTTGTATATATATATATATATATATATATATATATATATATATATATATATATATATATATATATTGTGACATGTCACCGTTTCGACACATGTAGCGAAAGCTTTTTCAAGAATGAGAAGAAAATCAAAACGTAGCAAACAAGAAGACTCGTTTTGGGGGATATGTTGGGGAAATAAATATGTATGGAAATTTAAGCAAATCAGAATTGGAATATAGAGTGGTGGAGTGGTTAAGAGAAAAGTAAATATTTATATGATAAAATAATGTAAATAAATAATATATATATATATATATATATATATATATATATATATATAATTGTATTAAATTGTGCAAAAATATAACAAAACTAGAATAATTAAAAGAGAAGGAAATAAAAACACATATTTTATAATTAAGTATTCGTCAAGTGATTATTTGTATATTATTCTCTTTAATTTTAATCTTGGCTAGGTGACTGAAAGCATAATCCAGGACCATTCTTGGTTTAATGATATTTTTACATTGGATGATTCAATTAATCTACGTGTGGATTTTTGTTTAATCGGTTTAATTATTGTGCCATTCTTGAAGTAAGTTAAAGAAGTGATCAGAGTTAAGTAGATGGGACCATCAAGTGTTTAATGTAGTGTTAGTTTTAATCAATCTTTTATGCTCATAAATTCTTTTTATTCAATTGACGTTGGAGTTACCCAATATGAACTTTGTCGCCATCTTGTCAAGGAATAGAGTATATGCCAAGTTTAGATATGTTCTTACTATTTGATCATCACTCGAGGATAAGGGTTAATGAGACGGAATGTTTATGAGCCGAATGATGAGATACACTATGGAAGTAGTCACAATGATCAATGGTATTAAGAAACCAAAGATTGGAGCTTAGTCGAGGACCCTCCATGGAAATAACGGTAAAGTAGAGAGAGACTAGCAACGTCCCTTCTTTAAGAAAGGGGGCTACAGAAAGGAGAAGAGATCACCCTTACTAGATTTCGTAGTCGATTATATACTCTGTTCAATCAGTGATCTGTGTGGTACCTTCCCATATGTGGCAGCAGAATTCCATCTTAAAACGTAGGTGTACTATCGAAATTAGTAGTTTAGTGAATTATACCCTGTAAAGTTGATAAAGTTACCTGACCTATTTAAATTCCTGTAAATGGGGTTGTTTTATATTAGTTATCACCATCACCATCACCATCACCATCAGGGTTTTTATCATACCTGGAGGAGGTTCCCCTTCCTTGTTTCCTAGACCTTATAGGTGAATGTTAATCAAGTGGATTGCCATAGTCGCCATGCTAGACACTACGGGTTGGCGACGCTATTTGCCCACACCTAGGTGATCACATACAGCGCCTGGTATTCCCAAATGGTCACCCATCTAGTACTGGCCAGGATCCACATCGCTTAACTTCGGCTATCTCGCGGTAATCGGTGTGTCAACAATAGTATGCCCTATATTTTATATATTTATATTGATAGTTAAGACTAAATGTCTTTTTAATTTCTAACTAATGGATGGATTTCTATTATGTTTACGATTCGAGTGAATGTGGGGAGCGTTTCGTTTTGTGTTAAGTAAGTGGAATATTGTAATATTTTTATTGTGTTTTCAGTGTATTTAAATTCATCGTCTAAATATTGGTTACTGCATATTCTAAGTGTTCGTAGGTAGAAGCCAATTATTATGTCTGTCTTAGTTATATTGCTATGATAGTCCAGTCAATCTAGCTGATGTTTTGGCTGAACCTAAAACAAATTGCTAACAAAGGTTTTTAACTTGGATATTGGGCATGAATAACCTCTCTTTCGGATCAAAAAGTTTACCAAAATTAGCCGTCAACGGGCGCCATCTTTAAAGATTGCCGCCGATTCTAGCCTCCCCTCTCTGTTTCTCAACTCAATTTCTGTAAGTTCATCTTCAAAAATACTAAATGTAGCAATGTGAAATTGGATAAAACCAACAGTTTTCATAAAGTTAAATATAATTATAACTTTTTATGCCTTATTTTTGTCTCTTTTAATGTATAACTGCAAGAGCTTAATATTCTGTCATATTCAAATTTCAGGTTCGCCAAAGTATCAATAATTATGGAAGCTGACAAGTGTGCTATTTGCAACAATGAACTGTCCAGTAATGAAGACACATTCATCGTCAGCCAGAAAAGAATCGATTCCATTAACAAAGCTTCTGAACAACGTGGAGAGAAGATCATAATTCAGATTGGTCAATGTCTTCACAAGAAATGCAGACTACGTTGGATCAACACCTAATACATAGAAATTGACCGTAAAAACAGGTCCACCAATGATGAAATGCTATCCCGTGCAAGCCGCTCTTTGTGTGTGTTTTACTTTAAGGAGCATTGTCTTTTTGTGATTCTGGAGCAAAATCTGATAGAAAAAAAAGAGGGGTTGATGTTTCCCATGTAGAAACTATTGATTTTAAGGATAGAGTGTTAAAAGATTGTGAGAAAGTCCGAGGAAATGATGGCTGGGCATCCACTATTAAAGGCAGATTAGGTTATGTAGTTGATGTTGTTTCAGAAGAAGCACGTTATCACAGAACATGTTTTGGAACCTTTGATTCCAATAAAAACATTCCTAAGACATTCTCTTCTGCTGATTCTTCTAAGAAACAAAACCTTGGTAGACCAGATGGTTCAGAAAGAAAGCAGGCATTTCTGGAAGTTGCTAAATATTTGCAGCAAACTGACGAGGAGCAAATCACCATTGTGTATCTTGTTAAAAAATAGAGGGAACTCTCGAGGACACTGGCTTTTAACCATACAGTCTCTCAAACATGAAATCTCGATTTTTAGAACATTTCAAAGACAAAATTATTGTGACTGAAATTAATGGGAAACATAATGTTGTTACATTCTTAAGTACAGCAAAATGTATTCTCCATGAATTCTATGCACACAGCTGCTCAACAGAAAATTCAAAATAAGAGGCCATTAGAATAATAGAGACGGCAGCCAAGCTTATCAATGAATTACATTAAAGGTATCCAGACAAGTTCAGTATATTAAGAATGATCTTGAACAGGATGTGATTCTTGAATATGTTCCTAAAGCATTGTTGATCTTTTTCAGGAATATATGTGCAGGCAAAGACAATGATTTGAAACTTGCATCAGTTGGTCAAGCTATAATTCAGGCTGCTAGACCCAGAGTTCTTCTTACACCTCTGCAGTTTAATTTAGCAGTGGAAATACATGACCGATTTGGATCGAGGTTCTTAATTGACACTCTGAATAAGCATGGCTTCTCTTCATCTTACTCGGAAGTCCAGGAATTCGAAAGAAGTGCTGCTCTTGTTCATGGCGCTGAACCCCAACCTGTGTATACCCAACGTTATGTTACATTAGTGATTTAGCCAGGAAAAACTACATTACAACAATTCTAACATTCGATCAACCACTTTGGTACAAAGTAATGATGATAGTCGAGTCACAGCCTAGTTCCAGTCCCCTGAAATCATTTGTCTTGCATCTTGGTGGGCTCCATACACAGATGAGCTTTTTGGTGCCAATTGGTCATTTGATGACAGGTTCTAGATTGCAACAACTTTTTGAACTTATGTATGCTGAAAACACAGTCATACACATGCTAAGTGGCAAAGCAATTGCAAGAGCCATTCGTGATCACTTCTTAGTTGATACTGCTCTGAAGTCTATTTTGTTAGCGAAAGCCTATGATTTGCCAGTTTCACATGTCACTGAGGATGGTCAACTCAACACTGATGCAGAAGAGTCATTTCCTCAATATAAAGATATGAGGGAAGCTCAGGGGCTATTGAAATGTCTCTTTGATGGGACTGGGACATTGAATAATGTTTTGTCATCAGAGTCTATGACCAGGATTTCCCAGAGAATCAACCATGTGAAGGATGCGATGGTTGACCAGCGAACAGCAAAATTGTGGATTCAATACCTTGATATGGTGAAGATCCTTCAATTGTTTATCAAGGACGAGCGCACTGGGAACTGGGAATTGCACTTTGACACTGTAAGGAAAATGATGCCAATATTCGCTGCAGCAGGACACATCCTATATGCAAAGTCGGCCTACTTGTACTTGCAGCAAATGGAGGGGCTGCCAAAAACCATCCTAAAATGTACCATGAATTTTCTTAAGGATTCCATGTGATTAGACGGAGTCATCGCTACTTGGTTGGCTTGTCGACTGATCTGGTTATTGAGCAGATTCCAATGAGAAGCATGAAGACGTTTTACTCATGACAGAAGAAATGGATGAAATTCAACAATTGGTGTGGACGCTATCACTGCTAGCGTGCGCTGAAATCAAATTTACAATGCAAGAACTAGCAGGCATTCGTTATGGCACTAGTGACCGGCACCAGAAGGCTACTTCAGCAAGAAAAGAGCGAGATGTGAGGGATACATGGAAGCTCCTTGCGTTCCTCCAAACATATGACCCTTTCACGGAAGATCCGCCCATTAACAGCATTTCAAGTGGAGTAACTGGACACAAAAAAGTGAACGTAGACAGAACAAACTCCATAGGAGAGGCAATCATAACTTCAATGGTTGGAAAAATGTCCATGGGTACACTTTTAAAGGAAAGGATCAAGTAATTACACTTAGGTCAAAGGTTTCGCCCATCAAAGATGAAACAGTTGAGACTGATCCACAACGATTATTCAGAGATTGTGTGTGCTATCTACCAATGAACCCCTAACTCAGCAGCACCAAAAACATTTCCAGTATTAGCTTTGTGGTTACCCACATGCACTTTTTGATTCTTTCGGAAGCAAGAGGCAAACAAACAGTATCTATTAGATGGTGGAGCACTACTTCAACGCCTCCCATGCCAAAAAGGTCACACATTTGATGAGATCTGTGCCCAATACCGCAGATATGTCACAACTAGATATGGAAAAGCATGCATTGTCTTTGATGGGTATGAAAGTGGTCCATCCATTAAAGACGCGACTCACCGACGCCGAGAAGGGGACTCTGTTGGTATTAATGTGTCACTGACCCCTTTAATGGTGTTACAAATTAAAAAAGGATGTTTTCCTAGCTAATCAAGAAAACAGACAATTGTTCACCAACTTTCCATAAGTTTAGATCCACTTACTGGAAACCAAACCTGATTTATTGTTCCCGTATGAAAGTGGCATTGACCCGTCAATTTCTATCGATGAATTTAGCAAAATTCTAAGTTATTCTAACATTGTCATGGAATATGTACCGACATCATTGGGGGTGTCCATGTGGCGGGGAATCTCCAATCAAGAGCCTGAGTTGCTCTTTATGTGTTTCCGTGTTTTATTAGTTCACATCACTTCTTTCACTATTGCTTTTTACCGTCACCACAACAATGAGGTTGTTGTCATTGAAAGAATTTCGAAACAAATAGACAAGATCCTGTCCTGTCCTGCTAACTTTCATGTCTGCGGTGGCTATAATGTTCACCATGTAGAACAGCTTGTCCACTCGAACTGATTATGAAGTAAGGTGTAATCATGATTTTCCGCTGGCATATGAGCTGACTCCGTTTGTTAACAAATCCACTTGCATACCCGATACTGATAGACATTTTGGAAGCCTTCATGATCTTTCCCTGGCAACTTGCCCTAAATAGTGCACATCTACTATTCTATCTCATCTGGGAAACTCAAATCACTCAGTTCTGTACATTAAGATCAAATCTAATTTCAGGAAAGTCTTGGATTTCTTTACAATCTCAAAGTGTATCCTATTTTCAGGATGAATGTGTTCTGTGTCGCCTCCGATATATTTGATTGATTAATCGCTTTTCTACACTTTAAATATTCCAATAAGAACCAAATAGCCAGCCATGATAGACTCCTGAGTGTGTCGTTTCCATTGTCTATATAAATTACTATTTCAATGGCTTTCAACGAAATAGATGGTCTGAAACCACAGCCACCTTTAAGGCTAAAACCGCTGCAAAAAATTATAGAAAACACAAACTAGTCTAATGCCCAATCTGTTAAGTTCATAGTTTCCATGTGTTTTGGAAAATAACGAAGGGGATGCTTAACAGATGTAAGACTTCTTTTCCAACTATAATTAATGAATCAGATGTTATGTCATCAGCATCTGATAAAGCTAAACATTTTTCAAAAACTTTTGCATCAGATTTCACTCTTTGCGTTCATGGCTACTTTTGCCTTATTTAATAATATATAGAATGTATATACTTAATAATTACTTACTGTCTATACACGACGTAGTCCGGAAGTTAAACTAATGTTCTTTTAATATTACATGAGGAATAACAAAGATATTTAACACCAGAGATATAGAAAATGACTATGTCATTCATGAAAATGATTGATTTGTATTTTGAAAAAAAAACGGAATACGTTATAATGTATTTAATTTAATTCAATGAAATAGCTCTATTGTTTTATGAGAAGTAAATATGCACTATAGCTGAAATAATCTTTTAATTAAATATGTATTTGTTAATAAGGAATTATATCTTAATCGGAATTTATGCAAAGTTTGGTTTATTTCATTATATGATGTGTAAGTCTCGTAAGTTTTCGGTTTGATTCGAAAAGTGTGAAGAATATTAACCATGGTTAGATTCGTAACAGTGATTATCATATTAACATTAAAACCCGTTTACCATTGCACCGTGAAACTCAATAAGTCTTTATTTTTGTGTACATGTGTACGATTCTGAAGAAGTTATATTTGATAGTGCAAGATCACGGACGAAAACCGGTAATTATTTCCCAGGAAACTCCTGCTCTCACCACTGAAACTATTTAAGTATCTTTAATCGAACATTTAACTTCCTATAAGTTGACAATTTCTCCGTGACGGATATCTGTGCAAATGTTCAATGGATATATAGGTGTTAACTAAGTATTTATTGTTGTGTACCTGCTTGCGTTCCTGAAGATTTGGAAGAAGTCGAACAATTACTTACGGTAAATGTGTATCAGAGTATTAAACCCATCTACACTCAAATTCCATCGAAATAAATAAAGGAAAACAAGTTCAGGAACCTAAAAAACTCCTGCTTCCACCCCTGGACCAATCTAAGTATATTAATCGAATAGGTAAATGTCTATAATTATACGAAATAGAAACTGTATATATTTTGAACGGATGACTGCATACAGTTCGTAGGCGGAATTAAAATTGAATAAAACCTACCATAAGAATAAACGAATATTCACAAATTCCGAAGGCCGCTTGTAACATTTAATTATGACAGCAGTATAAAAATAATTTAGAAATTTAATCATTCCATCTATTAATATGATATGCAAGAAATCATAAGAAATACATAGGTTAATATTAAAACAAATGAAAATCTCTTACAATCAGACTGGCTTTTCTTTATCTATTAGATGACAGCAATTAACGGCCATACTCTTTATTCTGTATTCAATCTGTCGTCGCTGCCCACTATCTTGTCGGCAAAGATCACAGCCAACGGTAACTAGAAGAAAATATAATTCTCAAGTGAATTATTTGGAGAATGACAACTTTTAATGGTTTATTAATAATTTACAAACAGACATATATGCCAGAATACCTTTTATCCTTTTTCTATTTTATATCTGGGACTATAACTTCCTGATTCACTCTCTTGTGAAGCCTCTGTACATTGGCTATAAATTGTCTATATTGTCTCGACATTTAATTAACCTCACTTTATAATTTGTATCACTCGTATGATAGTCACACTCGTAAATAACGTTTAGTTATAAATTCGTTTTCACAGAAAATAAAAATTACTTTTGACATTCTTAAAGTATACAGAATTGTTAAAAACTTGTTAAATAATTGGTACTTCTTTACGTGTCTACCAATGGCGGACAATCGCTGCTCCAGTATTTTCGTACACGGGTCACGGGAATAGCAGAAAAGCAGGACATATCAAAACCATCGAAGACCCAGAGCTGCTTAATTACCTTGCTCACATTATATTTACAATGGTTGAATAAACTTTTATTATTATTATTGTTTGGTGTAGGGCTGTGGTTTTGTAAGGTGTTCGATAAAAATACTTACCGCAATCATGCGGCTAGATAAAATCTCTCAGGTAAAAAGGATTTCCGGATAATAGTGCTACAATGTTGCTACCATTTTCTCCATATTAAAAGAGTACCTTTTGCCAAGGACAAAAGTTATTTGAATAAAACCAATACCTACTTAACTAATATACAAAATTGTCTTGATGGATTTTCAGAATGTGTCATCGATATGGACTTATCTGATAAATTAATATTTGATTCTGATTAACTAGTATCCCCCCCCCCTATTTTCCTTGTACCAGGTTCTTTTCAATAAAATATATGTTCCACTTCGGTTTTCATTAGAATAATCATTGTTTATTACTTTTCTTCGTAGGTTTTCAGCGTTCAAAATATAATGTTAGTCTATTAAAAGTTAATTTGGGACTCTGAAACAAAAAACAACATATCAGGTTTTCTATTTTAGATTTTAATATTTGAAAAAAAACGATTAAATTCAGAAATAATAGTTTTAATTTTTATTTTCCGGTTTTCGGGGGTTTACAATAATTTCGTGGGTTCTGCGTTTGCGCTGAACACTTCTGAACAGCAAAGTAATATTTTATACTGAAACACCGCTTGTTACATACATTTAAAGCTTTTTCATTGGCTGGGTTTTCTAATAACGCTATCGCTTAACTTGGCGGATCTGAAGGCCGCTTGTAACATTTCATTATGACAGCATTATAAAAATAATTTCGAAATTGAATCATTCAATCTATTAATATGATATGCAAGTAATCATAAGAAATACAATTTTGTAAGCAAACCAAAAGCCAGTACAAATAATAGGTTGCATTCTTGAAAGTTCGTATCACAAGCATATAAACGTTTAATTTTGTTCTGATATCAAATACGATCAAAACCAAATGGTAAAATAAACGATGTTTACTAATTATAGACTTATACCATATTCTTTATCAGATAGAGAAAACACTGAAGGCAAAAACAGCACCTGTAAACAGCCATACAGCGAAGAAAATGCTATACATTTTACCATAACATAGCAATTCCTCTGCTCTTATTTACGTGTGTCTTGCTCGAGCAGAGCTAAAGTTTGTCGTCTGTTAATCCAAAGGTTGCCCGTGGGATTTTAACTGTAGTTAAATTTTTTTTTAGATTTATTCTTTTATGGAAATTGCTCTAGGCAATGCATAAAGCCACTTGATATAAGTAGCTGAAAATATATACCACTTCAAGGTCAAAAACTAGCAAGTAATAAGTGTTATATGGATAGATTCCGACCCGGAAACAGCAATTCTTGCCCCTTCGTCAGAATCATCGCTCATGGAATGTGCGGACTAAAGGAAAAATAAAGGAGAGTTATAAGGCTGCTAAAAGTAAAACCAAACCCCACTTTCTACTCTAGTTAAGCATAATGCTTACATGACTTAAATCAGACATTTTAATGAATTGCATCGTGGAATTATATATATATATATATATATATATATATATATATATATATATATATATATATATATATATATATATATACACAATAATATTTTTATAAATCAATATTAATTATTTAAATACCTACAGACATCGATGTTTCATGCTAACGCAATCTTCAGTGTAGAAACTAATTCTCAACGGTCGGTAGGCGCGAACCCCGATCACAAATCGCCACTGTTTCTATCCAGGGTGTCACTCTTGGGGGAGTTTGATTTTCCCCACATTGCAAAATCAACTTTGTGTCTAACTCTGCCCTCATATTGGGGCAAGTGAAAGGGGCCGTATGCTGTAACCATTAAATCATCGTAACCTTTATCGTTTCTTTACAATATTCTTTGTTCGATTTTGGCGATAATTCCAATAAAAATATAAACAAAAACTGATATTCTTAAGGGGCGTCCATTCAATCTGTGTGTTTATTTATGCCAATATTTAAACGTGACCTAAACACTGGCAGACAGATCCCTTATAAAGATGCTAGGACGCACATAAAATAAAATACGTACATTTAATGGTGAAGCTTAACATTTCAATAACATGCGATTTGAAACTAAAATATTATACACTAACGAAAATACTCCATACTTAAGCGTCACAGACCAAAAGAAAAGTATATTCTAAACGTAACCGTGACAAACCGATGCAAATATTATTTCAAACTAAAGTGTGACGGACCAACAAAATGCTATTTCCAACGTAAAACGGTACAGACATAGAAAATGTTATTTTGAAATTAAAGTATGACTGACCAAGAAAAATGCTATTTTAAACACATAAACGAAACCGACGAAAATGTTATTTCAAACTTAAGCATTAGATATCAACAAAATTGCTATTTTAAACTTAAGTATGACAGACCAAAAAATATGCTATTACAAACTTAAGCATTACAGACCAACGAAAATGATATTTCAAACTTAAGCATGACAGACCAACAAAAATGCTATTTCAAAATTAAGCATGACAGACCAACAAAAATGATGTTTCAAACTTAAGCATTACAGACCAACAAAAATGATGTTTTAAAATTAAGCATGACAGACCAACAGAATGCTATTTTGAATTTAAGCATTACAGACCAACAAAAATGCTATTTCAAAATTAAGCATGGCAAAGTGAGCGATCTGCAAATGCTTGTGCCCATCAATAATAAGATTATTCCATTCAATCTGCACGGTTAGCGATGAAACTAAGGGCAGACATCGTCTCTCATAGAGGCAGAAGGACGCATAAAAGAACGGATGTAAACTAGCGTATTTTGCTACATTTTGGACCATTATAAAATAATGTCGATTACTGACCTCTAACCACAAAACCTCATGAAACAGCTAAAGGTCAACTGTATTAATGGAAATAAAAACCAGTTAAATCAACACATTTTCTACACGCAGAAACATAAAATTCTGACGTCTACAAACTCCGGAAAGGCATTTCATTCCGCAAGAAGAGATGAAAAAGTTTAATGAAATTATATTCTATGAGCGAAGGGTCAGGTGAATGCGGTTATTGGGTTACAATGTTGTATGTAGATATAACCGTGAAGGAAAACGGAAATAGGAAGTAAGTTGTCATGGGTGAAAGAGTTCAAATTTGATAGCCGTGTGAACAGAAGAGACAAATCGGAAATAGCAAATATTATGCACGGACAAGGGCAGAATCCGTTGAGAGCGGAACGAGGACTTACATAAAATGTGATCTCATAAATAGCTAGTAGTAAATCTGAACTTCTCCCTCTCTGCCCGAATATGTACCGAATATGATGATAAAGAAAAACGTGTATTTTGGGTACAGACGTCTTCGCGTTAATTATTGATGATTACCAAAGAACCGGCAAAACAAACGATCCCTGAAGAATCTCAACAAGACATGCTCAGTGCCAAGCAGAACGGAACCAAGAATCCGGTCAGATAAGTTCACCGTCTTTTAAGTCTTGTCTCTTCGTCTCATGTCATCATTATCATCATCATCACCATTAGATGGTATACAACAAGAATTCCAGAGCCAATGTGTTAAGCTTCCAAAAGTGACAAAACGTGTCATGGAAGATTGTCGTGCGTCAGGATTGTACCAGATCTGTCGACTAATGCTGACAGTGGTTCGCTGGGATTCAATTAGCATTATCGTAGATTACGCCCGTGTATAACACTACTAGACGATAACCGTCATCTTTTCTAAATGCTTCTGGAGGTTTAAAAATGTTCCGATCGAAAGTAGAAATTAAAAAGCAAATAAAAAAAATATTATTTTTCAAATGAAAGATAATAATAAACGTGTAAATCAATGAAAACTATGCAAAAACGTCATTAAATATTTTAATATGACTTGAAAAAAAACACAATTAATAATTATATTGATTATTGAAAAGAGAAGTTCTAAAAATGTCAATTGATTTAAAAAGTATTTTCCAATATGTCGATTTGAACAGAAAATAGCGTTTCAGTAAGTTATTCGGTAATGAATTATACCCATAGTTTTTATATATATATATATATATATATATATATATATATATATATATATATAATATACAAAATCTGCGACACTGGCACGTCGATGTTATCGATCAACAGTTGTTAGAAGCTGATATCTTATCAGAGAGAAGTAAAGTCCGATCCATACCTCAGATCATATTTGGGAAAAATGAAATAGGGGAGAAAAAGAAACAAATGGAAACAAGAAAATTTCGAATTTGTAAAGTCACGTGGCTAGATTTGAGACGATTGAAAATCAAATATAATTTTTATAAGCCCGGTTGAAATTCTTTGGATTCTTATCCTGCGGATGTTTACTTAACCTGGATTACTATATCTCTCTCTCTCTCTCTCTCTCTCTCTCTCTCTCTCTCTCTCTCTCTCTATGTATATATATATATATACATACATATATATATATATATATATATATATATATATACATATACATATATATATATATATATATATATATATATATATATATATATATATATATATATATATATATATATATATATATTACAGCTATAAACAGACAATATTTATTTTTAAACATGGTGAAATAAAAAATAAAATAAAAAGAATAAAAGGGAAAACTAACCGGTTCAAAACCGGTCAGCTAGCCCTTTCATTTTTTTTTTCAATTCATCATGTTTAAAAATATATATGGTCTGTCTATCGTGAGAATTAAATTTTGTACCACAATATATATATATATATATATATATATATATATATATATATATATATATATATATATATATATATATATATATATATGTTGTGTGTGTGTGTATTTCGGTAGCGAGGCATTATTAATGCAAGTCTTGTTAAAGACCATGGTACCTTGTTGGTCGATGATATTTTAGTGATTTTTCATATATTTAAGTCAAGCTAAGTCAAGCGGTTCGGTCGTTTTTGATCATATTCATGGTAACCATTATATTACAATGGTTGTTATATTTTAAGTGTAAATAGTTATTTGTATAAAATATATACACAATGTCGCACAAGGCCGGAAATAAGCCGGAAATAGGGGCATGAAGAGAAACTGCTTTAACTAACTTTAACTAACTTAACTTAATTAAACTTCTTTCTGGCGTGTCGACCATGTCACGCCTATCATAATGGCTAGTAGGCAAAGAAACATATAGTGTTCCTCCTCATTTATCGTCGACGCCAATCACATCAACGGACATAACTCGGTGTCTCGAGCAAACCCGGTGCGAAAAGTTTGTTGCTGACCCAGAGGGCATTTCCTATTATTTGGCAGGGGATTTATGCCTCATAATTATCGAGGAATTTCCATTATATTAGGAAGAGGTGTATCATGATAGGGACCTTCATAACACACTGTTTAAAAACTTTAGATAAATATCCTTGAAAAAAGCTAGAGGAGGCAAAGTATCGTAATTAGAGTGAGTCTCCTCTAGCATTCTTCAGACCCCTTTTGCATTATCCTTCAGCCACACTACATGCACAAATCTGATTGCTTAAGGGAAGTTCAGGAGGAGTCTTCGACTGAAAGTCCATTTAAAACTTGGTGGAATGTCTTTTTATTCTTTGTTTCTGGTCATCCGCTACTACACAAATGTTTTACATGAAAGGAAAATTGGCATTTTATCTCTCTCTGTCTAGAGATGGACTTATTTGCCTTTTTAAACTGATTAAAGGAGTCAGAGGGGGCATTTTCTGTCTTTGTGAGAGTGGGGAAAATAGATCTGTGTGTGTATCGTGTAGTAGAGGGAAGGGTTGCAAAGTTTGGCATTTTACGCGTGAACAGTTAGGGGTGGATATAGGCGTGTGATGTTGGGGTCATATTTTATTCTCTTCCAGGAACGGAGGTGACTATAGGAGGAGCGAAGGTATCGAAGGAGAAGATATTTTCTGCTTTCGGCCGTTTTGGGGGTAAACTGGAACGAGAAAGGAAACAAAGTGCTTTCGAAGATGAACTTTGAGGCTTTCGGGGGTGAACGAGGAGTTGGTATTTTCAGTGGTGAACAAGAACATTGCGCTTTGGGTGGTCTGAACTTGAACGTACCTTTTCCCTTCCTTTGCTTTTAAGATATTTAAAACTTTACTATCTCTATGTATTTTCCCTTCATGAGTCTTTAAATATTTTAAATATCTCTTTTTCCTTCATTTTTGCTAAGGAGGGTATTTCTTTTCCCCTTGAACTAGAACCTATATATCGTTTTTCTGACTCTCATTTTTTGAAGGCAGAAGATGATAATTTTCATCAGGGTCAGTTTGGTTCGATTTTGTTTCTATGGGAGTTGCATTAAGTTTAGGAGGCGGGTTAATGTGAAACGCCGCATTCTGTTCAATAGGGCCACCCGATCTTGGGGCTCAGATTCATTCCGATTTTCTTTTTCTTTTTTTAGTTTCCAGCTGGATATCTGCTAATTTTTCTGTGAGTATTTCAAGATAAAGTAGCCTACAGGCAAAACAGTCAGGTCTTCTGAATCCGGCGATATCAAGGAGTCTTTCCTCCCCACCACAAAGTAATATGGAAGTTTATTAAAATCTTTTTTATTCAATAAATTGTCTAAGTTGCATGATCCTATGAAATAGTCATAATTAATTGCCGTCATGTCGCAGTATTGTAAAAGGAAAAGGCCCGACATGCTTTTCTTGAACACTGACTTTTTTTAGTAACATAAAGTTGTTTCTCTCTGAAGATAAGTATATCTTATACTTTGAAATGTCCGGATACAAAGGCTTGAAAGTCTTATAATAAACATATGAAATTTTTAAACATTTATGCTACAACTTGAATAATAATTTTGTTAGCTTTTTTATACATATTATTCATATGTGTCCTAACTATATGTATACGCTATTTGTAATATTGAGCATCCCCATCGTATTGAGTTTCTCTTTAATATCTTAAATACTATCTCTCCTAATACTAACTATAAGTATTTTCTAATATATATATATATATATATATATATATATATATATATATATATATATATATATATACTTCTTTGTAAAATGGTAGGAAAAATCCCAGCAGAGTGCTCGATTAATTAAGAATTCAAGTTAAAAATTAAGAGCATAATATTTATTTATTCTGGTACGGAAAAATTAGTACAACATTCGTACCGTCGGTTTCAAGCACGGAAGGTCTTACCCATCCGGCTCTCTTCAGCTTCTGTTGACAACAGAAGCTGAAGAGAGCCAGATATATATATGTGTGTGTGTGTGTGTGTGTGTGTGTGTGTATGTGTGTGTGTGTTTGAAGTTAGGTATGTTTATATGTTTATATATGTGTATGTACAGGATTCACGCCTTAACTATTTAAGGAATCATTATTAATTTTGGAACACAGATGCTAGGCGTAAGGAGTAAAAATGTAGGCTATATTTAGTTTAATTTAATTTTATGCAGAGGGAGTAAAAGTGGGCGGAAGCTCTTCGTGAAAATTCAGATAGCTATGGTGTTTGTGAAACTTTAACAATAGGTATGAGACATAAATTAATAAATATTCCCACTTTTCATTTTTTGGTAAGTATTTTAAAGCCTTTTGACGAGTATCATATGGACACAACCTTTTATTTGAAAATTAAAATATATCAGATTTGCATTGAACTTGCTCCAATGTATCTTGATTTTGATCTTCGTGAGAGGACATAAAAGTGGTGCAAAACTGTTGTTTAGGGGAATTAATATTACCTGTCCTGGGACAGTTATATGTGCATATATATATATATATATATATATATATATATATATACATATATATATGTGTGTGTGTGTGTGTGTGTGTGTGCGTGTGTGTGCCTGTGTGTTTGGGAGAGTGTTATACATATACAAATGCTGTTAAGAATTTTTCTTATATATTTTCTTTAATTATTTGAATATTGGGACGATAACGTTCATAAAATTGTGCTATTAAAATCTATCATTTCAATTTCCTTAATATAACAAGATTTAATAAATAATTGGAAATCGATTAGGAAAAAATCAACCGAAGATTGAAAATCCATTACAAAATTAAATAGAAAACGAAGGAAAATCGAAGCAAAAGCAATCGCAGCATGTTTGAACACTTACAATAAAATAAATCTATTATCAAAAATGATTCGGCGTTGCTCCTGGGTGAAAATAGAGTTTTCTCTAGTTTAGTTTATCTATTTAGCGGTAAATCCACCCTTTTGGGGGTATTTCAATATCGAAACAATAATACTGAAAACGATTCGCTGTAAACGATTGATTGGACACAACTTGCTATTTTACCCGTAAGTCGAGATAAATTATGGGTTCATACCTTTTTCAACAACAATTGTGCGTAATCACAATAAATCCGATTGGATAGTCTCTATTAACTTGGACCCCCACGTTGGCAGAGTTAGACACAAGTTTTGTTATTAATGTGTGGAAATGCCAGCTCCTCTAAAAAGGGGGCACTCTGGATTGGGAGAAAAATAATAATTGCCTCAGTCTAGAAAAATTTCACCTTCACTGAATTGGGATAGAAAAGATAAAATGGAGTATCAGAACGTATAATATACTTTACTACTCTCACTCTTTTAGGGGCATTTACATGTCAAAACACAATAATATTGAAAACGATTCGCTGTAAACGATGTATTGAACACAATTTGCTATTTCGCCCGTAGGTAGGGATAAATGGTTGCTTCATACTTTTGTACAACAGTATTTGTGCGTAATCAATCTAAATAACTCCGATTAGATTTTAATTAACAAATACTTAGAAGATACTGCCATGTCTGCTTCAAAGAAAAGTGGCTTCCCTCTACCGGGCTAGAAAACTTCTCACACCTGCCAGTGTTCTATATCTCTACAAAGCAACTATTAACCCATATATGAATTATCGTTGTCACGTCTGGGCTGGTTCACCAGCCACTAGTCTCACCTTTTAAACAGTGTCTAAAAAGTCTATAATCTAATAGGTCGCTTACTGTCTACCAAAATCCAGCCCCTGTCCCATCGCCGCAGTGTTGCATTCTTGTGACAGTTTTACAAGTACTTCAATGGAATGTGCTCTCATGAACTTGCTGCTCATGTGCATCCTCGACGTAAATACCTCCGACCAACCGGACAATCGGCTAAACCCAACCCTATCACTGTTGAGGTCCCTAATAGTTTCTTTACTAGAACTGATAGCTTTTGGAATTTCTTGACGGTACATACATGCAGAAATTTAAATGTACTGTGAACAAATATCTCGCTGCAAAACTCTTCACTTATGGATATGACGCGGAAAAAGTAGGGTTGAATGTCTATCGGAGAAGAGTTTCACTCTGACTTAAATGGGGCCGTTGAAGATAAATTGAACGGAATAAAATAAAAATAACAGACTTGTTGCCTCAGTCAAAAATAATCCGACTTACAGCTCACTGGACGTTTTCTCTCCCTTCTCTTCTTTCTCCCTTTCTGCGTTCTGCTTTACACAACATCATGTTCAGATTAATCAAATCCCGACCCTCTAAAATGCTAATCTTTCTTTCTTTTATTCAATTAAATATGTCATATGAATACCGACTTGATTTATATAACTACATAGCTGTACTTGTTGTTCTGGATGTTAAAATAAAGACACCAGTATTTGTAATCAACGGTGCCGAAAAAGGTGAGAGGTTGTTCTTCGGTGTGACATAATGACAGTAGACGGCCTCCAACACAGAGCATTTTTTCATAGCTGCAATCGTTTTCACGCTTCTGTGACTACATTCCACGATGCCATTCTCGGGCGGAACGTCAGCGCACGGGAACTTCAAATACACGCTTCAGCTACTTGTAAATTCATTAAATTGCCGGCAAGTGAATGCAGTATCATTATCGGTCAATATTTCGGTTATCAGGCATAGGTCATAAAAAAACTGTCTCCAGCTGACGAATGATACTAGCGAATCTTGCCGCTGCAATGGCGCCATATTGCGAAACGGCAGAGACCACAATAGATAAGCGTCAGAAAATGGCACGCATCATAATTGGTCACGTCCATTGCCAACATGCTCCAGTTTTTTCTCGACGCTTAGATCTATTTTTTTTCCATTGAACTGTTGCATTTATTGGCAAGCTTCGCAGGCTCTTAAAACCGATTTGACAAGTCTTTTAAACGCCATTGGGTCAACAATACTAGCAAAATATAGTGTTCTTGTAACGCTTGAGTAGCCACTATGTCGGTTAATGATGACAACCTGACTTTCATTCAATTTCCGATAGTCGAGTACTTGTCGAACATTCTGCGTGTGCTCTTGCACAACCTCCATTAAGAGAATCAGCCCCTTGGGAAGACCAAGTTCTTTCTCATGATATGGTAATATCTATCCGTTGTACTGCCACAGTGTGAGTTCTTCGTGCGCTTCTCGTTCTTCGTACTGCTGTACTATTTTTCAGCTCGCTTGGAGCATGACCACTCGCCCATTTCCACGACGCAGTCCATGCCTTTATACTAAGACCGACCGTTACACTAAATCGGGCTCATCGATCGAAATAACGGCACACCTGTTTAGGTTTCCGAAGCGTACTTCACCCAATTCGGACAGGTGCACGTTCCCAAGCTCCTTAATCGAATAAATCCGAATAAGAAGATTAAATCCCAGCAACCGCCCGTCTACAACCAGGGCCTTTATATTCACGGACTGAACCAGCTCAACTTTATTTTTTCTGCCGTAGACACTTCAGTGTCCGTCTTTTAGCGGTCAATACTCTCATCTCCTTCTGCCTCCAGCAGCGACACACGGCCCTGCTCACCAGCGTCTATTAGAATCCTGAATCTATCAGAGCCGTACATTGTCGTTCGTCTACGAACAGTCTTACAGCAGGTAATTTCCATTTGTTTACTTGGTTTGGAAATCAGCTGACGTTTTATCGTATTGATGAAATGTGCCAAAGTCCATTTAAAAGCCTCCACACTCTACTGTCTGGCTCATTCGGGAAACCTTGTGTACAATTTCTCGCCATATGGTTAAGCTCCAAGTACTTGTAACAGATGATCGCTCTGTTGTATAGTTTAATGAGGGGAAAGTTCTGCGCCCTAACGCGGTTGTCCTGCAGATGTGGCACCTGATACATGGCACCTGATACATGGCACTCTTCGTCATCCGTCATGATGGTTCTCTCCCGATACAGAAGTTTTTCTACACTCATAGTGTCAACCCTGGGCGAGGTTCTTAGAAGCTGCCTGACATGTTGTGGCAACTTTGCACACGTCATCCATCGATTGTGCATCGGTTCTCCAACTAAATGAGTCAAGCGATGCGTTTCATGCAGACGCCTCGCCACAAATGTGTCGACTACATTGAACCTATCCGTCGCATATGCAGTCATAAAATCCCATTTAATTTGTTCCGTGTCTGCTCATCTCTTCTTTACTCAACTGTCTGTGCACAGTAAGAGCACGGCCTCGTAGTCGTAATGGTACGACACGCTCGATTTTGTTCATAGCGCAAAGTTCACAAACAAACTCCACATTTTCTATCCATTCAACAGTGTGGCACCGCTGAATTCTGAAATAAGCTGGAGTCGAGAAACTTGACATCCATACTTTAGGTATGTTCGCCAAAATAGCTTGAAAAAAGGGGTTGAAAGTTTATCAGGGAAGAGTTTTTACTTTGACTTCAATGGGACCGTTGAAGATAAATTTCACAAAATTAAATGAAAATAATCAACTTGTCGTCTTAGTCAAAAATAATCCGGCTAACAGCTCACTCGACGTTTTTTCTCTCTCTCTTCTCTTCTTTCTCCCTTTTCTGCGTTCTGCTCTTCACAGCATCAAGTTCAGATTAATCAAACGCCGACTTGATTCGCATAAGTACATCTCTGAACTCGTTGTCCTGGGTGTTAAAATAAAGACACCACGAGATCATCTCTGCTAACGCCGATATTCGTAATCAATAGGGCAGTGTTCGAATTCTCACTCGGAACCGATCATTTAAACATTTCTCTAATCTTCGAATTACATGCCAAGCAAAGACGGGCCTTTGGTTCAGGATAATCACCCTTTACAGGCTCTAACCCTTTACGTCTTGGTGACAATCTTCCTTTCTGGGGTGAATTTAAGTGAAAATAAAAGTATGACAAATATGGCCCTAGTCAATTTCATAGATCGTGCTTGTATTAGGCACATCGTTAGGAAATATGAAGAGGCAATTCTAATAAATCACTTGCCTGCGGCACACTTGTAAAAGCAAATGCTAAACTCTCTTGATTTCCTTATCTTGTCTTCTAAGAATTCTGCAGTCGGTGGCAAATAGTCGAACAGGATAGTTTACTTGCGTCCTCTGCACAGCTTTTTATACTCCCCGCGTGTCATTTTATGTAAGACAGTTGTTGGAGTTCTGAGGTCTTTTAAGACAACCATACCCTCCGTAATTCTGCTTTAGTTGATTTGCTGTTTATGCCCCTTACCTTAATTCGATCGTCAATCCTCGCTTCAATTAGGCTCATGTTTCTCGGACAACTTTCCCAGCTGTTCCTTTACTAGTTCATGGATAACATTTATTAACGTCTCCCAGCTGATGTAGGTGATTGAGCACTTTGAAATAAACCGATTGCGGTAGTTCTCGAAACTTATCACTCCTATCACTCCTATCGATCTCATTGAAAAACTAAATAATTAAAATAAATAGCATTGCTTAGAGAAACTTGGATGTCAATGATCAATTGTTAAGACGTGACTAAAAAGAATAGATATCCATTTTCTAAATTATTAATTACTTATAGACGATCTGCAAGGGGATTAGAGCTCCGATTTATCAGAAACTTAACATGTTGACGAGCTTCACTTAAATCTTTGCAGCAACTAAAATCCAAATATTTCCTATATCATTGCAATCGATCTCAGAGGAATTTAGGCTAACAATATAACCCTTACAACCATACTGTATAACCCGTTGCAGCTAGAAAATCATATATATACATATATATATATATATATATATATATATATATATATATATATATACTCAACTTGAAAAGTAATATTCAACACTATTTACCTAGATGAATGGAGGCGTATTGCCGGAAAATACTTTGTGACCGCGTTTTCAACAAGTGTTTATCTCCACTTCGACTGCATAGATAAAAGGGTATTCCTTGCCTAAAAATAGTTAGTGGCTACATAAACTGACATACAAACATATATATATATATATATATATATATATGTATATATACGTATAAAGTATCATATATATATATATATATATATATATATATATATATATATATATATATATGTATGTATGTATATGTATATATATGTATATATATATGATACTTTATACGTATATTTTCTAATAATACCTACACGATTAAATTTTAAATTTATAAAGGTACGTAACATTTATGACAAAATTGTATGGGCTATTTTACAATTAAATACATCCTCTACGTGACGCGCTTCCATTAAGGTCAACCTTCATAGGTTTGAAATCATTCCGTTTGTTAAACATTACATACAAATATAAGAATATATAAAGGTATAAAGCGAAGAAAAATATTAAAAAACGACAGCCAAATTGATAATGAGTGATAACCTATAGTATTTATTTATTCCTCTTTATATTTAAATTGTTCTAATATTTCGGGGGTATATCCCCTTCGTCATTAACTTATTATTAAATTTTAAAACTCGGGCTAATTAAATAATTTTAATTCATAATGTATCATTATATGATTTATTAATTTCTAAGTAAAACTATTATGAATATAAATCTTGTGAACAATCTAAACACCCTTATTCTGTATCGGGTGGACTGTTCTACTCCGATCTATTTCTTTCCTTCGTTTGTATTTCTTTGTTAAGTGAATAAAGCTAGTCTCTTGTGTTTTTTTTTATTTTCAACTTGTGTATTCAGTATTCATTTAATTTATTTACATGTTTATACATTTTATTTTTCTGTGTTCGGTATATCGCGAATTTATATGATTACCTATCTATCTATCTATCTTTATAACATATATATATATATATATATACATTTAATACTGGCTTACGCAAGACATAATATCTATCTATCTATCTATCTATATATATATATATATATATATATATATATATATCTTTATGTTATATAAACATTTAAAACTGGCCTACGCAAGACATAATGTTTAGTCGCATTATATCTTGATTGTAATATCCGTAAGAGGACATAGAAGTGGTGCAAAACTTCTTTATTTCGGGGAATGAATTTTACTCGTCCAAGTATTCTTCTAGTATATATATATATATATATATATATATATATATATATATATATATATATATATATATATATAAGTTATATGTGTACATTTAAACGTTAAAGATTATTTTGCGTTTCATAAACTAAACTTGTAGGCTTCATAATGGTCTATCACTCAAGTCATTACGTGTGTTTCTGATGATTTTATGGCGTCTTATTTGATTATCGAAGTCGAGACGGAGAAACGAACGAGAATAAATGATTTTAGAGCGACATATTCTTGAATTCATATTCATATGGTTCTTTATAAATCA
Organism: Sepiola atlantica; assembly: GCA_963556195.1. Lineage (NCBI taxonomy): Eukaryota > Metazoa > Mollusca > Cephalopoda > Sepiida > Sepiolidae > Sepiola > Sepiola atlantica. The sequence continues at coordinate 23,992,296 of OY744515.1, read as the reverse complement.
ATTTGTGAAGGTAGTAACTGTTTGCCAACTGAGTCATCTAAAAACAATTATTACTCATCAAGTGTGTCAGTTCTATGTGATGTCTTCCGGTCCTCTTTATTAAAACACGTACGAAAGAAAGAATTGATGTGTTAACCAATTGATTGATAACAGAGTGACACGTTAACAAGAAAACGTAATGAAATTACATGGAAAGAACAGAAGTAGAATTTTAGAAGCAACGTACACACAGACTTTTCTAAATATACTCCAAATAATAACAACAACAACAATAATAATAATAATAATAATAATAATAATAATAATAATAATAATAATAATAATAATCAAAACAGCTGTAATCCTGAGAAATGTCCTCGAATGCGGAAACCAACCTACATAAGCAACGAATGGAGAACAGACACATGGAAGCACAAGACAACAGAACCGGGGAAAATACAACCGCACGAGAGAGGCGCAAGCATAGGCTGACACCACGAAAATTATGGACAGAGGGTCGAGGAAGGAAAGCACAAACCAGACCTCCACTGGAAGAGCGCGGACAGCTCTGGGACCTTGGGGAGGCTTGTTGTCACTCAGACTCCAGGGAATACCACAGGTTGTTGGCAGTGGGCGATCACTGACGATGGCCAGTGTGATAACTCCTAGTGAGTAAATAATAGTAATAATAATAATAATAATAATAATAATAATAATAATAATAATAATAATAATAATAATAATAATAATAATAATAATAATAATAATAATAATAATAATAATAATAATAATGAACTGGGCAGTAAATTGAAAGGGATATGGAGTATGAGGAAATTCAATATAATACCAGTAACAGTAGGAGCACTAGGAACAACCCCGAAAAACCTGGAAAAAAAGACTGGGAGAAATTGGAATCAAAGGGAAGACTTAGACCATACAACGAACGGCAATCATGAAAACAACTGAAATCTTAATGAAAATACTTGAACACGGAAACTACCAACAGAATCTACGAATGCTACCCAGTCGCATGGAAGTTGCAATAGGAAGACAACAAAAACACAGATGGAACACCACCACATGACACCAAGGAATAGAAAATGCAAGAAATTTTATGAACTACCCCCCAAACAAAGTGATGGAACAAGCCTCTGTTGATACCACACAAAATTGTCGCGAAGGGTCAAGGAGGATGGAAAGACCGACGAGGGAGAGCACTTACCAGACCCCCACTTGAAGAGTGCGGAGAGGACTTATTGCCATTCAAATCACAGAGACCAAAGGTCCTTGCCAGCGAGAAATCGATAGTAAGCGTTTGTTGTGATAACGCGAAGTCATTTGTAATAACTATCAAAAGAGAAGGAGAGTACTAGGAATCTGGGTAGACTTGTTGTCACGCAGACTCCAGGGAACACCACTGGTGGTTATCAGTGAGCAATCACTGAGGATAACGTGTGTGAGGACGTCTAGTGAGTACAAATAATAATAATAATAATAATAATAATAATAATAATAATAATAATAATAATAATAATAATTGTAAAAATATCTGAGAAGAACAAGAAAGCTCTTAGAAACAAAATTATATAGCAGAAACATAATCAAAGGAATAAATACCCGGACAGGAACACTAATAAGATGCTCTGGACCATTCATAAGTTGGATTAAAGAAAATCTCATGCACCTCGACCAGAAGACTAGAAAATTAATGACCATGCACAACGCACTACATCCAAAAGACGATACAGACAGACTATACGTGAAGAGAAACTAAAGGAAGAAAAGGTTTGGTAAGTATAGAAAACTGTTGACGACACTGGAAAAGAGCTGGAGAATTACATAAACCATAACATAGAAAGGCTGATCACTGCAGCAAAAGACACCGTTCCATCGAACAACGCAGGAAGCATCGAAACCGGACACAAACAGACAAGAAAAGAGAAGTGGGCAGAAAAACAACTAAATTGACGCTTCATAAGACTCACAGGAGAAGAACTCAACGAAAATAGCTAGGCGTGGCTAAGAAAATGATACTTGAACAGAGAAACGGAATCTTTACTGATGGCTGCACAGAACAATGCGATTAGGACAAACTACATTAAAGCTAAAATAGATAAAACCCACAAAAATAGTAAATGCAGACTGTATGAACAAATAGACAAAACGGTAAATCATATAACAAGTAAATGTAGCAAACTTGCTCAAAAAAATACAAGAACAGGCATGACTGTGTGGGGAAAGTAATACACTGGGAACTGTGCAAACAATTGAATTTCGAATACGGGGACAAATGGTACGAACATAAACCAGAAACAGTACTGGAAACCGAAAAACACAAAATCCTCTGGGATATGGATATACAAACAGATAAACTCATACAAGCAAGGAGACCTGATGTTATTATAATCGACAAGAAGAAAAAAAATTGTAAAATCGTAGACTTCGCCGTTCCAGCAGACAACAGAGTGAAAAGTAAAGACACGGAAAAACTAAGCAAATACATAGAACTAGCCAGAGAACTGAAAGGAATATCGAGCATGATGATAGTTAGTATAATACCAATAATCGTAGGAGCACAAGGAACAGTCCCCCCAAAGGAACTGGAGAAAAGACTGGGAGAAATTGAAATCAAAGAGACCATCGTAACTATACAAAAGACGGCAATGATCAAAACAGCTGCAATCTTAAGGAAAACTCCCGAATGCGGAAACCAACCCGCATGAGCTACAAAGGGTAACCAGTCACAAGGAATTTACAACAGGCAGAAAACAAAACCACACGAAGAACACCACAATACGAACCAAGGAACAGAAACTGCAAGAAAAATCACTTCATAATCTCCCCCCTAATAAATTATATCGGTCTCAGCTAACACCATACAAAAATGAACCAAGGAACAGAAATTACAAGAAACACTAGAAGTTATCCCCCTTCCCTTCCCACCCCACAAAAAATGGTGCCGGTCTAAGCTGACACCAGACAAAATATTTGTAGAGGGTCAAGGAGGATGAGAAGACCGAGGATGGGACAGCACAAACCAGACCTCCACTGGAAAAGTGTGGAGAATGCTGGGACCTTGGGGAGACTTAGTGCCACCCAAATCCCAAAGAAGACCAATGGTCTTTACCAGCGAGAAATAAATGGTAAGAGGCTGTTGCGATATCGCAAGGTTATTTGCAGTGGTTATCGAAATAAGGTGAAGAATACTGGAAATCTTAGGGAAGCTTGTTGTCATTCAGACTCCAGGAAATACCACTTGTTGCTGTCGGTTAGCAACACTGAGGTTGATCTGTGTGAGAATTCATAGTGAGTACAAATAATGATAATCTAATACCTCCCGCAAATGATGTCACTACCATCGGTTGTTAGCGCACACAAGATGACCGTGGAGTAGGAAAGTACTGGAGATTTGGGGACGCTATTTGTCACTCAGACTCCAAAGAAAGCCACCAGTTCTTACCTCATCTTTCTCTGCCTTCGAAAAGGGGTGGTGGGTGATTTCCCGTAGCCTATGTCGCTCCTACCGGCAATGCCGTCGTTCATATATATTTTTTCTTTAACACATAGAAAACTATGATTTTAACACCTTTTTCACAGCGAATTAACTGCATAACATGACAAATTGTCGAAACATAAATTAGTCTGAAAGTTAATAAATTCGCTTTCTCTTTGTTATTATAAACACAAAAACGTGTTCAATTGACGTATGAACAAAAATTCTAAAAGTTCCATAGAATTTATTTTGCTTATATTAATTCGTTAAAACCTACTTTGTAGAAACATATGATACGATTATATTAAACTAAATAATAATTAAAAAGTGCCGCCAACTTTTTTTTTAATGCGGAGTAACTTAACAAATACGTTTTATCTTTCATTTATTTAGAAACACAAAATAGTTATATTGTAACGTAGCACATATTTAGGGGTTCTCTTTTTTACATAAAATCATTAAGACTTGTAATATTATTGGAATGTATTAACGTCCCCCTCACTAACTGGCTGCCTTGTCCCTTAAGGGTCTCAGGGATTTGCTCTCAGGCATCCCAACCCCTATTCCCTTACGGGTCACGTGAGTCAGCCCATAAAAACGCTCGCACGCTGTGTCTCAGCTTTTTTTCGACCCACCTTTTGAACCTGGTAGGACCGCGGCTGGATGCTTCTGAGACAAAGCCCTCAACGGCAGTCGCAGAGAGCCCCACTCCTTTCTGTTACCAACCATCTTAGACTGAAGTGACTACATCTCGACAGGAGCCAGAATAGAGGCGGGCGCACGTGCAACCTGTTACCAGAACTCCCACAAGATAAGTTCGCGAAGCACGTTTTCGCAAACCTAAATTAACTTCCTCCTTTCTGAACTTTGAACTCACCATTTGTTGTATATATTTGCCCTCATGTTTACTCACAAGTAAAACGGTTTTAAACTTATATACGATTGTTGTTGTATTCCTCCTCACAAAAGCTGTTGCCCTGTTTCTATTTTGCACTTATCTACATAATTGTTATTGCATTCTCACGTGAAAAAATTGAACTTTCTTCCAGGCATATTTAATCCCAACAATATTTGTCTTAAAAAAAAAATTATTTCAATTTTCACGATGTTGCTGTTAAATTATCTTCTATTTTGTTAACCTATTCGTTTTGTTATTTTTCGTTAACTCTTGCTTTGTTAATATAAACACGAAAACAAGTTCACTGAACAAGAACAGGTGTGGTTAACAAATAAACGTAATGGCTCCCAGGCAACAATGCTGGGTCGTTGCAGCATATATATATATATATATATATATATATATATATATATATATATATATATATATATATATATAACGTTGAATAAGAATTTAAAGATAAAGTATGTACCTTTAAATAATTATCTATTGTGATAATAGAAAGCTCAATACATTGGATAAAGCATTGTATTAAAAAAAAATAGTGATGGAAATTAAAATTGTACAAATACAATATTTATTTAGACATGAAAAGTTCAAAAGCAAAGAGGGAGTTTGTAATCTTTAATCCATGGATTTTCAAAGATCAATTCTTTTCATCAGAGGATGAAAATCGGTAACGTAAATATTACCGGTAACATTAGACCTTGAAAATTAAAAAATATTTATTAAAACCTTTTTGGCAAGAGGGAGCATAAAATTAGGAAAGTCAATGTCAACAAAAATGCTGTTACGGTAAGAAAATTTGTAAAATAAAACCTTTTATTTCCATCCCTCATTTTCTGTATATATATATATATATATATATATATATATATATATATATATATATATATATATATATATATATGTGTGTGTGGATATATATATATATATATGTATACATATGTGCATATGTATATATATGTATATATACATATGTATATATATGTGTATATATATACATATATATATATATGTATGTATATATGTATATACATATATATATATGTGTGTATATATATATCTATATATATATATATATATATGTGTATATATATCTGTGTGTATATATATGTGTGTGTGTGTATATATATATATATATATATATATAGAGAGAGAGAGAGAGAGAGAGAGAGACAGAGAGAAAGAACTTAAAGAAAGAGGGAAAATGTCTTCAAAACACATGTGTTTGATGCAGATATTTTTATTAAAATCAAAATCTTTTTTTTCATCTTGACTATTTTTAAAAATAATTTTGCTCGGTACAAGGAGCGTCATCAGAGCTTTAAACAAATAAGGTATTAACCTTATTTTTCATTGTAAGTGTCATTCCTGGTCTTGTTGTGTTGACTTATGGTGTAATGTCTCATTTAAATGTGAAGTTAAACCCCGCATAGTCGCTAGTAGGTATACATTTTAGAAAAGTTCATTTTTTAAGCATCTTTAAACTTAAAAACTTAAAGAAAGAGGCAAAATGTCTTTAAAAAAACATTTGTTAGATGCAGATATTTTATTAAAATCAAAATAATTGTTACAAAAAAGGTCAAGATGTAAAAAACAATTATTTTAATTTTAATAAAAATATCTGCATCTAACACATGCTTTTTGAAGACATTTTGTCTCTTTTTTTTAGTTTAAATTTTAAGAAATGAACTTTCCCAAATATATATATATATATATATATATATATATATATATATATATATATATATATATATATATATATCAGTACCTGATATTACGGGCTATTTTTTGTTATAATCAGCTAATTTTCTGGCTTGGAAGTATAAATTGTTCATCTTATACATGTATTTGTATATAAATCAAACTTCGCTTTTTTACATAAAATCGTGTAGACATGTAGTGTTATCTACAGCCGTACCAATGGTTGCATAAATTCCTTTACGAACGCGAGTTGATCGTCTTATCATCGTCGCCGCATTAGAATTGATACATGTAGTTATTTGAATCCATACTTATTAGTTACGGGAGCGAAAGTGAATAATATATGGTTGTCGAGGTTGGGTATCTATGGCGTAAAACGGCGGGATGCGAAAAACAACGGAACGAATCAAGCCTGCCTCGGCTCTATTACGTCATTCTCACAATCTTTGATCGGTTGTAAAGTGAAGACGTCCGGATAAAAAGAATCATAAAAGACATGCGATAAAAACTTTATTTTGTAAATGTGTAAACATAGCTAATAAAGAAATACCATTTTATAAAGCTGTGATTTTGTTGTTTCTGCTTTAGTTACAACAATATGCTTTTTTTTGTCAGAGGATGTCAGAGACCCTACAAAAAGAAACACATTAAAATATTACACCTTCAACGTTTTGATATCGACTAGTCATAGCGGAAATTAAGGAAAAATATTGTCCCCTTAAAGAAATATCTTATAAAAAAACATTCTGTGGGGTTAGAAAAAAATTATTTCATAAACATCGAGGCGATAAAATGTTGAGTTTCAAAGAACAAGACATTTTGAGGCGGTCGACACTGAATTCTACAGGATTTCTATAACTCAGCGTCTCAATAATTATATTCGCAGATTTTCGAAAAGTTTTCCTCGTTAATCTAGTCATTATTTGTGACTTCTGGCACGGAAAATATGAAATTAAGGACGAGACTATTGTAAAGTTGAATATATCACGTTATTTTGACCACAACATCAAAGAGATAGTCTATATCACCAGTTCTTTTGTCTGTTTCCATTCATCAACTGACCGATGCTTAGACGACTCTGATTGATGTGGGTGAAGCCTACAGTCAAGTACCGGCAATTAAACGATCTATTCCGATTACAAAAGCGGCAAATGAAAGACAAATCAGTGAACGAAAGTCGTCCTGTCAATGGGATGCAGTCAATTTTGATTTCACACAGGATACATTTAATAGCAGGAAGAACCCACATACTTTGGGAATAATAGCCTGATTATTCCACAATTGCAATGAAAAACGATTCCAGCCAGCAAGTGAAGTGTCTAAAGTTAAAAAGGACATGTTAAACGTCACCGCGTATAAATGTTCTGCTATCTCTCGTTTTGAGAGTATTGAAATTCAAGATGTTTAGAAGAATCCCTTACAAGTTGAAGAGATTATAATTCTTTAGACGCATCCAAGCGTCTTCATAAAAGTCTTTGTCCGCGGTAGATCGGTCGCGATTGGAATATAGTTTTCGCCGATCGTTCACGCTGTAGAATTACGTTCTTCGATCCCAACCGATTAATGGAACAGCGACTCTTTGTCGCGCAAACTGCTGAAGTCCGTTGACACGTTTGATCTTATTTTCCTAGAACATCTCATTTGTGAAACAAAATACCGCGAGGCTGCTTTTTAATTGACTACAACACGGTCGTCTTCAAATCCAATGTAAACAAATACTTGTTGGGCCGTTGGATAATCAGTTATTCTGAAGTAATCTTCCGCCCATTCCACCCATTGTTTCCAATCCTCTCATGATAGCGTTCATCGTTACACCAACAATCTCTTTAACCCTTATCCTCGAGTTGCCCTCGTGCCTTGATAAGCGGTGACTCATTAGTATATATAAAAAGTCGTCGTAATTGTCATGGCGGTGTGTATATTGTCTTTGTTGTTTTTTCATAAAAAAGATAAAATAAATATAAGCTTTAATAAATTGAGATTTGAAAACCATTCCTATTGCTCAGCAGGAAATAAAGATTCCAAGAATACATTTTCGAGAGGAAATTGTAATTTCTGCCAATTTAGTTATGGTGTTCAAAATCTTATGAATCTCATGAAGAAGTGGTCGGCAAAAGAAGGCATTATTTTCCTAAATTTCTATATGGTTACCCTTGACATAAATGCTCTTAGTTCAACGATACTGAAGAATTAAATGAGAAATTCTTCAATCCCAACAGATTTCTGGAACGGCGGCTCGTCGCGAAAACATCTGAAGAGTTTAAGACTACGTCTTCGTCTTCGTCGTAGTAGCAGTGGCTGTTCTTGTCGACACGCGTAACAGCTGACAGCTGTGTTTTGTTGACATGCAGTCAACAGCGTAATTTGTAGTAATTGTCGTCGTGGCAGTAGAGGAGGTGTGTATATTTTGTTCTCTCTATTAACCGCCGTCGCCATAGTCGTGATGATGAGCTGATTTATTTCTTCTTGGCTTACAACAAAGCAATAAAAAACAATACCATTATTTTTTTGTCTGCTGCATTTATGTTCTTCGTGTAGATTTATTTTATTTTCATAAATATAATCATATTACATATAATATTACTGCAGAATTATATCTATTAATCCCCGAGGCGGAGATAGAACCACGTAAAATATATTTGTATTTGTTAAGACAGTCAAACAAA
>OY744515.1:23946053-23978553 GCA_963556195.1 Sepiola atlantica | reverse complement strand
CTCTCTTTCTCTCTTGTCCTTTGTCAACGGACGTAGGAATTCTTCTCTTTTTCATTCATCTACAAAGCTGCAATAACAAAGAAAGAAAATCAGCTCAGTTTTAAGAAGACAACAAATTAGGAATTAAAAGAAGTCAGTTTTTATCGCAGTGGAAATCTCTAAAACGAAAGGAATCGTGGGATTTAAGCAACGGTTCGCGTGCTCGCTCGAGCGATCGGCGGTGCCACGCTACGATAACGACTGAAAGCCTCTAAGCCGGAACCGCGACCGGTGCCTTCACGGTATTACGAAAGATGTCTCTTTCTGTTCAGCTGGAGACTTCCATAGCGGGCGTCGTCACTACTGATGGTGGCGGCGATGGTGGCCTTCGTCGGTGGTCTTCCGGCTGTCAGCATGTCGCTGTCGCGTTGCTGTTTACTTGGAGGCGTGCGCGAATAGACAAACCGGCTCGACATGCGCGACCGACGGGATATTGCCGTCACTGTCCTGTTTCGAACCCCCTGTGGAACGTAGGATGAGGGATCGCTCGTAGACCACTTGACTGCACAATTATGGTCCCTGTTGACTGTTATCATATGAATTTCAAGTAGTTTTTTGTTTATATAATCTACACAAATATACATTGAATCATAGGATTTACGGTTTGAAAGTGTATCTTGTATAGTTCTGACCGAACGTGAACTCGCCCTCAAATCCAACTAGCTGCATATACTCGGCGTTTTCCAGTTCGAGAGCTTTTTTAATATGATTTTTAAGAAATCGTTATAGATTTCCTTTGTATTATTAGCGATATATATATAGAAAATTACTTTTCTTGTAAGTCAATTTACTTTTTACAATCACTATATTAGTTTGCTTCCAAGAATTTATGCTAGTCTTAACATTATTTAAGGGATCATCAGTTGTTTACCATGAAAAACTGTTTCGGGAATTTAAAAACAAAACAGTATTTTATCTCATGGCGTCCCAGCAGAGTTGATATATATATATATATATGTATATATATAATAAAGAAATAATATCTAATATTATTTCAACCTTAAACTTGATATACCTTCTTTTAACACCAAATTTCTGATTATTTTATTTTAGATTTATTCTGTTAAATTATTTCCGGTGCTTCTATAAGAGGTGACCATATCGACCTTAAGGATTAGATTAGGTTTAAGGTTTTTAAAAATAGCCCCCCTCCCCATCCTAAGAAATAAATAAAGTTTAAAAACGTTACTCAAAAAATAAACAAAAGAATCATGTTGATTCAATCACTGATTTTAAGAAAATTATCAAACCCATTCTTAACATTGAGAGGATTTAATTAACTGTAAGTAAAAAAAAATTAAATTATTTCATTTAATGTTGGTATTAATTGACTTTTCGATAACGGCTCGGCCATTTTCGATCTGTACCGTGAATTGCAATTGAGAAACATTCGAGTCAATATTGGTCCTCTCTTATAAAAATACCTTATTTTCTTATTTAAATTTTTACTCAAAAATTGAATCGGTATATATTAAGAGTAATGGATTCCTAATAAAAAATCAGAAATAACTAACTCCGAAAATGTATTTTGGTTGACAAAAAATAATTTAACAAAGAAGACTTTTTGCAAGTTTCAAGGTTCTTTTTGTTGGTTTTCTTAGATTTTAATCAAGCAAACTGAAGTCCTCTCCTAAGATAGTTTACCGTTATTGTTTTTGCAAATATTACAAAATATATATTTATACTGATAAAAAAACATCATACAATTATTCAAAGTATATTGCATTATTTATTATTTTGAATAATTTTAAATGTTGTTTTTTATTATGTTATTATTTTCTATAATATTAGAAATCATTCATGTTTTTAATATAACTAATTTATTGTTTTTTTATAATTAAATAAATTAGGTTCAATAAAGTTATCAAGCCTTAGTGACATGTAATTATATTTTTAATACTTTTTAATGCTTAGGTAAATGCTATACATATGCTTTAGCTTAAATTAATATTGTTTAATATTTATTTGTACACGAAGAAGATTATGAAAATACACTTTTTAAGAATTTAATCAAGTTGATTAAGTTAAAATATATTCAGTATTGTATAATATATTTTATTTTATTTTAAGTAAAGTAAAATAAATGCAAATATAAATTTATTTAATTAAGTTTCATATTTTAAAATTACTTTGAAGTATTATGTACTTTAGTACATTTTCCTTTCTCTCGTTTTATCTTTTTGCAATTTAATTAACGGGAAATTTGTTTCTTCACTTCCAGTCAATGATTATGGTTATTTCATATAAGAAACACTGATATACTGATATATCTATTTGATTTGTTTCTTCATTTCCAGTCAATGATTATGGTTATACTGATATATCTATTTGATTTGTTTCTTCATTTCCAGCCTATGATGAATGTACTCGCTGCTTATTTCGTATCCAGAGACTTACCAATAAGGTTGAAATATGTTTGTTTCGATGTACGGTCATCAAGGACAACCTTTTTACTTTTAAATGTTTTATTTATCAAAATAAAAAGGGTTTTTTCTTCTTGCGGATTATTTGTTTTAAGGAGAAAGAAAACTTAGTAAAGCGATAAAAATTCGATAAAGAATAGAATATCTTTTGATAAGAAGTAAACATACAGTAAATTCATTAATTAATCTATTCATTATAACAAAATATATTTTTTCGAATAGACATTGTGTAATTGTTTTCTCCGAATTGAATAAGAATTTAGTGAAATATAGAGCTATGGTTTAAACTGTTTAGCATTTGAAATTTATTAGAAATAATTATTCTACCACTTCCATATAAATATCATAAAATGTAAATAGTGTTGACATTTTCAAATGAACCTTTTAATATTAAAACTGAATTTACGCATATTCGCATACATATTTACAAAATAAAATTATAAATAACGTAAATGCTTATGTTTAGTTAACATATTTATTAAAATTGTATAATAGTGATTATTCGGACTACAATTTTTAACTTGAGTGTTATTCTCACAATATTTCAGCCTCTGTAACTGCCGGTCTTCTTCAGGTGTATGTGTGTCAAACTCGGGAATCTGGAGAAAATTTCGAACGGGACCCTTTATTTAATCCACGGGATAGCATGCTCTCGTTCCGTCAGCCATGACTGGGAGAAGTCTTCAGTAATTCGCAATTCTTCGTATCGCCAGCACCAAGGATTGAACCTTCAAGCTTCAAGTGACTATCACTTAGAACTGAATTTTACTTAGTACTATATCCACTGCGCCACGGGTCCTGAAAAAAGCCGGGGTTACAGCGGCCGGAACGTTGTGAGAGTAACATTTAAGATGAGAACAACCCAAATCATACAAATTATCAATCCTTATCTCAAAATTTACGAAACATACTTATTAAAATAATCAGACAAAAAAACGTCCCTTAAACACCAAAATATTTCGTTCATTTTATGGTGCGAACAACAGAACTAAATATGCTTAAGTAAATTACAAGAAAATCAATAAACGGTGCAAATTCAACAAACGGGGAACATTTGTTACGTCGTCTTCAGAAACACGAATTTAAATAAAACAACTTTCAGCGAACAATATTCTTTCGTTTACCGGAGACATTCCAAAGATCATTTTTTTAATTTGCTAAATCAAGAAAACTTTGTGGTGATGATACGTTTTCCGAAACCTACATATTTTTGATCGTACTCGCTCGCCTTGTGCCTTGTCTTGTACCATTTTGTCTGTAATTTGACCAAAATATTTTATTTTCCATGAAAAAATATCGCATCTTCCCTTCTTTAATCTAAATCCATAGTCTTAAATTCTTTAAATACTTCATGTACATGTGATTTGTGTTGCTTGTTGTTACTGATCACTAGAGTGTCATCTGAGTAGGCGGTCGCAAATTCCAGGCCCGCTAAGCAATGTTGAAAAATGGCTGGTGCAATCTTAATACTAAACGATTATCGTTCGATTTTTTTTCAACTCCCTATGAGTATTTATATAAAGTAGCTTTGAACAATCCTTGTCCACAGTTGTTTGTAGATAAGCATAACTTAAATCATCCTTTGAAAGACATATCCCTCTGTTCAGTTTAGCGAATATTTTATTTGTACTAGGCAGAGGTTATTTGTAAACAATTAGTGCATGGTTCAATCCCGTGGATAAATCTGAACAAACACAGATCTCTTTACTCTTTTTACGTAGACTCTAGACAAAGCCATATGTTGTACTCTACTTTCGATAATACTCCCATTTTTTTAGTCTATTTAAATCCTCGTCAATCTGATTTAATGACCCGAATTGAACATTTTTTTAAAACTGGTTGAATATTTGGTTTTAATTCAAACTTGACAGTCATTTTTTATATTTTCCCAGTCCACCAGAAAAAAACTTCCAAAAAGGCTTCTTTTAATACTTTTTGTAGTCCCTCTGCTTCGGAATTTGATGTTTCAATATTTCAACCGAAGCAGTTTATGGGCATATTCTATAATTGTAATGTTTCCATCAAGTCCGTGGCAAGACGTTGTTTGAGTTGTTCATTACAAACATTTTAATTTCAAAGTTTTTCTTTGTAAAGTAACGTTAGCGATTAGCTCGCCTTCAGTTTTCTTTTCCGCCAGTAACTTTAAAGAGAATGAAAAAATACCTAAAAAGGTATTTTTTCATTCTCATTAAAGTTGGTTTTCCAATTGTTTCCCATATGTAAAGATTTATTATTGACAGATTTTACTCGGAATCAAGTTTTAACTGTATATTTTCATTCAATATTTTGACTTGCACAAAACTGTGATATTTTAAACTTTGTCACTTTTAGTAATTTTGATAAAGTCTTTAAAAAATGTATTTTAACTCTGCAATGTATACTTGTGTGTTCCATATGACCGCAATAAAAACAACTTTTTTATTTTATATGGACAATCTTTGTACAAATGCAATTTATTAGATAACGAAGGGAGAATCAGAAGGACTGTGCCCTAAAATGAGGGGGACTTAAAAGCGGAAGTTAAGAAAATGACGTCACTTCCACCGAAGAGCGGTTCGATCTCTTTAGCCTGTGACCAGGCAACGAAACAGACGCGAGAAATTGCTTGTGTATGCTATGGGCGTTTATCTCCAATTAATGCATTCTTTCTAGAGTTCTTCTTTTCTCTCTCTCTCACTCTCTCTCTCTTCCTGTCTCTGTCTCTGTCTCTCTCTCTTTCTCTCTCTCTCTCTCGTATACACTATTTCCAGTTCTGTCATTGAACTGTTTTAAATAAAACTCTTTAAAAAAATCAAAGCCAACGTCCATGTGGTTATCGATTAACGGCTGAGGGATAGAAGCCATCAATGATGAAACCTGGGTTGCATTAGAGGAACGGGTATATAACGATGTATACATCCGCAAATGTAAGCAGCATCTTACAAATTGCCCGCAACCAAAACATGGTTAAGGAGGCAAATTAGTTTTCTTATGTCAATCAAATTTAGTTGCTGAATAAATTTGATTTTTGTCACGGATCTTTCTAATATATGCTACTCCGCTTTGCTCAATGCATCTTAAATCTTTGTGAAACCTAATGAAACATTGGCAATTCTCTGCGTTATGTTGAAGCATTAAACCAAGTTATTTTTTTAGTTTATTAAGAATCTTTCTTCTGATTTTAGCATCCGTATTTGATACTAAACTCTGTGTGAAAGGTATACATAAGAATAGCTAGCTCTGAACTCTGACAATTTGAAATCATCGCAGTGTTTGTTAAATATTCTAGTGAAAGTAGTGTAGCCTTCATCTTTCCTTGTGAGATTCGTAGCATTCCACCTTTTGTGAATAATAGACGTTTTAGGGCTAAACAATTAAGTTAATAATTGTACCTCTCAAACAAATTTAATGTTGCTGTTTGTTTGCAACATATAATTAACAAATTTGGTATCTTCAACCGTACCGAACTTTCTTAATAACAAACGAACCTTCATAAAATCGACCCAATTTGCACAGTCCGTCTTATAAAGATGTTCATATCGTCTGAAATACGAAGCAAACGTAATTTCGTTTTCAGGGTCGTAATTAAAATTATCGATAGCGCTCCAAATAGGGTTTTGTGAAAATTCACTTTCATCTTCAACATGTTAACCCCTATTCGATGATTCATATGATTTTATATGTTCTTGTTCGGTATCAAGAAACATTTCCTACAATATTTTCATTAGCTCCAATTGTCTTTTTTTTAATTTCTCTTCTGTTTTTTGGATTTTTTCTTCGAATCGAAGCTGTTGTTCTTGTTGTTGCTTAATAACTTACAACATAGTACTATTAAACCCTTCCATTTTTCGCCACTTAAAATAGGCGACCGACTTTTTGTGCATATATTTTATTTTATTCTTCGCACGGTCGTAATTTTACTCACTGGAAGATAATTCGTCACTTCTTAGCGAGAAAAAAAGAAAGCTTGCTCAAACTTAATTGCGTGTTCCTGAGTAAACAATAAAAACAAAACGAACGAAAATTGGCAGAACTTTCGTTCATTTTTTCCCTGATCGAACGATTTAGATTTTAAAAACTTGAAATCGTTTTCCTTCTACTCAAGAACGCAAACTTATTTTTAATCTTATGTTCTACATTGGAGTTTTTCCTTGGCAGATTTAGCACACTTTTTGTGTTAAAAGTCCATTACAGATGTTAACGTCTCCTTGTTACTGTTGACATTAACAATTTTCTGAGCAAGAGCAACCGAAGTCTTTTTTGAAAATCAAACATTGCCTGTTATAGTAATAGTCATGTTGTATCCGACATAAGCCAAGTTCTCGTTACCAATGCTGTATGCAACATAAGCAGGTTATTTTGTGTCTAAATAAGTCTGAGTTTTCGTCGCCAGTGTTGTTACCCTGAAGTGTCGATAATAAAGAAGACAAAACGGTGGTATATTTACAAGAGTGTGTATTTACAGAAGTACACAATAGTATGTTACAGAAAGACTGCTCAGAGACTGCCGGTATATACTTCCTTCTCGCCATAGGAAGGTGTGCCACAATGTCGGAAGGTGGGGAGAATAAGTTAGTGGCCATAAAGAAGGATTACTCTGGCATCCTAAAAATAGCCTGCGCAGCTCCTTCGGCATTCCCCAGTCAGGGCGCCTCAGTTAACTCAAATCAAAAGAGGGGAAGCAATGCCTGGGAAGGTGACTTCCTATGTGTACCCAGGAACAATACCTCAGCCCGACAGATAAAAAGCCACCGATATAACCCAGAATGGATCCTCTAAGTTACAGAGAGACACCTAGTATTTACTTCCCACCACATGAAGATGTGACACAAGGTCGGAAAGTGGGGAAATTCAAGCGAAGAAGGAGCACTCTGGCCTATTACAAATTGCCTGGGCAGCCTAGTCTGCATTATAAGAGGGAAGACAAAGCCTGTGGGGGTTAGACCTCTTATGACTACCCCGGACCAATACCACAGCCTGACAGATAAAAAGCCACCGAAATGGCCCAGTTCCCGTCAGACTGATTGTCAAGAACTTATCCTCGACGTGTATGTAGCAGTCTAGAATCTATAAGCAACTGAAGCTGTAAAGAGACCGCTTCTAATCTTCATCGTAAGCTCATCTATAGATAGTGTCTAGAAGAGTCCATATAGTCACACCATAGCAGAAAGAGAAACAAATACATGGAATATTTATAAGACAACCCAAAGAAATTGCCCACGAAAAGACATGAACATAGTTATGGAAAGGACACTAGAACAGATAAACGAAACCGTTTCAGTAAATATATACCCTGGACAAAGAAACGGGAGGTTAAACCACATCATAAGTGAATACACCAAACTAATCCAAAAGGAACATAGACATAACACGTTTGGGAAAGTTGTCTAATGAGAACTGTTAAAATGGCTGTAAGGAAAGGGGAAAAAGATAATGAGTGGAAAAGAGAGTAAATAAGAGAGAGAATAGAATCATAGGAATAAAGAGAGAGAGAGAGAGAGAGAGAGAGAGAGAAATGGAAATGGAAATACGATAACGAGAATATCTAATATATAAAGTAGAGACGATTTTTCCCCTGTACCTTCTCGGAGTATAGGAAAATAACCACATGCATCTCAGGCTACTAAACTCACTACTATACTACACTTATTCACTCGAGCGTGTTTTAGTAAATTTTTTATTATTTTTTCTTGCCTAACACTAAATATTACATTTGGTCCACCATCAACGTCTCTCCCAAAAACCAACTCTATATAGGTGGTAGCAAAAACTTTTCTCACTAACAATTCTGTACTGTCACTCTACTCATCGACACCAGGAACTAATACACACAGTTTAATTTTTACAAAACATCGGTTCTTATTTATTACTTGTCTGGTATTAATTTACTACATAATATAAAGCAATACGCAAAGACTTAATGACCGCTCCCGTTCACTCCGATGATTTTCCGCGAATATCAGATTACGTTATTTCTAATTCTACCTATGACTTCTACATTTATATTCATTCTGGAATTAAGCGAATGAAATTAACGAACACAGTTCCTGCAACATTTATTCATTCAAAATGGTGGCTACAATTTCTCGATCGAATCGACATCCTATTTAATTCAATAAGCGCCAAAATATGGTAGACCCCGATACATTTACTTTTTCAAAATCATACACCTTTAACACGCATATTATAGAAAACTTGCCATGACCAGTGTTGAACTTAATATTTGGTCATCAGAAGCTAAATATTAACATAACATGCATGCCAATAAACAAACTTAGATTAATGTGCCTATTTTCACGCGTATTTTGAACTCGAACCCTTGGTGCAGTCGTTAAGAAGGCAGGTTTCATGATCGCCAGTTTTAGCGTTCGATCCCATCCTACTCTACCACTTTTTTTTTTTAATTTAACACATTCGCCAACACGGTAGAGGGGGGGGGAGAAAAACAATAGGCCGTTTCCTTTTTTATTCGACGTCATGCAGTAGGTAGTACTTTCTCCCATGCAACGCCGGGCGACGGGTTCCGTTAGTAGAAAATAAAATAGAGAGTATGAAAGGATGAGAAAGAGTATAAGATGGAGAAAGAATGAAAAGAAGGGATAGAGAATAAGTGAAGGGGAGAATAATTGGGAATTAAAAAAGTAATGAAAAGAAGAGAAAGAATGAGAATAAATAACAAAAGGATGAGAGGGTTAGGAAGAGAAAATGATTGAGAAAGGATGAAAGAGGGGAAAGATAATGAAAAGAGCATATAGAGACAACGAGGAGGGGGATAAATGAGAGAGAAGAAAGAAATACATGGAAATAGTGAAATAGAAATGGAGCGGAGAGAAAGAAGAGGAGGGTTGGGAGGGTGATGGGTCGAAAGAATAACAGGAGGGGGTGAAAATGAGAGGAGTCGTTAGACGGAAAGAGGGAGAAAGGATTGAAGGAAAAGCGAATGAGTGAAGAAGGGGAGGGTATAGAATGAGAGGAGAATAGAGAGAGTGGAGTAGAAAGGTGATGAGAAAGAATGAGAGGACGATAGAGATTGAAGAGAGACAGAGAGAAATAGAGGGGCACATAGAGTGTGAGAGACAGATAGATATAGAGAGATAAATAAAGAAAGAGAGAGATAGATAGAGATAATGAGAGGAAGAAGAAACCATCCGAGAGTAGTGAGAATGGCGGAGGGGATACGTAAATTAGAGACTAACGGACATAATGATGGAAACACCAAGAGAAAAAAAGAGAATGCGAGAGAGGAGGGTAGAGGGAGAATGTGGGAAGGAATGAGATCAGTAAGACGCTGAAAGAAGGGAGATGATGATCAGAGAAGAATCTCGACATTCAATACTTGATTCTGACCTTTTAGCAACGGAAAAGCATATTTTTCTTTGTTGGTTTACTCAACAAGTAGTGCTTGGCCTTTTGGCTAAGATCAAAGTGTAGTATCTGTTCCGATGGATACTGCACCCCATAGACTGGTATTGTCTTGGCCTTCGGGGCTTGATTTACGCCAGTCTATGGTCTGTCCTGTGCAGTTCTAGGAGGTCCACCCTCCCAGGCTTCGCCTCCCCTCTTTGGGGAGGAGTAAGTTTATTGCTTACTGCCTGAGGCGCCCCTACCGGGGAATGCCGACGGGGCTGCCCAGGCAATTTTTAAAGCCCACTTTCCCGACCCGACCTTGGGTCACATCTTACTTGTGGGAGTAAGATAAAAACCGGCTTTGTGCCTAACTCCTGGAGAGGAGTAAATCAATACTCAACAAGTAGTGTCTCGGTGATAATGGAACAAAATTAACAATCGAGAACTTCCTACTAAAGGCCCAACGTACGATGATTATATAAGGTGTTCTCAAGAATATACCAATTGCTGCGTTTTGATACACAGAAATTGTAGGTTGGTATTTGATCTCGGACGCACGCATTTAATTAAAAGAAAAATCGGATGATCTCAAAACAAGAACGGATATTCTTAATATCCATCTAGTCAATCTATGCGGTGATTTCATTTTGGCCTACAATCTCCTCAATGGACATTACGATATATCCCAGGACCTATTATTCACTTCTGCACCAGAAAAACGTCTACACGAACACCACAAAAAAGTATTTCACCGCCTTCTCAATCAGGATCTCTAGACCTTGGAATAGTCTTCCAAGATAGGGAATAAATTTACCAACAACGCAGCAAGTAAAGGTGAATTTGAACAGGTGCTGGGCTACTGTATCCTCTTCTGTGTAAATTTCTATTACCCTTCCCCGACATGGCAACTGTAACGTGCTTGTTTTATTTTTTGACAAATTAATTGAATTGAATTTAATTGAATAATCAATCTACGCGTTTAGATGTTAAGATAATATTTCAATCTTTAGAGTGGCAGACAAACGAAAATGTTATTTCAAACGTAATTTTCATGAACCACCTAAAATATTATTTCAAACTGAAACTTGACAAGCTAACGAAAATGCTATTTCAAACGTAATTTTCATGAACCACCTAAAATATTATTTCAAACTGAAACTTGACAAGCTAACGAAAATGCTATTTCAAACGTAATCCTCATAAACCACCTAAAATATTATTTCAAACTGAAACTTGACAAGCTAACAAAAATGCTAACACAGTGCTATTTAAAACTTAAGCTTGACATACAAACGAAAAAGCTATTTCAGACTTACGCGTGACAAACAATCGAAAATGTTATTTCAAACTTAAGCATGGCAGATCGATGGAGTGACGGATAAAATAACCATGTATTTGCGTTGTTTAATTTGCCATACATAGAGATAGCCTTGCTTTTATGATCATTTCTTGCCATGGACCACTATCTTCATTGCACTAAACGGGCAATACCTGGTACTTCTGTTGCCCCAACAAGTGAAGGAGTGCTGAAAGAACTGGCGTTTGTTTTACCAAGCCTCTGTGTATCCAATTTGCAATGTTGTTGAATTAAATCTACCTAGTTCCACATAGTACCATTTGTTAAGAGGTGGGTTGATACGGTTAAATAATGTAATAAAGTGGGCGCGAGTTGTCTACCTTTTATAGTGTAAGGGGGTGACGTCATGAGTCAGGTGACTTCATCTTTCTGGTTTCCTCATTCTTTTAGATCAGAATGTTCGTCCGCTTCGGACGTGTTAGCCAGTTGGTTGTGTCAAGACTGCTTGGGGGCACTCAACTCCTCCCTGGTGTACTTGGGTACGTCCACCTCCTCCCTGGGGTATTTGTGTGCGCCCACCTTCTTCATGGAGTATTGCAAACAACCACAATTCACTGAGATTGGTTTAACCGGAGAGCCCATAAACGGACTGAACTTTTCTGTGTGGTTTCGCGTTTTATTTGAGGACAGTCTTCTTTTCCAGCATGATCACCCGACACCCTTCGAATGGATCGGTGGGCTAAGTGTGTGCAAGCACAAGGAGCCTACTTTGAAGGGGATTAGTGTCCCAACCCCGTCACGTATTTGAATTTTTTTTTCTGAACTAAAGTCGGATACTTTTTAGACAGACCTCGTATGTGTTGGCTAGTTTTTTACCTTGATGGCGGATTGGAAGACAATCAGCACCGTCGCTGCTGTCTTCGTCAGATGAGAATGGAGTTTGACCGAGGCATGAGACCTATTAATTTGGTGACCTTTGCAACAGATACCAGTAAATACTAAAGTGTCGACTATGACTACATGAGTAGCATTATAGGTTGATTGGCGATATTAGTTTGTTTAATTAAAATTCATTCAAATTAATTATAGGAATAATGTTTTAACAGAAAGAAGAGCCAACACAATTTCGGCTGGGAAGTGTAAAAAAAGGTTAGAATTGTCATTTTAATCATTTGGCATTTTCAACTTCATAAGGTCGTATTTCTCGCACATAGCCAAAGAGATGATTCCGATGGGACTAAAGTGACAGCCGTAATATTCTGGGTAACTTTGCTTCAATTATTAAGGCATAATATTCTTCAGAAATATTTTTTTTATTTATAAACTTTGAAACGTCAGGGGTGAGAGTTGGGAGTTCCTACGGGTGTTTGCTTATATGTATTTTCGAGTGATAGAAATTTGAAGACTTGTCAGCTAAAACGACACAGATTATTATTAATTGTCTTGAAAATGTTGATCAAAATCTATTATATGAGTTTGATGCTAGAAAATTTCCTATATTTAAAATCCCTTAAGAAGAAAGTGAAATTCAAGAAATCTTGCTTAATTGGTGTCTAATGACTAGAGATCAAATTCAATGCAAATATGATATATTTAAATTTTCAACGTATGAGGTTGTGCTCATATTATGCTCCCAGAAAACCTTTTAAATAATCCAAAGAAACTGAAATTCGGCGAATATTCATCTATTGATGTCTAATACCTATTGTTAAAATTTGATAAAATGGGAGGTGTCTGAATTTTCAAAAAGGGTTTCCACCCCTTTTTACCCGTTATGCATAAAACTAAATAAAACTAAATATACCCTACATTACTACCTCTTACGCCTAGAAGCTCTGTTTCAAAATTCATAAAGATGGGTTAAGTAGTTTAGGAGTGAATCCTGTACATACAACTATATAGACATATACACATACCTAAGTTATATACATAGAGATAGAATGAAATTTTCACTGTAACGATGACGTGTATAGTTTCCTAACCAAAAGCTAGATATCATAAAAATCTACCTTGTCTGCGAATTTAGGCTCATTATTTGTCCACGATTTCAACCAAAAGATTAGTTTCCTTCAAATTCATCGATTATTATATTTTCTCTTTGCTGTGACTAACGCGCTTAAAGTAATAAATCTTCATTTTTCGATCACCGAAGTTAAATTAATCATTTTACACCGTGCGTGAACACACTTCACATGTTCGCTACGCTGAAAAGCGATTACATAATTTATAAATACGCGCCACAAAAAAATTGTAAAACATGCAAAAAGAAATTCTTGTCGATGACATTCTTAGAATATACATGAAAACAGCCCACAACATTATTTCGTTCGCAAAATAAACTTTTAAACTATTCTGCACTATTTTTCCCTTTCATTGGAAGGACATGAGTGATTCGGTTGTGGTAACACAATTTCATTGACTTATATATAATATGGCGTCTGTACGTTCCGCCGTAGTCTGGTCGCGTTGGGTTAACAGCAGTTAAACATGTCCGATTGTCGCCATGAAAATGAGTTCGGAATTAAGAGTTTGGAATTAATGTATTGATTATTATTAATAGTATTAGTTGTAGCAGTAGTAGTATAATGTTGGCAATCCTATTAAACACTCGGCACGTTTAGGGTACTTCAACCCGAATAGGGTGTAATTCTATGCAATAGTTGTGGAGCTTATATGTGTTCATTGCTTTCATTATTAGTAATAGTGTTTTACTACGTTATAATATATTCGGAAAGCGAAGGCGCTTAAAGCCAAAGTTTATGTGATTCTGTCTAGAAGTGGCCAAGCTTACAGTGACCAACAAACGAACACAGACATACAAACAGTCTTTGATTATACACATACTAATAGAATTGTCTGGACACCTCTTGTGTGTATATGCACGTGTGTTTCTCGCATCTACGTGACTTACACTTCATTATTTATTTTTTTTACGATTAATCGATTTTTTATTCAAATCAAAAATTCAATAGCGTAAAGTACCAAAACAAACTTTTTAAAACTCTTATTAAAAGTCGAATTTAAAAAATAAATACACAAAAGTACATTTCCGTTTCTCCATAAACTAATTTACTAGTTTATTTTTCATTAATAGTTACTAAATGTATGAATTACTTCGTGACTCTTCAAAATTTGAAAGGAATTTAAAAGCATTTAAACGGTCGAATAGTAATTCATTTCTAGCTTTAAAATTATTAGCAGATTCTTATAAATTGAAAGTTTTGGAAACTATTTACATCCAATGATTTTATAAATAGAGATTAGAACCAGATTACCTTTATGGCATGATATTAGGAGGCTAATTGAGTCTAATTAAAGCGAAAACTGTATTAAAATAAAGAAGACACTTTTGACTAAGAAGTGTAGACAACTATCATTTTCAGTTTTGTCATTTGAAACTGGCGATTTCAGGTGTGAGTTTTGTTTGTATTGACGTGACAAACATTGAGAAGATTCTTAATAACTAAGCTTGAATTATGAAAACAATAATTTTGGAAAGAATCATTTTCATTTAAGATTTCAAATATAACACTAATCTTGCAGGAATATGTACAACAATCATGCATTTGACTAGCACGGTTAGCCAAATGAATTCATACAATTCCAAAGATTACTGGGTGGCACTTCACCACGTCAGATAATCAAGTTATTTTACAAAATGAAATGGCAGACTACTTTCTGTAATAGACCAATCCCCTATATTTTGGTTTGACTGGGGTCTCCTCCAAGATGTGTGAAACGCGGGCTTTGATTGACTGATAAATCGTAAAATAGTAGAAAATGCGAAACGATCTGCGATTGGTAAGCCAATCAGAATAGTCGCCTCGGGTGCTAATTCTCAATAAAAGAACTAACTATTTAGTATTTCTTCAGAGATAGATAAGGAAAGAGAGAGAGAAAGAGAGAGATGAAAAATAGAGGTGAAATCAAAAGAAATCATTCCTCACTTTGTTTGTTTTTCCAAAAATACGAAGAAAATAACTGTTCGTTTTGTATATATTGTCCTTACTCATTTGTGTTCTAATAAATAGTTGTTATTGTTCAGGGTGAATTGTTGTTTTTTTCTTGGGGGGGGGGGGCGACCGGACTGACAACTTACCTAAGTATCCGACTAAGTTGCGTCAACACCAACGTTGACGCAGGACAGAGAAACCAGTTATCGTAGTATAAGACCACATCTTAAAAGAATTCGTTATAGTTTTATAACAATTTGGTTCAATTAATAATTTAGTGACCAAATGATAATGTAATAATTAAAACTAGCGGGACCCTGTGGAAATTCCACAGTGTTTTCTACATTAATCTGTATAATTTACTGTTAAAAATATTATCCGGTGGCTAGAAATATGCACATATTTTACTCACCAAGATTTTGCGTGACGGTATGGAAGTATATATATTTATTTATATTACTCGGTTGCCGGGGCAAAAGCTGTCTCTTCAGCAGTCACCATCGGTCGCGACTCCCCTCTAACTCGCCTCTCCCTCCCCTCTCCACTCCCACCCCCGTTGTCAGGGGCAAAAGTAAATACTAAATCTTCTTAAATAGGAGTGTCAGATCGTGACACACAAAATAAATAACACACACTCTATCGTATTAATATAAATAATAATAATAATAATAATAATAAGAAGAAGAAGAAGAAGAAGAAGAAGAAGAAGAAATTTTAAATATTAAAAATAAATAAATAAATAAATATCGTAAGCCTGAAACCGGCCCATTTATTTGTTGTTTATTTATTGAATTTCTTTAGGAGCGTGACACACGTACGTACACCTTAGCGTATTAATATATAGATTTAACTTAAAAGTAAGTTGGTAAAAAACGACGTAGCTAACAAAAGTTAAACAAAGATTAAACTCCCGGCGTTGGTCGAGTAGGTACAGCTATTTATACGTATTATTATTGCGTGTGAAAATTCTTGATACAAGCATTTAATAGACAACGAACTTATTAACGGGCCCGCTAACTATTTATTATTGAGTTTACATTCGAGCAGAAACTGGATTTAAATTTTTCAAAGTGCAGTATAATTAATCTATCCAATCAGCTATCTACTACGTATATGGAACTATAACTGACTCCAAAGTAATCCCTGTTGTTTACACCGTATTTCATAATTTCATAATCCATCGAACTGTGACCTACTAATAATTTCGAACATCTATTACTATCAAGTAATATACACAACGCTCTTCCGGATATCGAAAAAGGAGCAATATCTATTCAATTGAATTGTTTACGATTTTCTAGATCTCACAAAATAAATACTAAAGCTAGAATAGAGAGCGAATATCTCTGTCAAAGTTTAACAGTCAAAAATAAAAATTAATAGAATAAAATATTACTGAATTAATCAAATAAATTAAAATCGCTCCTTTACAAAATATAGAACATAATCTCGAAATTATGCCATCTATTTTCTAAACACGCGGTGTAAGTACATAGCTTATCGTCCTATATATATATATATATATATATATATATATATATATATATATATTGTTTTTAAATTCCCGAAACAGTTTTTCATGGTAAAAAACTGATGATCCCTTAAATAATGTTAGAGGCAAACTAATATAATAACTGAAAAAGTTAAATTGACTTACGTGAGTGATATATATATATATATATATATATATATATATATATATATATATATATATATATATATATCTAAGCAAGCGTTGTTGAACATCACGGAACTTTCGCGTTTGTATATTTTCCTCGTGAGGTTAAATTGATAAATAAAAAAAAATTAAAAATTAAAAAAATAAATAAATTGATAAATAAATAAATAAATAATAGTAATAATAGTAATAGGAATAAATAATAATACATAACTAAATAATAGCAAAAATAAGAACTAATAAAATAAATAAGTAAACAATAAAACCAAACACACAAACGATAGAATAAAATGAACTCAACCACACACCCTCTTCTCTCTTTCATTCTCCCGTAGCGATAACTATAAAACACTAACTCCAGTCTTCTTATTTAAATTAAAAAAACAAACAAAACCCTAATCCTGAAGACGACTACGAAAGTCGAAAGCGCTCGAGAAAATGGCCGAATTAAAAACTATCGGCGAAGTACTATACGGATTGCCACCTGAAACCAGAAAGATGGCTCGACGGTTTGAGAACCTCACGAGGAAAATATACAAACGCGAAAGTTCCGTGATGTTCAACAACGCTTGCTTAGATAATGACTTGCTGCCTAAATATACATATATATATATATAT
This sequence comes from Sepiola atlantica, assembly GCA_963556195.1. Taxonomy (NCBI): domain Eukaryota; kingdom Metazoa; phylum Mollusca; class Cephalopoda; order Sepiida; family Sepiolidae; genus Sepiola; species Sepiola atlantica. The sequence continues at coordinate 23,961,219 of OY744515.1, read as the reverse complement.
ATATATATATATATATATATATATATATATATATATATATATATATATATATATATATATATATATTTAAGTGTAGAATTATAACGATAATTAAATTATCGTTTAATAATAATAATCTATCGTGATAGTGTAAAGCTCAATATATAAAATAGAGCAATTTATTTTAGAGGTAAAAGATGAGACTAAAACATTGTAAAGATACAATATTTATTAAAAACATCAATAGTTCAGAGCAAGGAGCCTCATATCCTTAATCGATGGATTTTCAAAGAAAACATTTCTTCTCATCAGAGGATGGGTAAGCCGACAATGCGATTATAAATATTATTGGCAACAATTAACTTTGAAAATTTTATATAAAGTATAACAAAGTAGAAGTAAAGAACAAAATGAGGGCCAGAGGTGAATAGTCTTATGTTGAGGTGTGAGCGTAAAGTCAAAGTGGATGTTATCTAATAACACGTCAGGGCAAAAGGAAATAAAAATAAAAATAAAAGCATCCATTATTTAGGGATGAATGCTTGAAAAAGAAAGCGATACTTTAATTGTTCAGGAGTCCAAAAGTGTTTGCAAGATGTTGGTGGTCTTTGGTAATTGGTAAATTCCAATTTATCCTGTGTAGTATTTGTATCCGTTTGTTGCTGGATTTTTTCGTTTGTTATGGTTCGGTGTATATAAAAAATTGAGGATTTCGAACAACCATCGCTTCCTCTGATGAGAAGAAATGTTTTCTTTGAAAATCCATGGATTAAGGATATGAGGTTCCTTGCTCTGAACTTTTGATATTTTTAATAAATATTGTATCTTTACAATGTTTTAGTCTCATCTTTTACCTCTACAATATATATATATATATATATATATATATATATATATATATATATATATATATATATATATATATATATATATATATATATATATATATGCTCCCTCCGGTCGCATATTTTTGCTAGCCTGGGAGGATGATATCCTGCACAAACATATACTACACTGACCTCCAAAGGAAGAGGGAATAACTGAGAGAATGAGAGCATAGTATCATGATGAACGCCCCCCCACCTAAAAAAGGAGGGGTTAATGCTTGGGAGGATGATATCATGACAACAGAATAGATAGTACACTACCTATTCACCAAACGGAGCAGATAATCAGTATGAAGAGGTAATATGTGGGAGGATCGCCTCCATTAAAAGAGAAAGTAATGATTGTGGATATAGTATTATGGAAATAGAACAGGTACTAAACAACCACCCCCTACACCCCAAAAAGGAAACGGTAATCCCTGGGAAGATGGTCTCATGACACCAGAACAGATACTACATTACTCCCTCTCCAAAAGAGGATATAATACCTGGGAGGATTATCCCCTTAAAAAGGACGAGGTTATTCCTTGGAGAATGATCTTATGACAACCGTACCGATACTACACTACCCCCATTAAAAGATAATACAGACTGTTTGATATTAATATAGCTAGAATAGATAGAAACATCTTTCGCATTAAATTCATTTAGATATACATGGTAGGAAGCAAAATTTACAATTTGTTTTTCTCAGCAGGCACCAAGTTTTTAAACCTAGCATATATTGATTTCATAATCATACCTACACTATTACTTTTACCTTTTAAGAAACATTTGTCCAGGTGAGTAATCAAGAAAGCAAACGTCAAAGATTGTGTGATTTGCTAAATGCACTCATCACACCAAAGGAGATTTCAAGAATAGTTGGAGTGTCCATAAAGACTGTTTGTAATGTAAAGAATAGAATGACTATAAACAAAACTATTACGAGAAGAACTGTACCACAGCTGTAATAAAAGCTTTCAAAACCAAAAATCCTAAACAGTTTAACCAGATCCATGAGGAAAATGGCAACTGAACGTAACGTAGACAACAAGACCATTAGAAATGCAATAAAATAGGGGGTGAAGTTAAAATCTTACACAAGAACACCAAAACACTTGTTGACAACAACTATGAAGGAAAAGGGATAGGAAAAGTTGCAATATAATTATTACATGGTCCAAGAAAAAGTTTTCTATTGTAACGCTTTTTCAGATGAAAGATCTTCACTGTCGATGCTGTTATGAACTGCAGAGATGTATCGCAAAATCGACAGCTGGAGTTAAGGGTACATTCAGAACAAAACATCCTGCTTAATTTATCACTGTGTGTATTGTGGCCACCGATGGAAAGAAAATGGCTATAAAATTCTACAAAGCTTATCTAAAGATCAATATTAATACTTACTACAAGACTCTGAGATATCAGGTATTGCCATGGCTTAATGCAAACTCCCCAGATGGAAATTATGTATGGACACAGGATGGTGCTGCAGCCAACACAACTAGAAAAATACAGGATTTCTGCAAATCCAACGTTAGCAATTTTTATGAATAATTCTTATGACCGCATTCTAGCACAGAACTGAACCCTCTGGATTATGCTATTTGGGGCGTTTTAGAAAATGCTACCAATAGAACATCACACAGCAATGTTGACTCTCTTAAAGGTACATTTAAAGAGAAATTGGAGAAGTTGTCTGCCGAATATTTGAGGAACACTTGTACAAGTTTCAGGAAGCGTGTGAAGGCAGTTATTGTAGACCTTTTTGTGGCAAATAAATTCTCATGACTTTCAATAAGCTAACTGACCCTTTGGAAGAAAGGTAAGAAACATATGAATGCTAAGTAATATGTAACCGAATGAGTATGTCCCAATACGGATGCGACTGTACGCGAGAATTTCCCTAGTTTCACGCAAAATTGTAAACAAATGCAAATTTCAAAACAACAAAGGAAGACGAGCAGATAACTCATTTTACCTGTCATCTGGTTCGTATTCGTCGTGCAATTACTTTGACCTTTTAACCGAGTTCTGACACGATTAAAATATGCCCAATGATTAGGATGGCGTCATTGTCTATTTCCAATAGATGTGTCTTCGCATATTTACCAATGGTTTTGTCTGTCACTCCTCAGTTTAGAAATTGATTGGACTTATCTGATTTGAGATGTGCATTATTGTGTTCTGTTCGTTGATCGGACTGTCACGCTTCATTTTAATATAGTATGTTCGTCAATCTGTCAACCTAAGGTTGAAATGACATGTTCGTTGATTTGTCACGCTGATGTCTTCAAATCCAGTATCACTAAATTCTTGATATTATCCGCCACATAAGTAATCAAATGCAACTCATATTAATAAATGTTAGTACTCGCATGACGTTGTTCATCTTTCGACAGGCAATCATTGCCGTCTCATTTACTTTCAAACTCGAGTGGCTCTTGGCCTTTATAAGTGATAACCCTAATAGTAAAAATCCCATAAGAGTAGACGCATCTTGTTCTAGATACGTCCAATCATATAGAATAAGAAGCTCTTGGTGTCGATTGTTTAGTCACGCTTAACTTTCATATAACGTTTTCATAGCTGATCGAGGCTTATTTTAGATTCTTCGAAGAATCTCGATCAAAGTATCGGCCTGTCAGTCAGTCTGTCACGTTTAAATTCGCATTAGCATCTTTTTCGCTCTGTTCCATCTAACTTCATAATAGCATTTTAGATGCGTTCCTGCGTCTCTCTAAGAGACTGTCTGTCTGTCCGTGTGTCACGCTTCCGTTTGAAATAGCATTTTCATCGTTAAACGCGCAGATTGAATAGACGCATCTTAAAAATGGGTCTTTTCTTCTTTTGGTCTCCCACTTCTCGAAATGTGACGTTCGAAAGGACATCATTCTGACCGACAAGCATATCCTGTCAGAAAAAGTCTATACTGTGCCACCACCGCCATCTTTCGCCGTCTCCATCTGCCAATAGTCACCTCTGCAAACCCACTACACCCTAACATCCTCATCTAGGGCATCGGTCAACAATGTCCGGCTTTAATGAAATAGACTTGCGATTATTTTCCGAGTCTTCGCACGAATTTGGCTATGTTCCACTAATCACAAATATTCGTGTTTATCTCCATCTGCGGTGGCGTGAGTTGCCGTGGCAGTGATAGACCCAAACCCAAACTCGACCTGACTGGGCTGAACTCATCGTAGACTGCAAAATTGGCGTAACGTTTAACGGAACGGATTGTAGACTTGGACATTCCGTGTTCAATTTCCGGCAGTAGTGTAAAGTCACTTTCTCCAAGACCTTTGGAAAAAACACTTTCCTGCTTTCAGGCTATGATTAAAGTGTAGTATGTGTTAAATCCTCATATAGTAGGCAATATTAATGTTTCCCCTAATCAAGAGTATCTCTTTTTAGGGAGATGGATGTTCACTACATCAGCACTCAACATTGTGTCGATCTTTGTTCTCAGGGGGATATAATTAAATATGAACCTTTTGAAAAGGTATTAATCCATTTCTTCTTCTTCGGTAATATACTAACAATATCCTTATAATGTAGTAACTAAAAATAAATAGTTCAAATGATATTAATATTTAAACATGTTCAGCAATGATGCATAAATGCATTTAAAGAACTGGCAAACCTCTGATGAGAGAAGTATTTGGCTATGAGAGGAGACGACCCAGAAAATTAGCTGCCATTTTGAAAAAAAATAATCACCTTTTAAAAGTTAAGGTACGTGCTGAGAAAGCAAGCCACAGAATTATGTCCATCCGGATTATGGCCGTTCACGTCATTCAGGTTTTATAACAGAGTTTAACAGCTGATGATTCTCACGTGAGATCGACGTGTGGTCTATCTAAAATGGCAGCGATGTCTCTCTATATATTCTGAGTAAAACAGAGAGGAAGAGAGATTTGGAGTTTGACCCCTACTGGAGAGCGGGCTGTAGGCTCTGTTAATCGGCCTAATAACAGTGTTGCTATTTTAAGCTTGAGCTGACAGGCGGGTTGTTTTTCTTGTGGGTCTCATTGCAAGTCTGTCGTTTGGTAGAAACCCCAACTATCATATTAACTTCTCTAAATGAAACATTGAGTTGTAATTTGGGTGTAAAGAAAAGTCCCCTTGTTACATCGCTGATCAGCACTACGGCCCGTGTCGAAATCGAGTAACCCGAATTCGGACAAAGACAACGATTGGACGACCACGACCTGTACAATGAACACATCCACAAATACATATTTATTAATAACATACCATGTTTTGTCGCCGGCCGCCGTGTGTGCGTGTGTGTTGTTATCCTGATTGCCATTTTAATTATCCCTGATTTACCATTTTGTAAATAGAATGGGTCAGTCATATTTTATCGTTCTACGATCTCCAGTAAATCTTCATTTTATTAAGTGGAATGTATTAAAATGTTTTAAACTGTTGGTAGAGAAATACAATTTCAAACCAACAATAAATAAACAATTATGGCTGCCATTGTAATGACAAATCAAAACAAGTCCAATTATTTATAAAACGATAATGTGAGAGAAAGAGAAGCAAAGAGACAGATACAGACATAGGTAGATAGAGAGAGGGAGAGAAAGAAAGAGAGAGTCAACAGATGACGATTAGAACGGAAGTGACGCCGCCGTTACTGACATAGCGTTGCCACGAACGATAGCCAGGGAGATGCGTTGGAACAACCAGGCTGACTCACTGGGCTCGTACCTAGACGTTGCAATCCTCCGTCCAATGTCCTGAAAAAATTTAACAGTCTCGGAGTCAAGCACACCCGACATTTCCACTGAAATTGGTTTGAAGACGAAACGGTCAGTGAGCGAGCTGTATTTTCCGCGCTTCCTTGTTTCGGCGAGCAGAGCCGCCGTGCCGAGCTTCACCGCGGATTCCGCAATCCTTGCTGGTGAAAAGGAGTCCGAACAAGTGGCGTCCCAGATCAGCGGCTTTCCGGCTCGGAAAGCAAACAAAGTCATCCCGTAAGTCCTTTTATATTTTATATTTTATTGTGTATCGAATGGCAAAGGTTAAATGTAACCCACGTCTTTCCATTGACAAAGCATAACTATGTTAATGGCCAATTAGGTTCAAATGCATGATTGTCCTCGGGAATGAAACACAAACATTTCTGTATAGCTTACTTGCCATATGTATATTTAATACTACTTCTTAAATCTTCTAATGTATTGAACACTGATGAAGTAAGTACTGAACCAGAAAATATATATTTTATATATTACTTTATCATACGAGCACATATAATATGAAATAGCAATACATAACTTCCCAAGTGGTTGAGTACTATCACAAGGATTTATTCTACTATAAGAAAAATATACATGGAAGAATCTTACTAAGAAAGAAACTTATAAAAATCCCAACGAAAATAAACCTAATAAAACACTAATAAACTAATATGCCAAGCATATTTCTTTCATAAAGAAATCAAATAAATGAACCCATTATAGATCTTATGGTTAAATTTGAAAACTACCTATTAAATATAATTAAATATTTAGAGTTAATAACTGTGGCGGAATTGATGATCTTGAGCCAGAATCGAGCGGTGGAGGTGGCCCGGACTTAGTTCTTCCCCGCAGTAAGAGGGTCCGCCTTTGCCTGGCTTGCAGATAGAAAGGGAAATACGTTTTGGCTTACTAGTTTTCTAGTGAGGATTGAACTCACAACCTCGAAGTAACAAATCTACTAGTTTATGCACAATAATAATAGATTTAATTATCATGACAGCGGATTATGTTTTTTTTTCTGATTGGTTAAGCGGAATTAACTGAGGGAAAATCTGCTAATAAAAAGACAAGAAAATCAGAAGAAAAGGGGAAAGAGAAACGTTATGTCAAGGGCTACCAGGAACAGCTATTACTAACCTTACAGCAGGAATTGACGGGGGATGTAATTTGGAATAGGAAGTGGTTCATTTTAAGAAGGTTATTAGGTCCTTTTCTGCCGATTTTAGCAGATGACTCAACCTATCAACTAGGGCAGCTAAAGTGACACTAGAGTCTAGATTAGATCGGGCAGTGGAGGTGGGGGATAACTCTAGTGTTACTATAATTAAGGCCAAGCTGGCTTCTTTGGCTATCCAAGAACACCAGGCTGTAGTGATTAGGGCTAGGTTAAAAAGAGTGCCTAACGAGGCGGCAAATATGGCCGCTGAACTGCGTGCAGAGGAGCATCGACATGCATCTGATCGACATATCGCTCGTGTCTCATTGCCGGATGGGGGGGGGGGGGGGGGGCTCGTGATAAAAACGAAGGTATTCTGGAGGCTTTTCGTTCTCATTTCCAGGATCTTCTTACTCGGGAACCCGGTTTGTCTTTAGCAGAATTCGACCCTATTTAGTCGACTTTTCTCGTCTTGAGGCGATCGAAACGGCTAGGTGCGAAGGTTGCATAACAGAGGATGAAGTCCAGGAAGCCTTAAGGCGGGTCATCCTTAACAGGTCTATGGGATTGATGGTTTGCCCTACAAAGTGTATTTGAGGATGTCGCACAATTTTGTTCCCTTGCTGACAGTTTTGTTTAACTCGTGGTTTAGGAACGGGTCTATTCCCCAGTACTTGGCCATGGGTTTAGTGAAATTGTTACGCAAAAGAAAAAAATGGTGGGGATGGATTAGATAATTTTCGGCCCTTAACAATGCTTAATGCGGAGTTAAAGATTTTCGCCAAGATCTTAGCCAATCGTCTGCAACTTGTTTTGCCTGGTCTAATTAGCCCCGAACAGACTTGTTCTGTAAAGGGTCGGACCATTCAGGATAACTTGCACTCGGTACGCTTGATCATAGATAAAGTCGACACTGAAGCCGCGCTGATCAATTTAGATCAGTCCAAAGCATTCGATAGGGTAGACCATCAGTATTTGGAGGCTGTTTTGTCTGCGGCCGGTTTTGGCCCGCAATTCCGCTCTTGGATTCGCCTCTTGTATGCGAACCCCGGTGTTAGGGTTGAGTGAATGGTATGAGGTTTGGAGCCTTCAGATTGTCCAAATCTCTTCGTCAGGGGTGCCCTCTTTCACCGATGCTTTATGTGCTTGTTTTGGAACCTTTCCATAACAGGCTAAGGGTGAATCCGGTCCTGCGTGGAATTACTTTGGCAGGTACTTGCACCACGTTAAAGTACTCCGTCTATGCCGACGACTTGACTGTGCTTGTAACGAGCAATGCCGAGATTAGTGTCGTCGACAGAGAAATTAGAATGTATTAAACGGTGACAGGGGCCAAAATCAACTGCGATAAGTCTGTTGGCTTGCGCATTGGTGCCTGGAAGGGTGTTTCCTTGCAGGGACCCTTTGGCTGGGCGGATGGGCCTTGCAAGCTACTCGGCGTCTGGTTTGGTACTGATCTGTAGTCTCTCAGAAATTAAAGGGGAGAGCGGAGGTGTGTGTTTCTCACATTTATCCGATCATCCTATATTGTCTTTCAGTGCTCCCACTCCCGTCGGATACACTGCTGGAAATGCAGCGGGCTCTTTTCAAGATTTTGTGGCTTGGAAAGTGCCCTATGATCCGTCGCGAGATTTGTTACCTTCATCCTTCTGAGGGCGGTCTGGGTATGCCTAGCATCGAAATTCGATGCCACACACTTCGGCTGCGTTATCTAGACCGAATGAGTACACAATCTGAGGGAAACGGTCTCTTTTGGAAGGAAGACACTAAGAAAGCCTTTCCGGCTTTGAGAAGTGTGCACCTGGATGAGGGGGGGGGCACACAGGTTGCCTCGAAACGAGTGTTCCTTTTATCGCGAATGTAGACATGCGTTGAGGGGCTCGCTTTGACGAGGAGGGAACTCCGCTCAATCTGGCCTTGGACGCCTGGGTTAAGGTGCTTTGACAATGACGATGCATCGCTGACCTGGCTGACGATACGGAATGCACTCTGGGTAAGTAAGAGGCTTCATTCAGCACGCTTGAGTAATTCTCCGACTTGTGTCAGATGCGGCGATGAGGACGAGACCATAAGTCACGTCTTCGTTCTTTCATCCAAACCTACATCTAACTCTGTGTCTAACCTCCTGGTAAATAATATATATATATATATATATATATATATATATATATATATATATATATATATATATATATATATATATATATATATATACAGGGTGTTTCAAAAGTCTTGGGAACATAACGATTTTTAATAACTCAAAAACTATTAGGAGTTGAAAAATGAAATTGGTACCGTTGGAAAGGTTAAAGTTTCAAGTTTTGTGGGGAATCTTCAAAGTTGCTCAATATGAGCACCATTCGTCACACGGCAGACATCTAGTCGATAGTCCATTTCCTGCCAAACGCGTTCCAGCATCTTGACGTCAATGGTTCCCACAACTGCCGTTACTCGAGCCTTTAGTTCGTCAATATCTCTTGGAAGGGGCGGCACATAGACTTGTTGCTTGACAAATCCCCAAAGGAAAAAGTCACACGGGGTAAGATCTGGAGACCTAGGAGGCCAGGGCATGAGAACGTCATCACCTCGCCCAGATCTCCCAATCCATCTACCAGGCAGCCTTGTGTTAAGAAACTGCCTTACTCTAAGACTCCAGTGTGGTGGTGCACCATCTTGTTGAAAAATGAAGTCATCAGATTCTGCTTGTTCCAACTGAGCCATTAACCAGTCTTCCAGCATGTTGAGATAGGATTCACCAGTGATAGTTGCCTCTTCAAAGAAAAACGGTCCATAGACACCTTTCTTGGAAATTGCACAAAACACGTTCACTTTTGGTGAATCTCGCTCGTGCTCAAGAAGTTCATGAGGATTCTCAGTACCCCATATGCGAGTGTTATGCTTGTTAACTTTGCCATTCAGATGGAAGGTCGCCTCATCGCTAAAAACAAGCCGGTCATCAAAGCCGTTATCTTCCAACTTCTCTTGCATTGCAATGCAAAAGTCACGGCGAAGTGGCTTATCAGTGTCCTTCAACTTTTGGACCAACTTGAGCTTGTAAGGTACTATTTGCAGTCGTTTCCTTAAGACACGCCAGACAGTTGCTGGAGCAAGCTGAAGTTCCCTGCTGGCTCTTCTCACTGATTTACGGGGGCTCCGCTGAAAGGCTGTCCGAACTTGCTCAACTGCATCTTCTGAAGTTGAAGGGCGACCTGTTCGCTTACTTGGGCACAAACACCCATCTTTCACAAATTTAGCATGCCATCTGACAATGGATTTCCTTTCAGGGGCTTCTTTTTTAAATTTCCTGCTAAATGCACGCTGAACACATGTCCACGATTCAGTCTTTGCAAATTGGAGGACGCAAAATGCCTTGTCTTGTTTAGAGAACGCCATTACTGCACCTGGAAAGATAACACGAAAATCATTAGTATGACCAAAAACTTGATTAAGCAAGCTTTAAAATGGCACCAGTTTCATTTTTCTACCTGGAATAGTTCATGAGATATACGCATTTGTAATGTTCCCAAGACTTTTGAAACACCCTGTATATATATATATATATATATATATATATATATATATATATATATATATATATATATATATATATATATATATACCCTTTTTGTAATTTAGCAGGAAAAATCGCAGCAGAGTGCACGATTAATTAAAGAATTGAAGATTGAGAATTAAAGTTAAAAATTAAAAATTAAGAGCGTAATATTTATTTATTTTGGTAAAGTAAAATTAGTACAACATTCGTACCGTCGGTTTTAAGCACAGAAGAACTTAGCCATCCGGCTCTCTTCTCATCTGTTTCGGAAATGTGAATCACAGTCACTCTCGTTTAGACGAATTATTTGCTTAGATTGTTATGTATGTTTGTTTAAATTTAGTGTAAGGAAGGTTCACGGAATTATATAGAAATAGGTTTTTATTTTTTTATTTTTTTATAGCTCTTTAAATCTTCTCCGGTTCAAATTTAAACAAACATATATATATATATATATGGGAAGAGAAGGATGAAGGTAATCTGACGTGATGGTAAAATGAAAAAGGAAAACCAAAAACTGGATGTTTTTTATGTGTACATCAACGTTTCGTCTTTATTTATAAGACTTCATCAGGATGATGATATAGGAAAAAGATATCATGCAAGCACAGATACATGTAGGGTAGACATGTTGGGAAGAAAAATAAAAATAAAATAAAATGAAAAATAATGGCAGCGTCTTGCTGGACGTCCGTACATGTATCTGTGCTTGCATGATATCTTTTCCCTATATCATCATCCTGATGAAGTCTTATAAATAAAGACGAAACGTTGATGTACACATAAAAAACATCAAGTTTTTGGTTTTCCTTTTTCATTTTACCATATATATATATATATATATATATATATATATATATATATACCTATATATATATATATATATATATACCTGCGTACTTTTTTAAATTTATATTTAGATTTTTTCTAATTGTAAGCTTTAAGAACCTGTGTTACAAGATTTAGAGCATATATACCTTATTTTTGCATTCTACTGACCATTGGAAATCAATTGAAAACCACTATTTTCATCAGTTCTTAGAATCTCTTTATTTCCGTGCAAGTCTATTTTTCGTCTTTCATCTTACACTCAAAATAATTATTTCAGATTTAATATTCAATTTTCTTACACGTGTTTCATTAAAAATTCAGACGAATGTCTTTTTTGTCCAACTTTGTCAATTAAAGAGAGTAGTCGTATGTATTTTGGGATTGTAAAAAAACATAATACATCAAAAATGAAAAAAGACCCTAGAATGTAATCCATGCTCTTAGCCAGATTATTTGCCAAGTAAAATGAAGCACCAACTGTAGCATTTTTATTTACCTCCCCAGAAGGTTAGGCACAAGGCCAGTTTCATCTTACTCCCACAAGGTAAGATGTGGCCCAAGGTCGGGTCGGGAAAGTGGCACTTGAAAAGCCAGCGCCCGAGAAGGTGAGCACTCTGGCCATTAAAAATTGCCTGGGCAGTCCTGTTGGCATTCCCCGGTAGGGGTGCTTCAGGCAGTAAGCAATAAACTTACTCCTCCCAAAGAGGGGAGGCAAAACACCAACTGTTGCATATTTGTAATACGTATATTTTACACTAATAATACGCTCTATTCGTGTATCGAGCATTGTTGACGTAAATTATTTTTAATTGCAATTATATACGAATTTATTTCACTGCTAAAATAATAAAATAAACATTAAGAAGATTGTTTTTGTATTTTAATCGAAAAACAATAAAACTAATATATTGAATCATAAAATTTAAAAAATTATAAAAAAAAGATTTAAATTTTAAACTAAAAATAAAACCAAATATAATAAATTCATGATAAACTTCGTTTTCGTCGTAAAATACTATTACTATTCTTACATATATATTAGTAGAATAACCGTTCCGGGACAAGTATAAGCAATAAATATAGCATCAGTTTTAAAGTGTAATGTTTTTTCTTAGGCGGGTATCGTACGGTTTCAGTGGCACCCCTCTATACCCCTATATATACACATACCTAACTGTAAAGTTACTCACCGTGTTGCCTAGAATATATATTCCAACATTTATGATGATTACTTCATTAGCTTAGGAGATTATCCCGTATATAGAAATATAGAAATATATACACATAACTGACATTATATATAGAGAGATAAAACACGTATCTGTTTCAATATCTCCGTATATAAATAGATATTTCTTTGCTTTAACACTAAGGGAGGAAATGCAATAGTAATGGCAACGCTAGCATATTTTGTTTTGTTTTTCAAAGTGGCTTTAGTTATAAAAATTGTAGCTAAGTGTGGAATCAATGAAAATAGTGTGTCGTTATTTTTGACGACAGTGGAAACACGAGTAAAACATTCATTCAACTATGCGACAATTATATTTTATAACTTTTTATTCTTTTACTCCAATTAATTGTTTACCCGCTTAAAATACGATCTAAACTAATACACGTGCATATGTTTACAACAAAGTCTGCATTTCTTCTCACACATATGCTAACAAGCACTGCGATGCTTTATTAAGAACACAATCTAATAAAGTTCATTAATTGCCCGCTTTGAATTACATCTGAAGGGTAATTATCGTTCATCTGAATCGACATTTCACCTAACTTGACCCAACCATCTTAGCTCATGTCTCACACTCACCAACTAGCCGTCGACAATTTGTCTTAATCTCATTATCCGGGACGCGACTTCCAACGAAACGACGTTCGTTATTGCGCCATTTCTCGAAAGATAGCAATGCAACTAAATGGTCATAACCGGCATGATATCGACGATGGGAATTAGAGTTAGGGTTAGGGAGTATGGGTTAGAGTTAGGGTTAGGGAGTATGGGTTAGGGTTAGGGTTAGGGAGTATGAGTTAGGGTTAGGGTTAGGGTTAGGGAGTATGGGTTAGAGTTAGGGTTAGGGGGTGTGGGAGTGTTCAAGGAGACGTTTTATATATCAGCTTAAAATATGTGGGAATAATGATGGAATGAAAATGTTGCTCTGTTGCATAATGACGTGTACCTTAATACACTGATACCCAAAGTAGGGTCAACAGAAGGGGGCGAATATTTATGTGTGCGATTTAAAAATGATGTTTATCAGAACAAACTTCAGCTTTCCATGTTACTTTTACATCGGAAGGTGGCGGTGATGAAGTGGGTACTAGCGCGTGTTGTGTTCGAGTCATGTCAGTTGCATATCACCACTCTCACTATGCATGTTGTAAACATTAATGTGGCTCCTACTGTGAGTACAAGATTTTTCAAAATAATTAGAGAAAAAAAACTCTAATAATAGAATCGAGCAGGTAAATAAATGATAATTGTTCGTCTGTTTGCTTGTTTGTCCCCGGACACAGTGAATGACGTCATTAATTGATGACATGACAAATGGATGATATCCCCCACAAAGTTAGGAGACACCGAGTACATCTTTGATAACGTGATAAAGCCAAGACGTCATTCACTAACAGGGATCAAAGACAGGTGCAAAATTTGCCATCGGCATTGCCAATAAGGATGCCTTAGCCGACCGGCGGTAAACCAATCCACCCTCCCGATGGAGGAGGTAATGCCTGTGAGCATTGCCTCAGAAGGACCGAACAGAACCATTCCCTATTTTGATTTTAAGGTAAGGTTCCTGTGAAAGCCAGAACACTGTCTAAGAATGTCCTAGTGTTATATTTTCCGCTTCCTACACTAGCAAGGTGAGACACGATGTCAGTTTAATGTGTAGGGAAAATCCTCCTTTCCTGTTATTCTACTAGTAGATATTTAAGAATAGTAATAGTATTTTACGACGAAACTGAAGTGTATCATAAAGTTATTATATTTGCTTTTATTTTTATTTTAGAATCGGACTTGTCGGCATTTCACAGTAAGGTAATTTCAAGTGACCGGCGATATACTTATCCCCCCCCCCCCCCGAAGAAGGAGTTAATAACTTGGATAGTTACCTCCTAAGCAAGCCAGACCCTCTTTCCTAAATTGGACAGCGTAAAGGAATGTGCCATTAAAAGATGTTGGGACTTAGTAGGAAAATGGTCTGTGTAAATTAACCGACGAAGATTGTATCGGTGACGGTTTAATATCGATCCGAACGCCACCTACAAATCTTGAGAACGTTATCGTCGGATGGAACACCTTTGTCACAGACACAGTTTGTATATCTAAAGTGAAAAATAAATATCCAAGATAAAAAGATCTTGAATATCGCCATTTTGTTTTAGTTTTCTTTTTGATGTGACATCATCATACGCAAAGTATGTCGGCTGCCGATAAAGTACAAAAATACGCCGCACAAAATGACAAAAAGATTTTTATCTTTTCACATTGTGGAGGGAAAAACAAAACAAAATACGGTATTTTGTAGTCCATTCATTTTAGATTGTGTGCACATGAATGAATAACAACAAAATATACGTCAGGTATAACATAAAAAAGCGGGAAAAAGAACTTTACATTAATATAAAAAAAAATACTTAATATGAAAAACAGAAAATGTAGAAATAAAGGTAGGTAACCAAAGTTAAACAAATAAATGTACTTAAGAGCACTATATGTGCGACATATAACAAAATAAAGACATTACATATAGGGTGATTTCGATATGACCGGGCAGTAAAAACATTTTTAGTTAAAATAATAAAAGTGTGTGTTTCGACATGAATAACATAGTGCATTTAAAGATTTACACGTTTTTGTATTCCTTAAGATTTTCCATTCTATTGTTTTTGTTTGTTTTTTTTCTTTTCACGCCAGCTCCCAAAGTATTCGAACAATGAGGTAGTTTATATGTCTTTCCTTCTTAAAGAAAGAGTTGTGATCATATAATCTGCTTTTAAATACAATTCGCTGTGCTAC
>OY744515.1:23936053-23941053 GCA_963556195.1 Sepiola atlantica | reverse complement strand
ACAGTGCCAGGTCGAACTACCATCTCAATATTATTGAGGCGTTAGTCATTAACAACTCTCGACCTAGCCTGTGTAGACAAAAGATTTTCAAGCATCAGTTGGAGATCTTTAATGATTCAAAGCCACCATAACGTTGAGAGATTTACCTTCTTTTTTTTTTCTTCCTCTCAATCGTTTCCTCCAACTGAAATAAGTTTTTTCCCCTCATATCTCCTTCGACTTTTAGTTTATAATTTACCATTCTGACGTTTCCTCTCAGAGGGTCAGACGATAAGGCCTTAAGATAATTTTAACAATTTTCCTTTTTTTTCCACTCGTCTGTTTCATTAATTATATATATATATATATATATATATATATATATATATATATATATATATATATATATATATATATAAATATTAAATAGCAAAAGGAAAAATGAAATTAAAAGTTAACTCATTTATAGATTAAAGATCTTTAAAAAGTTCCCATAAAATATAAATTCAACACAGGGGGAAATGAAAGAAGAATGTAGATATAAACTTCATTCAACTAAATGGGGGAGTTTCAAGTTAAAGTGTTAATTAATCCTTCTATTTATCTGATTTAATAATGAATATATCTATCTTATTCTATTGTGCATTTATACTCCACTTAAGTAAAGATATTTTGACTTTTAATTGATATATATATATATATATATATATATATATATATATATATATATATATATATATATATATATATATATATATATAATTTGCCTTCCATAGACCATGGGAATTAACAAACAGCATAAAGTTCATTGGTTTTAATAACTTCTCTATTTCTGTACTTCGATGATTTTACACGCAAAAGTAATTTATTAAAATTAAATATTCATTCCTATCCCTTACGCGCGTTTCATGGCAAAAATCGAGCAGGTGTATTTTTTATTAATTAGTCTAATTTTTTCAATCTTAAGAGGGTTGCAGTATATGTTGTTGAATACCAGAAAAAGCATATCATAACAAAAATGCAGAAAAGGAAAATACGGTGAAAATCCAGATTGATTTCTGATAAAAATGAGGCGAACTGAAGTACATAAAGGCAAAACACTCACATGGGAAGAAAAAAAGAAAAAGAGAAAAAAGAAAAAGTTCCACTCCCTCAATAAGATGCTCACACTCGAGAAAAACACACGAATCAGATTTCTCAACGATGGCACCAAAGCTGATATTTACGAAAATAACCTAAATAATTCCTGCTAGTAAATCGAAATTTCTCTATTAGAAGAAAATATTCTCGAAGCCCCCAAGACAGTCAGTGAATTATTTTTAGCTGTTATTTATTTTGAATTATTATCCAAATATCTTAAAGTGTCTAATAAGGCTATTTCCAAAACAAGAGTGCGAAACCTCTATTGTTTTGATGCTGAACTTTGTAAATGACCAGTTCTGCATCAAATCGAGTGCAAATGTATAAAAACATTAGTATCGGGGGATTAAAGTCTCCAAAACAAATATCTCTTAACCTTTGATTTTTATTTTGATTTTTAAGTCAAGTAAAACAAACTTATATTTAACTGGAGTTGGTGTTATTTATCTATTTAAAACTACGAGATCGATCATCAACGCATAGAATTTTTTAGCCACACAGAGAAAGGGAGATAACTTTTATTTGTAGAATATGTTAGTTATTCCCCCTTGCTAAGAAGATATAGACGGACTCTGTTACTAATTCACTGAAAAGTCTCTCCCAAAATCAATTCATATATACATATATGTATAAAATTAACTTGTCGGATTTTCGGAGTTTTCATCTATAGAAATTAAGTAATTAATCTCATTAATCAATATTTGATTCTGACTAGCAACTTTATTTCTTTTCTCTTGAACCCCATTTTTTTATACAAAATTTATTTCGCTTCAGATTATTTTAAATATCACTTAATCCAGTTCTGAACTTTTTAATGTCGCCATTTTTCTAGTAATCGTCATCGCATCTTCAGCGTTCAAAATCAAAAACTATTTCAGATCATTGTAAGCAGATTCTTTTAAATACTTATCACTTTAATAAAATGATTAAAATAAAAGCTAAAACATAATTTTCACTACACTGGGTGTATAGTATACAGAGACCCATGTATTAATTCATGTATTAATTCATGTATAAATTTTCACTTTATTTTTTGTTTTCCGGATTTGACTTGCGAATGGTTTTAACAATTATTTAGTGTCTCAGTACAAGGCTTAAGCATTCTTTACCCAGTAATTACCATTTCAGCAACGCTTTGGGGGCCTTTTTATTTTTATTCGTGTCACTAAATTAAAATATTGGAGAGAAAATTGTATATACAGTGGCTTTTAACAGCAACAATATATTTTAATCAATAAATATGATTTCAGTAGCCTCCTTTGTTTCATTTTGTGTCATCGTACTTAAAATATTCTAATAAAAAATATATACAGTCGATGTTAACAGAAAAAACATATTTTAACCAATAAATATGGTTTTAGTAGAGCCCTGAAGGTCTCCTTAGTTTCATTTTGTGTCATTGTACCTGAAATATTCTAATAAAAAATATATACAGTGGATTTTTCCATGTGTGGACCAAAGTTGGCTTTCTCAGGAATGGATCGTTTCGGCAGAGCTTGGCATGCTTCTTTAGTTTGATTTTTGTCATGGTACTTAAAATATTGTGACATAAATTCATATAAATTCGCTTTTAATAGCAACGACATATTTCATGGGCTGACCCTAACCTGTCTTCCCCGAAAAAGATGGTTTCGGAAGCACTCTGAAGGCTTCCTTATTTTTTTTAGATTTCTTCAAATGTTGTGAACCAAATTATATAAAGCGGCTTTTAAAATTACAATATATTTTCATGAAGTTCCCCGGAATGGATCGTTTTTGTGACACTCTGGGGACCTACTTACTTTTCTAGCCCTAAAGGCCTACTTACCTTTACTTTGTCACCGTACTTAAAATGTTGTAAGTGCAAATTATATACGGTGGATTTATCAGAAAATGCCATATTTTTACTGGTGGGGCTAAGCCGCCTTTTTTCAGGAAATCATGGTTTCGGCAGCGCTCTGGGGGTTTCCTTACTTGCATTTTGTGTCACAGTTCTTACAATATTAGTAAAACTATTTACAGTGATTTGAACAGAAACAATATATTTTCACGGGTTTCCCCGAAAGGGATAGTTTGGGCAACGCTCTGCAGGCCTCTTAATTTTATTTTGTGACACCGTACCTAAATTATTGCAAGAACAAATTATACAAAATGGGTCTTATCAACAAGATCAGATTTTCACTGGGTGGGCCTAGGACTGCTTTCAAAGGCGTGATTTCGATAGAGCTCTGGATTCCTCCTTAGTTTTATTTTTAGCTATAATAGTTCAAATTTTATACCAATAAAAAATAAATAAGATCGCTTTTAATAGAAAGAACATATTATTTGAAGAGTGGACTACATCCTGCTTTCACCAGAAAAGATTATTCCGGTCATTCTCTGGAAGTCTCCTAATTTATTTTTTGTTTAACTGTAGTTAAAATATTATAAGAAAAGTGATAGACAGTTGTTTTTAACAGCAAGAACATATTTTCACTACGAGTAGTGCTTTCGGAAGCGCTCTGAAGGCGTCCTTGGTTTTAGTTTTATCAATTTTAAAGCATTCAGATTTTAAAACCTTCAGATTCATATACATAAAATCGTGGCTCAAAATTAATAAAATACCTTCCAACACATTCAACCTGAAAATAGTGCGATCGCACAACTAACGTGTATCATCATATCCTACTTACGCCGACCTTGCGAAAACATTAAATAAATACAACAGCAATACCTGTTTTGATTATAAATTAATAAACAGCCTCGAAATATCCGAATTATTTGTATGATTTATTTTTCATTGTTATTTCAAAGTTCGCCTGACTTTCAATGTACATTGTTTTCATCTATTATTTGTTTCAAATATATTTCAGACATAGCATTTGATTAAATGTCAATTAAACTCTACCCCTAAACATAATCCCCCTCAAGAAAATTGCTTAGCAATTTCTGTTTTACATAAAGTCAACGAAAATTCGAATAAAAATAGTATAATAAGTTTCAAGGATGAGACAGGAGTTTTAAATATTTTAAATACTACAAATAATTTTCTGGATATTATTAAAAACGTTAACAATCGAAGGGTAGAAATTGATAAGACCGTGCACTTCCGGTAACTCGGAAAAACGGAAGTAATCCAGTTTACGAATATTGATCCCAAATGTAAAAAAGTGAATATATTAGGAATAATCAGCGACACTTACCCGAAAAATAAATGAAACATTGAACAAAACAAGAAAGGAAGATTAGCGGAGAAATATATATAAATTTAAAAGATTTTGAATCAAAATATAAGAGGATGAGGAACGATTAGAATACTAACAGTGAAAAATATTAGATGCTTATACGTAATGACAAGTTCCATTAGGGAAAGAAAAAAAAAGAATTTGATAATGAATACTGACTTTAATTTATGAACTTTATTTGCCTTGTTTTTCATTGCCATTTATATAATCAGCACTGGGAATAGCGACATTAAGAAATAAAAGCATGGGAACATTTACATAAATGTTGGTGTATGCTGAAACAGGTATATGCTAAATAAGGAAATAAATTCTGTGAAATATGGGAATCTGTCTTTCCAAACATTGGATATGATATGAAATTGAATAAAAAAGTGTGTGTGTGTGTGTGTGTGTGTGTGTGTGTTTAGTCGGAGAGAACCCCAGCAGAGTGCTCGATTATTAAGAAATCCAGAGTGTAATATTTATTTATATATGTAATTACAGAAGATTAAGACAACATCGGTACCGTCGGTTTCAAATCCAAAAAAAGAGAACCTATAATAAACCTTTTATGCCGAATTCTCTTCAACCTCTGTTTATGTATGTCTTCTTGGAAAAGGGCCACTTTCTGAGGAGATAGACATAAACAGAAGCTGAAGAGTCCGGCAGTGAAGGCTAACTACATGTCCCCTTTGTTCG
>OY744515.1:23913553-23933553 GCA_963556195.1 Sepiola atlantica | reverse complement strand
CCAACACTAGATTTCTTAAGTTACCGCACTTCAGCGACAAGATCACTACGGTTATACGCAAAGATATACATAAAGAGGGTCTCGATATACAGTTAACAAACTCCGGGCCATCAATGAGGCTGCAATTAACATATACTTCAGGAAATAATTACCTTTATACACATAATATTGACATAATATTACATTGGAATGTAGACCTGGCATAATCGCATTCCCGCTGCAACTACCAACAATTCGCGAGCTTTAATCAGTAATATATTCTAGAAACCCAACCAACCACAACGAATCTAAAGTAAATAAAATACATTAAAACCAGAACATTAATTATACCACAAAACAAACAAATAAGATAAACAAAAAGAAAATAAATAATTGCAACCCTTGAGTAAATAATTAAAACTCAATAAACTAAGGAATAATAATAACTATATGAGAATAATATTTACTTTAACATTGAATGCAAAATAAATTAAAAGATAAAATAAAATAATGAGTTTATAAATTTATAAATATTGACGCTATCCATGGCGCCTTTAAAAACAAAACATTAGGCCGATAATATTCGCTTTGTATTAATAATAATTAGGTTTAGGCCAGAACAATATGTGTTACATGAGAATAATACTAACTTCAAGCTTAAATGCTGTATAAGAAAAAGTAAATAAAATAAAATAATAAATTAATAAATTGATAAATATTGAGGCTAACCCCTGTGCTTTTAAACCCAAAACATAATCAATATTGAACGTTAAACCACTCTCGACGGAGGTGCTTCCCTTGCCTAGATAGAAATCTAAAATAAATTAATTAGTTAAAATGAAACTGAACGTAACTACGGGAAAATAAATTAAATTAATTTTTTTAAAAGAAAAATCTATAAAGTAAACAAAACATAAAATGAAAATATAAAAAATATAAAACATAAATGATTGAATATAATCTGTGAATAAATACATACGACCCAAAATAAAAAGATAAAATAAAACAATAACTAAACTAATAAATGGATGATATTTAGGCTATCCCCGACACCTTACAAACAGATAACATGAACCTTAAACCACGGATTTTAACGAATATCGGAGACCAATGTAAACAAAGTTACTTTTCTTGCCTAGAAATAAATGTAAACTAATTAATTAAATTGAAACGGAATGCAGGAACGGGCAAATAAATAAATAAATTTTAAAATAAAGAAATATAAAATATACGTTATAGAAAAATAAATTAAAATTAAAAATATCAATAGCGACATTGACACTAATAAGATTAAAGGCGAACAACACATTTGTAAAAATGTTTTAAAATATTAATTTCAAATCTCTGATTTTCTGCCGAATTGTCCTCACTGGTAACGGTGTCCCTATGCACGTTTAAATTAAGGTTAGAACACACATATGAAAAAGGGCATTTTTCCGAAATATTAAGTTATACGAAACTTCCATCGAACCGCACTAGTGCCAATAAGATTGTAACATAATCAAATATATATAGAGAGAGACATATACATTTTATTAATACAAAGGTGGAAACTACAAAACTCATTACACCGTTATATGTCTAAATTTGCTTCAATTTGCGCTTATCCGTTACACCGCTGTATTGCAATGCTTTCTATAAATTACCTTTATATATATATATATATATATATATATATATATATATATATATATATATATATATATATATATATATATGTATGTATGTATATATATATATATATATATATACATACATACATATATATATATATATATACATACATATATATATATATATATGTATGTATGTATATATATATATGCATACATACATATATATATATATATACATATATATATATATATATATATATATATATATATATATATATATATATACATATATATATATATGAGAAATGAAAAAGGAAAAACCAAGAGACATTTTTTATATATTCATCAACCTTTCGTCTTTATTGTAAGACTTCTTTTCTCATATATATATATATATATATATATATATATATATATATATATATATATATATATATATATATATATGTGTGTGAGTGTGTGTGTGTGGGTGTGCACGTATGTTCGAGTGTGCGCATATATATGTTTTATGAAAAGTTTAAATGATATTATTGATTAAAACACGATATGCGCAAAGAGGGGTCATGAATAAATAAATATGTAAACTTCTATATGATATTTTAAAGAAAATTAACATTCTTTTGATATTTATTTCCGACTTGGAATTTGACATTTCCTTAAGATGTATAGTCCTATTTTAATGAAGCTTTATGAAAAGTCTTGGGAATGTGACAGACTTCGATTAGATAAAATTAATTACGAAATTATTTCTTTGAAATAGCACAGAATAATATCGAATGACAGTTTGTATTAGCGCACAAAAATGAAACTATAGAAGGTAGGTATCAACAAAAACCAGCCTGAAAATGAAAATATCTGAGAAAAACTTCCGATCGACGAAAAACAATATGGTTAGGACAGTTATGAATAATATTAAAGAAGAATATCGATATTAATCTTGTGCAGGATTACTGAAGAAAATGTAGACAGACATTAAACCATGTTCTAAGAGAGAAATGTTTAGAATTCAGCTTTTAGTTGCATCATGTTAACCCAGTTAAGGAAATTACGATGAATTAGCATAATTTTGAATACGCATCGTATTTGAAAGAAAACTAACATTACATGCTAAAAGAGTAATATGTATGCACGTCGATTCATTGACTTGGTGTCAATGGCCGGGATGGGAAGCATGTCTATGGGGTTGACGACTTTGTAGTAATGACCAGAGTAAAAAGTAGGCCCGCGGGGTTGTTGACTTGACGTCTGATGGCCGAAGTAATGAGCTCAATCGTGGCGACGTGCTACTAATTACAGCTATCAATGTGGACATAAAAAGGTGGTTAAACTCTTCGACACACAACAGCGAGACATTTCATTGCCAGGAGTAGAATAAAATACATCGGGATCAAGAATCTATGTATCTAGACTGTGTGTTTGTTTTGATAGTTATGGTGGGAGGCAGTGTGGGAAAGTTTTAAAAGAGCTCAGTGTTTCGCTTGGAGACGTGGTTCGTTAGACAATTCAGTGTAGCATGTCGGACACCTTGAGATATAACACTTGATAATAACAGAGAGCAGATAGATTTTACGGCATATCAAACTTTTGGGTTAAGAGAAATATGAAGTTTCTGTTCGGATAATACATTTCATATTTCATTCCTCGGTTAATGAAGGTGAAATCCTTCTAGACTGACGCAACATGTGTTTTTTGTTCCAATCCAGAGTGCCACTTTTGAAGAGCTGTATTTTCCCCACATTAACAATCAACCTTGTGTTTAACTCTACCCTCGCGGGGAAGTAAGTAAATAGAAACAATTATTAGAAACAGTTCCTTGTAAAGGATTCCTTAAATACAACTCTTATATGGGAAAGGATGCTCATCCTTTTTCTAATGTGTTTAGATTAGTAAGTGAATGCCATAGATCCAATGGCATTTACACTTGGATGGCCGATTCCATAGTACACGTCGGTATATATTTTAAAAACAACGTGAAATGTCATATTCTCCATCGAAAAGGCGTGTAAATGTTTATATTCAACAACTAATAAAATAAACTGTAACTACTAAGATCAAAGTGTAGTATCTGTTCCGATGGATACTGCACCCTATAGACTGGTATCGTCTGGGCCTTCGGGGCTTGATTTACGCCTGTGTATGGGTCTGTCCTGTGCAGTTCTAGGAGGTCCACCCTCCCAGGCTTCGCCTCCCCTCTTTAGGGAGGAGTAAGTTTATTGCTTACTGCCTGAGGCGCCTCTACCGGGGAATGCCGACGGGGCTGCCCAGGCAATTTTAAAACCCCACTTTCCCGACCCAACCGTTGGTCACATCTTACTTGTGGGAGTAAGATAAAAACTGGCCTTGTGCCTAACTCCTGGAGAGGAGTAAATCAATACTAGATGCCCCCCACAATAAAACATAAAATTGAGATTTAGGTCAACACGTATGTATTTACACACGGTTTCTAACATAATAAGACTCGGTTTAACTTCCGTTTTACATGCTGATATGTGTTGGCCAGCTTTTTGAAATTAACTTCCAAACTAACCTTTCACTGGCCAGATTTTTATTTTTCCTATTTCTCTCAAATCAATCCTCATCGTTTCCTCGCACGTTTTTTTATCTTCCCCTGCCAACTGACCTTGATACATGAACTGTTTAGTATATACTAAACAAAGCACTCTCGTCCGTTCTTTCAATGTGACCAAACAAACGAAGTCTCCTGTCTTTCACACATATTCCTATACTGTTAAGATGTAATCTTCCTCCGAGGTCATCAGATTTCAGTCTGTCTTTAAAACTCATATTACACATCCATTCTAATATCATTTCTCTCCATGCAACACACATACTTAATATTCTCTGATCAGGTTTAACTCTCATACATCATCACATTGCGTACGCATGCTTTATATATTCTTCCCTTAGTCGACAGCGGTAACGCTCTACTGGTTAGTAATGGCAAATGTTCGCTTAACTAATTCTACTAACTCTTGCAACAACACTAGCACTAGTTCTTACCTGTGCTCGGAAATTATTATCAAAGTGTTATGGTGATCATAATCTACCCTATTTCGTGACTATATGAACTCTTGTAGACATTATGTATAGAGGAGCCTATTACAAAGTACGAGCATTCTTCCTTCCATAGTTATACTGTGAAAGTCAGGGACACCATTCTTACTATGTAGAGAATTCGTTCTCAGCAATCAGTCTGACAGAGGTGGGTCATTATGACTGATGGTGGCCTTTCTTCTGTCGGGCTTAGGTATGGTTCTGGGTAGTCCTAGGAGGTCCACTCTCCCAGGCCTTGCTTCTCCTCTTTGGAGTGAGTTAGTTTATTGCAAACTTTCTAGGCGCCCCGACTGGGGAATGCCGACGGGGCTACCTAGGATTTTTGCGGGGCCAGGGTGCGCTATCGCTTGTGCGCTGACGTAACAAATCCCACTTCCCGACCTTATGTCACATCTTTCCGCGGTAGAAGGGAGGTAAATAATCAGTATTTCTGTAACATACTATTCTGTACTTCTGTAAATACACACTTGTAAATATACCACCGTGTTGAATTATTTGTTATCGGCCCTTCATGTCACAACACAGTTTAACAAAACCTCTGGACAACGTCAATAGTCTTGTCATCTAAATATTCTTTCTCTGCATCTGAATTCTAATCTGTATCCATTGTCTCATGCGTCTTGCACACAAACTAGTTATCATTTGGATACCTACCTGTAATTCTACTTAACATCTGGTCTACCCAATACTTACGAGAACCACAAAAATTGTATAAATTTATTTTACACGTGTATTTTATTAGATGAATGAACATGGTAACAATATGGAAAAAAGACCAATACATCCAAAGTCACTGTTTCCTCACTCAGAGTAAAAACTTCTGGCTTCATTGAAACAAACGAATGGTCCTCAAAACGTCCAGATCTTGACATAATGGATGTTACCGTTTGATTTTACTGTTAGATCAACTTTAATCCCAGAAGAGAGAGGTCACAGTGTTGTATATCTTCTGTGGTGAAAAGAATGACGGCAAACACTGATGTGTAAAAATATAATGATATAGCTTTATTGTCGGTGATGATGAACGACTGAGATAAGTGAGGAATTGACGGAAGAGGTTTTCTCGAACCCGATCGCCAGTTTACGGCCGATCTCAATTTCGGGTTAGTTTATATAAAGGTTTGAGATACACACACATCCATCTGTATACGCCTATTTTCGCATTTCGCATTCGAGTACTGTTTCCGTGTCAATCAACTGTGTCTATCAACCGCAT
Organism: Sepiola atlantica; assembly: GCA_963556195.1. Lineage (NCBI taxonomy): Eukaryota > Metazoa > Mollusca > Cephalopoda > Sepiida > Sepiolidae > Sepiola > Sepiola atlantica. Next base: position 23,927,688 of record OY744515.1, on the reverse strand, counting down.
TTTTTTCTTCCGGCCAGGTGCGTGTATGCGTCAAGTACGTTTTATTCTTGCCAGGTGGCATTTTCGGTACACCTGACCCAATATTCAACAACAGATATTTAAAGAATGATGGAAACTTGGAACAATATTCAACTGACATAAACCAATGGATGACTGTAAATTAGCTAACCCTCTATGTTGTTGTGCAACTGCTCACAGAAAACACATTGAGTATCTCATCTAACATTCGTGTTTTTACTTTTGTTTTAACAATGTTTATTTTATCAATAACGATTTTCTATTCCCAACAATGAATTTACTAGGTGTAGATTTATTGCGCTAAATTTTCTATTGTCTTGTGGGTTCCACTGTAGTAAAAAAGGGTGGGTATATGTCTTACTTGATTGTTTTTAAAATCAGGGACTAGCATTTCGGTTGAAATGTTCTTTTTTCCTAGTATATACTGTATATAAAGATTTTTGTATTCCTTAGTTGTTTAATTTGTAAGGGAAAAAGTTGTATTGTTTCATTTATGATTGTCGTTTTTGGCTTCTGTTTTTTTTTTCATTTTTGCTACATTCGCCGACATTCAGATCTGCACTCTTTCAAAATATCTAACACTTCGGCGGTTTCAATAAACTTCGGGAAGTAAACGCCTAATTTCGGTACAGATTTCATTTAAGGGCTCGGATAAAGCGAACGCCGTCAGGTAAAAAGTGTCATAGGCGGAGAGTATATGTCACATTGGCGTCTATAACTAGTCTCATGAATATTGCTTTACCTTCGTTAATTTTTGCGTCTATACTAATATAAGAACAATGTGTCTGTTGGTTTCATCCTATGCCTGTTTATGTAACAGCTAACTACTTTTAGACGATAAGGCATACAAACTTGGAATCTTATAGGAATGATACCTTACCTATGTAGATTTTCGTAAGGGGGATTCATAAGTCACTTAGCTATTTAAAATGATTACCATGTAAAGCACAAACATTCTATGAACTTTTGATAATTGTTATCTTACTCTCTAATTACTGCTATTTGTTATTTTAAATTTGTTCGTTTATATATTTGTTTCTATATATATTTATTTTTATTTATTTAAATTTGTGTAAATCATCATATGTGCTTTTTTTCAGGCAGTATGTCATTTACAATTGAAGAGTGAATTTTTATTGTTATTCATATGGCCAAATTTGATGAATCTCCCACACTTGTTAGAAGGCAATGACGACCTCAAATCAAAAATCACTGCCGAGTTTGTTAAAATTAATCAATCAAATATGCTACAAAGAATCGTAAATTCCTTGCAAAAAGGAATGGAGCTATGCATGCAGAACGAAGGTGGAAATTTTGAAAATTTGCTGTAATTTTAAACTCCCATAAATGAATTTGTTGAATAAACTTTCTATTTTGTATTACCGTATTTTTTAACTTTAGAATTTCAAAAATAAATAGCTAAGTGACTTATGAATCATCCTATATATATATATATATATATATATATATATATATATATATATATACATACATACATATATATATATATATATATATATATATATATACATATATATATATATGATAGAAATATATACTTGTGTATATATATTTCAAGAGAGTTTATCAAAACTGTTCAATGTAAAATCTCGATTAATGTTCACATTTAACAGCAGAGAAGATATAAGTAAAGAATGGTATTTTAAATTACAATCAACAAGTCTTTATTTGTTTTTCTTGTCGAATTTCAAAATAATTGAATGTATCTTGACAACTGTTTCGCGCACAAATATACAGCCGAGAATAAACATATAATTGCCATGATCCTTCGTTCATGCAGCTCATCAGAAGACCATCAGATCAGTTCCGGAAAAAAATTCATAAGCAAAAAAAATCAAAAACCTTATATATGTGTTTCCTACAGAAAGCAGTTACTTAAAGGAACAAATATTCCATTCATAGACAACCGGCCATTTTGAATTTGTAATGCAGAGTTGTGAAAAATACGATCAACATTACAAATGAAGTCAGATAATCTAATATTTAACGAAATGCATATTTTTTAAACATTTTTTTTTAATTATCAAAAAGCTATTATGAGAGTATCGCTAAGTTAAGGCACAAAGTTATTTCAAATACAGAGATACGAAAGTTGGGTACCAAAGAAAAAACAAGCCTAAACCAATGTGTAATGTTGTCAGCTATTTACAACGTGATATATTTAATTCTATTTGCGTATAATTTTCCATCAGTACATATTCAATGAAAGTATTAGTTTACATTAATTATTGGGAATAGAAACCAAAATTAGAAATAAACAAAGTAAGTATAAAAACTAAGTTATTGCATTAAAAAGATAAAAATATACAGGAAAATTCCCCAATCTAGAGGCCGTAATTACTATATTCATAATTAGAAAGTAGTCTCCCTTGTCTTAATAAAAAATTGAGTGATAAGTTCTATTCAATTAATTATTATAAACGAATTTTAAAAAATGTTTTTTTACAAAAATATCATCAGTGAGTATATAAGAAGAAATATTTAGTAATTTAGAAGAAGTAATTAGTACGGGTGATATGGTTTTAATTAAGATTAATTAGTGTCTTTCGTAGTTTATAAGACTTGTTTACAGTTGATATAAGAATACTTCCCTAACCTTAGTTTTTGGTCAAGGGAGTATTAAGGGTAATAGTTCCAAGAGATCGTATTAGATACTCCTGAAACAGTAAACAATCAAATAACATTTATTTCCTAATCCTTTTCCATTATCCAGATTCCTTATTAATGTGAATCGTCCGAAGTAATTAATTAATGACGATAAATATCAATTAGTCCAAATACTATGTAGACATAAGTGCTTTAGGAAATATACAGTTTAGTTAAATAAATTAATTATTTAAAAATGCCTTTGTTCTACTTCTAAATAAATGCATTTACCAATGAAACTAATGAAACAAGAAAACCTTCAGGAAGCAACAGAAAAATATCACGCAACATATCTGTGTGATAAATTTATCTATAAATGGACTTCTTATGACTCCCAGTTTCCATCGAAAAACACACCACCCTAGCAACAGCCAATCAGGTACAACTATATGACAAATAATGATATTCCAAATCTAAATAGCTATTTACTGTCCATAGTCCATGAAATACAGGGTGGGCAAAAATAAGGGTCCTATTTTTAAAAATTCATAACTTTTTTATTTATTGATTTTTTTAATTTTTTTTTTTTAGAATAAGTAAAGGACCCCTTCCGAAGCAAGCATGAGCCGTATTAGCCCTAAGGAATGCACCCTCATTTAGAAAACATTATTTTTGCTTAAAAAACTCAAAACAGTGTAAAAAACAATACTTTAGTTTTTGTAAGTTTTAAGAAGTGTTTTTCGGCTAAAATTTGTTTTGTTTATTTCAAAAAATCTCGGAAGGGTCAGTCTACACACACATAAAGTTTGGTGAGTTTAACTTTTATTTTGTGGAAGTTATTCAAATTAAAGTTATTCAAATTTAAAGATAGGACCCTTATTTTGGCCCACCCTATATAACAAATCAAAGTAATTAATTTAATTAATTTATTAAAGAATTACCCAACCTAACTAAGGCCCACTCAATTCAAATGTCTAAAATTAACCATTCAAAAGGTTCTGCAAATGTAAACTATGTATCTATTTATACACATGTATTACATAAACGAGCACCTTATCTGTCTGTCTGTTTGTCTGTTTGTCCTGGAGATTTTTTGTAAACGGGAGAGGGGGGGGGGTAATTACTATTTAATTAATTTCAAAGTCAGAAACATACCAAATACATCAAGGCACATATTAACGACTAAATAAACAATAAATAATTTCGGCGCCGACGCCGTGATTCGAACTCGCAATCTCTACCATCTGAGAAAAAACATTTCGATTTTAATACTTATAGAAATGTTTTTTTTAATTTATTTCTGTTAGCAATGTATGATCGTATAATAATTGGTTCTTCTTCGTAGTTTGGAGGTACACCACCAGAACCATAACATGACCGTCATTCTCACAGAAGAGAGGAAGCCATGATGATGATGATCATGATGGAATATGTTTTATTCATTTATTTGAAGTGTATGCGTGTCTAACCTTTTGAAATATTTAAATAGGTCTTTACAAAGATGGCATCCATCTTAGAATATTTAACATCGGATTTTAAACCATTGTTAAAAGACATAATATTAATTTGAAACGTATTGGCAAATCCTATGATTACAAATGACATGTGATATGCTTTATATTTCACGCTTTGAAATCTTTTAGATGAGGAGTTATAATTTGTATTATTTATATTATTTGAACTACCGTTCTCATTTTAGATATTAAACATTCGTATAATTTTATAACTATGAAAAAGCAAGTGCTTTTTGTTCATTTTTCGGGAAGGGGTAAATAATTATATAGATACATAAACACTGGAATATGAGTATTTGTAAATGAAGTTGTTCTAAATATTTCTAAGAAGATTAAGTAAAAACTTAATATTCTTAAAAATATTAAGAGAGTGTGCGAATGTTTTTTGAAAGAATCGGCTCTTGATTTGAATAATAATCTATATCTAAATTAGATTTTAATTAAAGTGAACAATAAGTAGTTGTTTATTAATTGGATGGCGATTCTATTGCGGTTGTTTAGAAGTTGTGTTATCATGGTGATACCATTGGAGCACAGGGAGGAGCTGGTGATGGTGTGATTGCAAGCGTTAGTGGTAGAATCGAGTAAATTTACGGAACTTCCACCATAACTAACCAGCAAAGTGTTACCAGTGTCGACCAACGCTTTTGTATTACGTCCTCTCCAAGAAGAGGTCTTATGTCTCGCATGTCACGATCAAATAATATATGTTATTTATCGAATGCAAATCAATGAATCATTGCAGTGCAATTCAATCATACATCGTGTTTTCGACCCTCAACCATGTGGTCCTCCGAGGGTGACGACACTTCCTCTAAAGTTGTCTTTGGTCGTCCCATGATGGCTATATTTCCACGGGGTGCATTCTCACGCTGGATTCGAGTTTGCACAACAACACTAAGTAACAAACTAGATCCCGTATTTGGAGAAATATAATTTTATTAGACTGTTGACGTTGTCTTCTCTGCTAGCGGTGGGGGAGGGTCATATTGGAGCCACGTATTTCTTGGTTCTGGCCCCTTCGTTTATAATGGATTTTTAAGTCATTTCTTCTCACGTCTCGTTTCTTGAAACTTCCAACTAAAACTGACTACTTTTTCACCCACTCTCTGTTTGAGCTATGTGACATCACATCCGTTGCTATTAATTCTTACAAAACTTCCAGTTGACCTCCGAGTGCAGAAGCTTATCCCGACTGAACCTAATTTCCTGTTTACGCACTAACGTTCCTCAACAAATTTAAATCATCATTATGTACTACCGAGCGTATCCTTACTATTTTACAAGGCAAGAGAATATCAGGCATGTGTGCGTGGTGTGATGATGTACGGAAGTGAAAGCTGCCTACTGAGGGTTGAGGATATGTGTTGCATAACGAAAATTATGTTGGAATGATATAATGGATATGTAATATGAGTCTTTTAGATCTGGTGACCTTGGAGGACGATTAAATCTGGACAGTATGGGGAGATGAGTGCTGTAAAAGAGATTTCATTGGTTTGGTCAAATTAAAAGGATCAATAAAAGTGCTTGCATTAATAGATGTAGAACAGTTAAGGTAGCAGGATCAGTTGGCAACCGCAGGTCAAAGAAAACATTGGGGAAGCGATAAGGATAGAATTGGGAGAAAGAGAGGAAAACAAAGACTCGCCATTTCTAAAAGCCGTCCAACATCGCATGTAAAACAGACGTTGAACCGAAGGTGTTGATGATGATTCATAATTACATTACTCAACGAGTTTAGAATGTATTCTCCTCAGATAATAACTGATTGCATATTATCTTTAATTTGTTTTATAGATTCATACGCCTAACGTATACTGTTTCCACGTCATTATTATGATGCAACCACAGTCTATTCTTATTCCATTTGGCTGGGATCCATCCGCTCTGTGCGCTCATTTCGATTGCCTCGTTGCTGCGTTTAACCTTCCATTGAATGAAACACATTTCAATAAGACACCGGGAAGAATAGACCGGTGTCCAAATCGGCCTAGCACACGTTTATTTACCTTGAGCTTCTGTTTGGGTTAAAGGTGAACGATGTATTACAATCTTTCAACTGGCACTAAAGCCGATTTAACATGTCAGAATCAATAAGTATTTTAAGTTAGAGATGAAAATCTGACATTATCTTTTACCAACCTAATACCTGGATTAATAATGTTGCGTGCAAGCTGATTTATATCCATATGAAGTTAGCGGTAAAGAAAAATAATATTTCTCTATGACACGATTCTGTTAGATATGGACCGCTCGCGATGAATTGAGTCCCATGTTTCGACCAGACTCGATTCCCATCTGACAACGACGCCGCCGGCGAGTTGATGGCCTACCAGTCCGCCATCTTTAATTTGAAGGTGTTTTGTCGATTAAGCTCGAAAAGGAAAAATGTCCGAAAACAAATCACAAGACAACACGAATAAGTTCACATAGTCTATTGGCTCTTCCGCGAAAGTCAATCTCTGTGAACCGTGGTCGTTTTTAAGTACCACAGGGAGAAGGTGGGCGCCCGCCAGCGTTTAACACCACAGCTACTGGCTGACACACGTCAACTCGGATGAAATCCCGAACTCAAAGGAATGAGCCCGCCGGAAAACGAAGGTCAACTGACTCATGACGCCATCCGTCCCTCATACGTTAGCTTTAATATTATGTTTCTAGATGAGGATTGATAATTTGTATTATTTGGATTTTCTCTCGTTTTGGTTCTTATTTTCACAACGTTTCAATTGATATAACCACCAACCTTCTTGAGATGCGTGCTGTCGAACCCGGAAAAGAAATATACCTATAAAAGTATGCATCAGCCACCATACCCTTTAGGCTATAGTATGTACGTTTTGAATATGATCAAAATCAGGTATGCTCCTCTACACCAGACATCAGTCACTTTAGCCCGAGATTAATTACAATGTGCGCATAGAAAGTTTTCAGTTCAGATAACCACGAAAATTCGCACAGTTTTTTTTACATCAACAAATGTCCTTGTTTTGTGCAAACGTAAACCGCAGGGATGGCTGATGTGTTTATGACAAAAGTAATTATCAGCAAAGAAGCGTAAAAGAGTTCTACGATCTGAGGAAGGGGGTAGAGAGAGAGAGAGAAAAGGAGGATGGAGGAAAGAGGCGCGAGAAATAGAAAGAAACTAATCCGCATTTGGCGGTCACACCTTGCCAACTTGTCAGCTTTGATTTGTCTTTTTCTCGCCAATTTACAACAGAAAAATGACTTCCTTAAACCAATCAATCTCCTTGTTAGATTGTACTGCAAGTATTACCAGGTGTGGAAAGCGACAAGTCAAGACAATTCTCCAGCCTTCACCAACCATCTCTCCGACTGCATGCAACCAGTGTCAGTGACAGATGCTCATGCTAGTAAATGTATCATTTACTGGATAAATGCTTAAAAATTCGAGTAAAATTGTAGAAATATGGCACATTCGTTTGTTTACAATCTTATTGTAAATATGATCATGTCCATTGCTTTATTCGGACTAGTGTCCTCATCAACGTTGATATATATATATATCTATATATATATATATATATATATATATATATATATATATATATAGGTATAAGGATGAAAAGGAATTAGAAAAGCAAGAGGCAGATCTTTTTTCAATTCAGTTGCTCAGAGCAAGGTATATTCCGCAAAAAGGCAATTTATTCAATTAATTTTTTCCTTAAGCCAGGCTTTTCAAAGATCAAAGTCTTATCATCAGTGAAAATCGCTGGGATAGATAAGTTGGCAAAGGCCAAGATTTAAAATTTGAAAAAGTAACATAAAGATTGTGGGGAAAAAACAAGGCAAAACGCTGCCCGAATGCAAGCAAAAAGTCCGGTGTCAAAAAGTCCAGCGGAGAAAGTGATTTGTAGGTAGGCAGGTCGTTAAAAGGCACGAGAAATGAAATGCCTTTTAACGACCTACCTATAATATATATATATATATATATATATATATATATATATATATATATATATATATATATATTTCTTCGGGGACGGTAAATTCTTGGATCTTATCAGCTAGAATCTTATTGGATGTGTTGCTCCACTTTTCAAACTTTGAGTAGTGGTAGCAAAACAATAGCACCTTTTGTGCAACAGTCCATGGTTGGGCTTTGAAGCCTCTTATGTTTCTTTTTTTGTTGCTGCATTTGATGGAGATAGGGGGCCAGAACCTTTTTTCTCAAGGCCTGATGGCTGACCCTGGTTGGCCTCTGTATTGGCTGGAGCACCATTTCCAGAGGGAGGAAGGTTTACACCATTGCTTACATCTTCCCGCCTGGTGTATGAACGAGTTGATGGGCCCTTTTTATCCTGGGTGCCGGCCTGCCAGTATTTATTTTTGTTTTTATTCATATTGTTATTATTCATTATATATATATATATATATATATATATATTAAAATGTTTTATACCTATAGACAACGTCATTTTGGGATCAGCTAGATTGACTGGACTATAAACATAATGAGTCTCTTTACTTTTATATTATGACCATGGTTAATATATAACTAAAGATGTCTATATTTTACTATCTAATTTACACACGTGTTTACGGTGCGTATAAACTCACTCTGTAAATTAGCTAAAAGGAAAGATTAGCTCGTTCTTTAAATGCTTACAGAAACATTAAGTAATATTAGAGTGTGGCTGAATCAACAAAGAGTGGGCGAGGGTGAGAGAAATAGATAGATAGATAGATACATACATACATAGATAAAAAATGGGTGACTTAATTACAAAATACGACTAGGTAGAATAATTAAGACTTTTTTCAAACATAACTCAATTCCAAAAGTAAGGAATATTTTAGCATGTATTTTGTGTAATTAAAGTATATAAGAGAAATGTTCTCAGTGAAACAAACGTCGCGTAACTCAGCTTTAGTATGATTTTCTACTACGTTTCGGTCGATGTTTCCTCCGACGTGAATTGTTCATTTATAATAATTTCTTTTCTTTTTCGTATTTGAATATGATTTTTCTTGATTAGTTGTGTATGTTGATGTTTTTACGTTCTTGAATCTGATGAACTCTAAATTTTGACGTTTTTTTATTTAATTAATGAACATAAGTAAAAGAAATATTATCAAACTAAAAAGTAATAGTTATAAAATACTTAAGATCCGTCCATCCATGCCTTTTAAATGCAAGTGTGATAGACCGAGGAAAATGTTATTTCAAACGTATGCGCCACATAACAACAAATATGCTTATCTTAAACTTCAGCGTGATACACAGAACAAAATGGCATTTTAAACTTCAGCGTGACAGACTAAAAAAATACTATTTAAACTTGACCGTGAAAAAGCAAAAAAAATGCTATTTTAAACTCCAACATGACCGACCGACAAAAATGCTATTTCAAGCTTCAGCGTGACAGATAAAAAATGCTATTTTAAACTTCAACATGACAGATCGACAAAAATGCTATTTTAAACTACAGCGTGACAGATAAAAAATGCTATGTTCAACTTCAAAATGACAGATCGAAAAAATGCTATTTTAAATTTCAACATGACAGACCGATAACAATTCTATTTTAAACTTCAGCATGACAGACTAAAAAAATAATGGTTTGATCAAACGTAACTGGCTCACCGATTGATTCACTTATAGAGATGTTTTGACTCATCTTCAATAAGATGCGACTATTGCATCGGCGTGTTCAGTTATAAAAGTACATTTTCAAACGAAAGCGTGACATATCGACGGACGGAGTGACGGATTTGCCCTTTATCAAATGTGAAGTGTGATAAGTACTCTACAGCCCATTTTTCACAGAAGCGACGTTGCTAGTGTTTCTGAACTCTATCATTATTTCCATGCAAGGTGCTCGACTGAACTTCAAAATCTGTTTCCACCTTGTAAGACATTCACAGCAAAAATTTCTCCTTCTGTTGCATATTACCTCTTCTGCTTGGACCGCGGCAGTATGCGTTTCGTATACTCGTCGTGTAGAGGGTTGGTCGTGTCGTCCAGTGGATGAATTCTTTCTTCTAGAACCACGTCGTCTGTTGTCTGCAATAAAAGCCATGTGGTGCACTCCGAAGACAAACTCTTCTTTTGAATTTAATTCATTTATTACAAGCGTTGTTATTTCAACTGGGGCTACGTCGAGAGAGAGAGAGAGAGAGAGCGCAATCACTACTTTATCGTAGTTAGTTATTAATGTTTTCTTAACTATTCATAGAAAGGGGGAGGATTTCTCGCACCTGCATTCTCCTAGGGGAAATATCCCTTATCTTTACATTGTGAATCGCACGTCCTCTCAGTTTACTTTCCGAATAAGACTAAAAACTCGCTTCTCACGAGAACGAGTGACGTCACAGAGCCTCATTTTCCCACGCAAGGGCATGTGACGTCACAGCCTCTCTAGGTGCAGACTGACCCTTGATCTGGGGTCTCGTCACACGGTAACCTTGTGACGTCTGCCAGCTCTGACTGTGAGAACAAGCCCTGTTCTGCACTCGACTGCCCCGCGTTAATTCGCGCAAGTCAAATCAACGATTACCAACAGATACGTCCATTCCCATAGGGCCATCATCCAACACTACTACCACAATTGCAAATAAATTTTACGTTCTTTCTTTTTATGTCTAACATCAAACGAAATGTCAATGAACAGAATTTCTTTTCAGGAACTTACCATCTGTGGAACACATTATCACGGAATTGCTTCCCTGCAGACTACAACATGTTTGTTTCAAATCTAATGTCAGTAAGCACTTGTCATAGACATTCTTCATAAGTCATCAAATTTTGTTCATTCCATTCACTGTTTTCAAGCCTCTCATAATATCCATAATCATTCAACTGACAATCTATTCATCTCGTTAGCTCTTATGATCGAATAGCTTTTAGCCTTGATAAGTGGTGATTCATTAGTAAATAGAAAAGTTAGTCGCTGAGATTTTTGTGCTGGAATTTATTTATTCTCTACATTTCATTGAGTTGCAAATGCGAAAGATAAAGTTGCAAATAGTATTTGTTCATCATGTTGTAATTGCTAACAGCTGTATATCACTAACAACCAAACAAAGTAACAGTATAAAAAAGGGTATAAAGTGAATGACCAATAAGTTGATGCTATTTTAGTGCTGGTATTTATATATCCTTCTTCCTAATACAGGATGCCGCCTCCCTGCATTTCCAAAAATGTCATCCATGGAATCGTTAACGAAGTTTCACAATTTTCCTGCAATACAACCATATTTAGTACAAATAAGCTTCAGTATATCCATGAGTTGTCCGCTAAGTTTCAGTCAAATAAGGTTGAGAAACGTTGTATTAGAGCTTCATTATAATGAAGTACCTCAGCTCCAATTACCACATTCACAAATTGGTCCTGGGCACGACCAAAACTGTTTCGAACACCGTTGATCAAAGTGTTTGATCCCAGCTAAAATAAACCCCCACAACACATTTCCCAGCTTTTTCTACCTTCTTTCTTTGCCTACCCTATTCCCTAACTCTATCTACTACTAAAACTCTCTCTCTCTCTCTCTCTCTCTCTCTCTCTCTCTCTTCCAAAATGTCATAAGCATGACACCAACTGCATGCGGTCATGACACCTCGATTTGGAAAGTTGGAGTGTCTCCTTATTCGTGATCCCATTACTCTCAGGTCTATATTTATCCAGAAGGCTGATACCTGTCAGTGTTACATTATGGGGGGGGGATAGCGTCAGATAGCGAGTAAATCAGCTAGTATTAATTTTGACAAGGGTCGAACTAAGTGCAGGTTTAAGTGACAAGAAGTTTGGGAAGTAAATCAGTTCCCACGAGAGAATCATCAGATAGGATGTCCGAAAGGTTAATAAACAAAGTATAAGATCAAATAGGTTAGACACAAAGGAACGTCAGTCGACATGACGATGACGTCAGGGATACTGTTGACAAATAAACGAAGGTTTCAGTAAGTTCCGTGTAGAAGCCAAGACAAGCGGGCGTTCAAATAGTTTGCTGTAATACTTTCAAAAATTTAAACTCGCGAGAACACGAAAACCTTCCCTCCTGGGAAATCTGTCGTTATGTCCATCCAATTATCCCCAATAAGACAGTTAGCCAATGAAGTAAAGTTAGCCTATCCTTCATGTAAAATATTTTTCAAAAAAAATAAAACCTGTAAAAACTCTCAGCGAAAAGTGCCGAGTCTTCTTTCTGCGCGAAGAAAAAGTTTACTTCAGCTAGCTACACTGAAGAAAGCACTAGAAAACAGCCATTAAAAGGAAAGGCAAAATAATAAACGCAGAAGAAGAATCGACATGCGGTGAAAGAGAAGAAAAAGGACACAGCGAATCGGGTAGTGTCAGTCAGTAATGAAGGAGAAGAGGAAGAAATACTGAAAAAAGGTATTTTACACACTAGTATTATAACGCACGATAGTAAAAAAAGAAGTAAAGAACAAATAAACTAGGTGCACGCTCACACACGTAAAAGAATTTAATGAACACTCACACACATGCGTCAAGTTATTAATGTGCACACGAAAGTCGCACGTAACGTAATTAATGTGCACTCACGCACGTTAAGAAGTTAATGTACTAGTTTTTACCTTTACACTTTTTTCCCTCTACCCGTTTTCTATAATTTGCATTGTTTTATACGAGTCACCGTTTACTAAGACCAAAATCCACTTGAGGATAAGAATTAATGAGATTGTCAGTTGGATACTGAAGTGGTGCAAACTATGGACAGAAATGACAAAATGTGATTACTTCAAAGGATGGATCGATAGTATTTGTTGACATTGGTTTTGAAAGCAACTATGTGGTAGTTTACAGAGATGTAGTCTCGTTGCAATGTGTTCTATATGCCAGCTGGGGTCTTCGAAACAAACTCTGTTTTGTTTTAGGTGCACAAAGGGAAAATGAAAGTCTTCTTTTGCAGCGGTGGTAGAGGGTTGAGTTAGCAATAGACGGAATAAAAACTTAGAAATAATTTTGTTTTAATTAAATCCTTAAAAGAATTATCTGATTTACAAATAATAGAATAAGAAAATATGTATTTTCTTATCTAAAACAGAAATATGTTTTAAAAACTCAGCTGAATGAATCCTAAATAAAATCAATGCGTTACATATATTTTCCTTCCTTTTCCCTAATTTCCTCGAGTTGGAATGCAATAAAGTATAATATTTCAAACACTCATAAAGTAAAAAATAACTATAATAATACGCCAAGACAATTAATGTTTGTACATACGTTTTCACTTTTTACACATATTAAAAAATTAGATCGTCCAATTCGTGATTAATCTGATGTCGCTAAGGTAAACAATTCTGACTTTACCCATTTCAAAATGAATTGTTTTTCAAAATCAAATCATGCTGTACCGTCGATTACAACAGTAAACTTTTAAATAAATACATTTCTAAAAGTGACATTCGTTTCATTGATTTGAAGAATATTAAGCTGGAAATTATTTTTACAGAGAATATTTATCTTTTTTCTCTTAAGAATTAAATTTCTACAATTTTAAATAAATAAATAAAAAGAGACATATTCGTTTGATTTATTCAAACCATATTTAGCTGACAATTACAATTGTTTTTACAGAAGGAGAAAAAGTACATTCTTTTTAATAGTACTGACCCTGACAGACATTTATTATTTCAAAAGAAGTATTATTATAAACAGTAGCTTGTACATGTTGATGTAGAAAGCATTGTGGATTTTCCACGGGTTTCTGCTAATAACCATAATTTTGATAACATTTGTTAATAATATCATTATCTGCATAAGAAGTTAAACTACTCGTTTTTACATATCATTTTTAAAATGTTAACGGATTAAAACTTGTATTTAGATGGTTTAAAACTCATGCATGCCAATGTTAACCTTTTACAAGTTCTCTTAACATCCATTAACTTTTTTACACTGATGCTGCACTTATCGTCAAGCCATCTATGTATGTATTCGCGATCGTCAGACTTCAAAGGTCCTCAACATGCCATTACTGTTAATTAACTATCATATTCATATC
>OY744515.1:23898553-23911053 GCA_963556195.1 Sepiola atlantica | reverse complement strand
ATTTGGTCAAGATCAAAGTGTAGTATCTGTTCCGATGGATACTACACCCTATAGACCGGTATCGTCTTGGCATAGGTCTGTCCTGTGCAGTTCTAGGAGGTCCACCCTCCCACGCTTTGCCTCCCCTCTTTGGGGTGGAGTAAGTTTATCGCTTACTGCCTGAGGCGCCCCTACCGGGGAATGCCGACGGGGCTGCCTAGGCAATTTTTAATGGCTAGAATGCTCACCTTCTCGGGCGCTGGCTTTTCAAATCCCACTTTCCCGACCTTGTGTCAGATACTCCTATTGTGGGTAGGTGTTGAATAAACAGTCAGCGACTGAGTGCCGGACGCAGATCATTGCAGTTCATTCTTACTGTCCTGTCGTCGTGACTGAAGAAGAAGAAGAAGAAGAAGAAGAAGAAGAAGAAGAAGAAGAAGAAGAAGAAGAAGAAGAAGAAGACAGGAATGAGGAAAATACATCGCACAGGGCCGTGCTGACTTCGTAATTAACCGAAAGTTAATTCTAACACAGATTTCGAGACGACTCCATTCACCACGTTGCTGTCAAAAGCATTTTACCTTCTAGCCGAGAAATATGATTTAAATATCCTATGTAAAGATTATGTAGCGCTGACAGAGTCTCAGAACTCAAACTCCCACCTATGTGCCTGATTTCTGTTTGACGTATACTTTGGTACCTGCCTTTGACTTTTGCATTGAAAGATTAATATGAATCTTGGATAATTGAACTTTACTACTCCCTTGGGGAACGCAAAATGTAATTCCTGGACTGTTGAACTTTTCAACTCCCTTGAGGACGCGTCTTGTGCCACTCATTAATGTAAGTTAAACCCAATTTTCTCTCTTTAATTGTCTATACATGATTTTATTTAATAGATGTTGCTCGTCTTTAAGTATTATCCCACTCCCCTAAAATATTACTGTGTTCTTTTTGTTATTTTGTTTCATGTATGCTTGTCCCCTTTCTTCCCTTCATGTAAATAAATATTTGTTTTAAATTTAACTTAATGTTCGCGTCGTCTCTTGCCTGGTCGTTGTTATTCCTTATTTCTATGTGATGTCTTTAACTGGAGACCCCCCCTCTTGTATTATGTTATTAATATCGGGCCATAGGAACCTACAAGCCAATTCCGGACTTATTTACCTTTTTCTTTCATTTATCTTTGTCACGTGCTCGCTGATGTGGTCCCGACGAAAGCTGAGCGTGACAATATGCATCTCATTCGCATCGTCCGTTGGTCGTTTGCATTGGTCGTTCTCGCACGATCCGTCTATATATTATTAAGCCGACTATTCCATCTAGCTAGTATTTTCTTTTTTCTCAGTCAAATTCTATCACCAGGTTTTCAAAACATCTTCATTGGCTTTTGTTTACATTCACACCTACGTACAGTAAGTTAGCTATGTGTACAGTGTTGATCCCACACAAGGTCTAAACCACTATTAGCAATATTAGTTCTGGTTACACATGAATAGCATTAAGTACGTATAGCTGCGCCACAAGTTTTTAATTTTAAAATATTTCATTGAATAATGGCAGCGGTAAGCGAAACATAGATACAAAAAAATAAACCATAGTTTTGCTTTCAAAACCTAAACAATGAGTATTTACCTAACTATAACTGCAGGAAGATGTGACACAAGGCTAGAAGGTGGGGATAAAAAGGTCAGCAAACAAGAGGCAGTTTACGTTTGCCTCACAAAATATACCTAAATAAACCTGTCGGCATTTCTCGGTACGGGCGCCACCAGCGATTAGCAATAACCTAAATACGAGAAGGTATAGCCTGGAAGGATATACTACATAGAAATGCACAGAACAATACCTCAGCCCGACAGAGCAACCCCATCCCGTCAGATTGATTGTTGACGACGTAACCGTGATCTAAATGGCAAAACCTGAATAGTGGACCGCGAGGAAGCGAAAATTATTACGTAATACAACCGCATCTAAATTGGCGATAATAATGGCACACATTTCATGGTAGTTGAGGTTGAAATAATATACGAATCTTTCAACATATATACATAGTCTGATCAACCGGAAGACTCTTTTAACATTGCCATTCATAAATTCGATTAATCCAAAAGTCAGCATTATACACGAAATGACAGTGTTTCACCAGCGCACTTAACAACTGGGCGATAATATTATATTCGAGTAGTTTATGAAGTATAGGAACATTATGGTGCTTTACAGAAAAGGAGTCTTAAATGCGTGACAGACTTATGGTGGATGTCAGCGACAGGGTGTTATGGCCATAACGACCGTTCAACAATTATCTCTCTGTTATTTTATTGTTTTATTTATTGAAACTTTATCACATCATAAAAGTTGGATAGGCAGGGTAACAAGTGCAATGCTTCACACATATATTTATTTGTAATGAATGAAATAATAGAATACGTAATAAATAAAAGCGCAATGTTATCAGCATGCAATACGACATAGATAAAATGCTGTCAGTATTCATCATCTCAGGACACTCGTATTGCAATACAGGCGTGTTATGAGAGATGTGTGATATTACTTTACACCCTAACACGAATTGTGAGTAATTAAAATAATACACATACACTTCTGTAATAGAAGTGTATGTGTATTATTTTAATTACTTGAACCTTTTATACCAATTCACAGAGAAAAATGTTATTATTTATAAACAGCTATTTTGAAATGTTTGTGAAGAGAAAGAACATGTTTTTTGAGAAGGGGTGTTTCTCTCGAAATATCAAAATATTTTCTACTATCACGGATTTAATTGACAGTAAGTGAAATATTTATATAAAAACAGTGTGTGGAAGATTTACTGAAAAATTAATAGATAAGTTTTTGAGATAAGAATATCGCATATATTGTCTTAACTCATTTGTTTTTTGATCATCTCCCCTTTCACTGTTTCGTTTTCTCCACATTGCAAACAGCCTTATTAAATAACTATATATCTTTATTATTAAATTCATTTAGACACAAACTTTATAAAGCAACAAACTGTAAACGAAATGTATTGTAAGTATGTTTGCATGCAACAATGTTGGGTTTGCTTTTCCCAAATACGTTGAGTTCCAGATTACATGACGATCAGGCGGCACAACCATTGGATGAGTTACACGTGTAATCACAAATATCAAAGGAATGATTCAGAAGTTCACTTCCTATTTCCCTATTTTTAAGTCTTGTCGTTAAGATGACAACATCATTTATCCGCATTTCCTCATCATAATAAATTGTGTCAACGTCCATTTGATCCATATGGCCAGTCGCTTCTCTATCCAAACCAGTACTGTTGATGTGTTTGTGGAGATCAGGTGTCTAAAAATGTTTGGAAACTCTATCTTTCATGATATTCACGTATTAGGAAGATTTGACTCATGTTCATGTATTTGTGTATTACTTTTAAGCGCAAATAAATCCTGTTATATTTTTATATGTAATGTCTTTTAGTTCTCTTTTGTTCATGTGTCAGAACGGAAAAGAGACCGATAATTCTTATGGCAAATATTGTTTTATCATAAACTTTGTTGTTCAGCATTTTGATACAACGACAATTTACGGTCATTGTCACTATATTTATTTGGAGACAGTGGTATCGAAGTAGATACCAACGCAGACTGACGATTCGGGTGTCGTTTTCGAATCCTGTCGTTCCATAACACCAATGGCATTAGGGTTGTTAGCGACCTTCACGCGGTTCATCAGGTGATTACCTTATTAGAGCAGGGAAACCAATGCCAACAAAATATAAAATCCAGGAATTAAAACTATTATAACATGCTGATTGATACGCGTAGCGTTATACAATATTGGCAGACTCATTCTTGCGAAAACTTTTTCCTTTTACCATAAATTGCTACAATATATAAATCGAATATTATTTTTGTACGTTCTATTTTCTAAGTCGCTTGCCACTGACGCCAAATCGTGTTTCCTATCTCTACTGTGGTTTGATAATATCGATCTATTGATCTCTTGCAGATTAAACGTATTGAGATTGTTGATGGCATGCGGTCATTACATTCTGTTTCAAGTACTTGTGCGTTCAAGAGAATCTCGTTGTGCCCCCGGTCGATTAGTGGAAGAAAAGTATAAAAGAAAAATATAAAGAATGTCGAGACGTCTGAATAGGAGAACAAACCTCTTGTTGAATCGATTGATGTCACATGGATATGTACCACGGGATAACCTTGCTATTATTGTCTCCCTTCATTGAAGAACAACCTCTCTTGTTTTGTCCGACAATCGAAAAAGATAATAAAGAAGAAAAATAACTGAGTAAAAAAAATGAATGAATAAATAAAATTCAAAATCGCTTTAGTTTTTTTTTTTTTGTTTTGTTTTGTTTCTTCTACATTTTTGTAAAAATGAAACATGTCGACTGCCGGGATCACGAGACTAATTATCACAAAATGAAATTGCAGTCAAAGTTTTAGGAAATAAAATCGATAATTAGGAAAGTCCTATCGCTAAGAATCTTGTGCCACTCTTCCCGGAAGATGTAGCTATTAAATTTCCAGCATTCATGCTTACCGGAGTTGAAAGAGGGGGTGGGTGGGGGGTGGAGATGTCCAACAAGAAAATAATAAAAACGTTCCACGACGAGCGACTTCTTTTATTCGTTAAGCGGTTGAAAATCACCGTTGAAAGCGGGTGTGTGACACTTTAATTTTAGATAATAATTAGGGAAAACCAACATTAAAAACAATCAAAAGTACTCCACCTTCTGCTTCCAGTTATTTTGTCGGCAATATTTATCTAGAACGCATCCAGTTCGACTTCGATGAACAGATTTCCTTTCCAAGAACTTCACATATGTGGGACACAATACCATAGGACTGCTTCCCTTCTGCATAAAAGATGGTCTTCTTCAATTCCGATGTAAACCAATACTTGTCGAGCCAACCTATTAAATAATCAAATTCTTCTGTTTCAAGCCAATCGTTTCCAATTCTTCTCATATTATTCTTCATCAATCCAATTGACAATATTATTTACCTTTATCTTCGAGTAGCCTTTGGGGCTTGGTAATTGGTGACTCATTAGAATAAAAAATACTTTCTGCTTAAAAATGTTTCAAGTTGTTAAAAACAAGACATAAAAAAACAAGACATAAAAAGTACAGAGTAGCTCTGTTGAGGATTATGCTGTGTCGCAGTCTATAATCTTGTTACATACTATTACTGCTGTGCTTGAATTGATCTACATACGTATACGTTTCATCATTAAGGAATCGTCAGTGTAGAGATAATTATTCAAGCCGATTCGCAGGATTCGAAACCCCGAGACAAGTCATGTTTATAACTCAAATTCCGACGTCTTAACCCTCACGGCAATCACGAACAACTACATAAACGGTGAGAGTGGACAACAACGATATATAGTCATCTGAATTGAGTCTGATTTCGAATATATATATATATATATATATATATATATATATATATATATATATATATATGAATTATTTTTTTATTTATACAACATATACAAAAGCATATGTGCCATGGCGATGTTTCAATCTGTAGCAATTAAAACTACGATTTCATCGGATTAAGAAAAGAGTGTATATATATATATATATATATATATATATATATATATATATATATATATAGAGAGAGAGAGAGAGAGAGAGAGAGAGAGAGAGAGAGAACAGGTAAAATTAATTCTCTGAATAGACCAGTCTTGTACTTCTTCCATGTTCCCTTACGAAGATTAAATTCAATATATATATATATATATATATATATATATATATATATATATATATATATATATACTTATGTCGAAAGGCTTTATTTAACTTTTTATCAAAGCCCATTACATGATTTTGGTTGTAGAAAATGTGTAAAATTAAAGGCTTAAGCTTAAGAGATTTTAATAAGAATTTAAAATTCAGGGAATCTTGCTTAATTGGCGTTTAGTCAGATCCTCGACTATGGATAAAATTCAATGCAACACTGAAATATTTGAATTTTCAATTTGGACGTTGTATCCATATTATGACCAATAAAAAAGGTTTAAAATACTTCAAAGAAACTGAATGGTTGCTAATACTTATTAATTGATGGGCAGCAATACCTATTGTTAACATTTTACACAAATTGAAGGCTTCTGAATTTTCACCGAGACCTTCCGCCTCATTTTTGGCCTCCTTGTATAAAACTAGTTTAAAATAAATATTACTCCTATTAGCCAACCTTATGCCTCACAGCTGTGTTCTGAAATTTATAATGATCGGTTTATTAGTTTATGGGTGTTTATAGTGTATACTTATATATATATATATATATATATATATATATATATATGGCTTTACGGAGCCCTCCAAATATGAGCGCGCTCCAGGAGCACGCTCCTTTTTGCTGGAGCGAAGGAGAGGAGGGCTCATTTTATATTCAGCGGGAGTGGACCGGGGGTAACTCTATTTGGGACAACCGTTCTTTAGAGCGGTTGTTTTATCGCTCCCCGCTCCTCGCTCAAAAATTATTTGATTTGTTTTTGATTAAGCATCATTTTTTTATTCAGCAATAAAAAGGAAAAGAAAAGAAGTCTTCCCAGTTTACTCTGAGTTATTTTCTTAAAATTATATTTCTGGTAAATGTTTATGAGAGAGAGAGGATCGGAAGGTAGAGGGGGGGAAAGGACGAGAGAGTTAAGCGTGAAATGTAAAATTGTTGATGGGATACTTTTCTTAAGGCAGGAGACAATTTGGGCAACAAATTTCGCCAGTGAGTCTATAGATGTCTTTGAAGTTATTTTCTTACAGATTTGAACTTTTTTGTATTTATGACAAAGATGTTTATTGGTGATTGAATAAATAAGCCAAGTTTTCTTTTATTTTGTGTTTTAAAATAAAAACTTTAGGTTGAATTATACTATAGGGGCCGTTGGATTTTGTCGCCCATTTCGCTCGGTATTCACCCACATGTTCAATAAAATCAATTTTGAGGGTGAAATGGTACATATAGTCCTAGCTAAAAAATTCTAATTTATTTTTTAGCATATATCAAATTGAACTTTTATGCCACATTTTACCTGTCGTCTTTTCGGCGACATTTTGTTATTCTTAAATTCACGACTAGTATGTTTTAACCTTTTCATGTTTGCTTTTAAATTCGATAAATTCCGTTAAAACTTGCTTTTGTAAATAGAATGTTCAAAGTTTTTTTTTCTGTGTGTAATAAAATGTTAAAGCAGAAAAAATATCTTTAGCCCAAGGAAAAAATATATTTAGTCCAAGGAAAAATATCTTTAGTCCAAGGAACAAAACAATAAAAACCAACATGGCCGCCAGCGATTAAAACCTGGAATTAAAGTTAGATTCTGAACACTTTAAAAAGTAAATGTAATTTTTATTTTAGGACCAAAAATATAATTAAGACCAACAATCAGTTTTATCTAAAATGTGGGCGAATACCAAGCGAAATGAGCGAAAGAAAAGAGCGGTCCCTATTCTACAATTAAACCGATGTTTAAACTTAATTAAATTAAAGAAAATATCTTAAATTTTAATTTTAAAAAGCAAATAATTAGACTTTCTGACTAATTTGTTGTCTTTTTAGAACCGAAAGTAAATTAGATATCTTTATCTTAAAATATCTATTATCGAATATTAAAATTGTAAACAGTTAGAGATTTAAAATATAGACGTTTTCACCTTTTTTTATTCAAATTTTTAATTTTAATAAATGTTTTTGCCCGACCTAAGAAAACTTGCTGCAGATCATTTTTTGAGGGAGGAAAATTTGACCCGATATTTTTTCAACTCCCGGTCTAGGCCAGATATTGTGTATGAAATTTTAAGACATTAAATGGATGTCTGAATTGATTATTGACAATTTATTGGGTTTTTTTACCAACTTATGAAAAATATTTTTTATTATTCAATCTTTAAATTGTACTATTGAAAAAATAATGGATAAATCGATTTGTTTAAAAATACTTGCGCGTTTCTCTGTTGTAAACAATAATATACATTATACAATATAGTCACTTTCGTAAAACAAACAAATATTAAACAACAACACAACGATTAATGTTGCCCTGGCTGTCTCTCCTCTCCCAGAGAAATGGTTTCTTTAAAAAGAAAATAACCACTAATAATTTTTAAAAGTAAAACTTTATTTACTTAAAACAAATCTAAATTCCCTTCCAAAATAAATAGAAAAAATATCGGGTCAAATTTTCCTCCCCTGGAAAAAATAGGTTGTTAATGTAATGAAAATTAAAATTGTTTTAAAATACTTCAGGGATTTTTCAATTTCTATTTTATACCCCAGGAAACGAAAATTTACGTATAATCCTATACTTCGTCCGACATGTTCTCCTATAACTCTCAAAATATTAGCGAGATTTTGTCAAATATTATCTTACGGTCTTACACTTCAAGTGACATTCCCACCCATATTGACGAGATCCTTTGACGCCACCCCTGTCCTCCGACCACTCATTTGCAGAATAAAACGTTTATGAAAGACGGTATATGTTCAATATTGAGCGCTAAAAAAAACCGCTCGTATTTATATGAGATGGAGCAGGAGCGGCTCCTTTTTGAAAATGGGGAGCGTGAGAGGAGCCAGCTCAAATTTTGGTCGTTGGAGCATGGGCGAGAGCAGCTCCAAAAGTAGTGGGCGTGTAAAGGCCTGTATATATATGTGTGTGAGGGGGTGTGACCCCAAAGACTAAGTAAACGCTTACAGATTCAAGGTGCCTCTGTGAACAGGGTTCGCCCTGTGACCACCTGAGATTGTTATTTCCCTGCGCTGATGAAATCCGTAAGTTCGAAACGTAGGTAAAATGGTTAGAAAATATAATGTAATATTATAAGAAGCCCCTTTCAAGTAAGATTGAAAGTAGAGCACTATCAGAGAGATTGAAAATAAACATTCACCTGAGGCCCCAGTGCAATATCCCGACTCTGTCGTTGAATTCTATCGTATGTCTAAATGTTTATGCTCGCCTCTTTCAGTGTAAATATCATTTAATTTCTCCGTAATCAGGTGACTATTTCTCGTGGTCCCAAGGAGCAAGTCAACGCTTACAGATTCAAGGTGTCTCTGTGAACCGGGTTCGTGGCCTGTAGTCGTCTGAGATTGCTATTTACCTGCCCTCATGAGAGCCGTGAGCTCAAAACGACGTCGTACGTAGGTAAAATATTTTTTAAATATACTTTAATAGTATATATATATATATATATATATATATATATATATATATATATATATATATATATATATACATACCTAACTGTATACATGTTGTTTCCTTGCATGGCCGATAATGAATAAGGCAACACAGTGGTATATTTATAAAAGTGTGTATTTACATGAATACAGAATAGTATGTTTAAGACAGACTTCTCTGAGACTTGATATTTACTTCCTTTTGCACGAAGGAAGATGTGGCACAATGTTGGGAGGTGGGGAGTGTCAAGACAGCGCCCTTAAAAAATGAGCACTGATCTTTGAAAAATGGCCTGGGCAGCCCCGTCGGCATAACTCGGTTAGTACGCCTCAGGCAGTGAGCAATAAACTTACTTCACTCTAAAGAGGGGAGGCAAAGCCTGGAAGAGTGGACCTCCACGGACTACCCAAGACGAATACCTTAGTCCGATGGATAAAAGGCCACCGAAATGATCTAGTTTCTGTCGAACATATTGTCGAGAACGGATCTTCAACTGGTATGTCGCTGTCAGAAATCTTTCTGCAACTGAAGTTGCTATACTACGATCGATCAGTTTTCAGTCAGGGTCTAAACTTTATAGGTGGGGTTTTCGTTACCAAAGCACAACCTGCCCATATTTTCATCGCATGTCTTTATCCATGCTCGTTGAATACTCATAACTTTTCATGAGACTTTTCATTCTCGAAATGCCCGGTGACCGATATGTAATTCTTTTAGTATTCTTTTCTCGATCGCTGTACATAACTATTTCATCACAGATTAAATACACTTACGAGATTTGTCGGTGTTTTTACTTTATTTTATTTTTCATATTTTTTTAAGAATTGCCGTTTAGCACCTTTTCTTTTATGACGTCGAGTGTTACCAGAAGCTCCTTAATGTATATTACACAATGTATGTTTTACTTCTAAGTTTGCAGAGAGACAATCACTGTGTCTTCAAGCAGTTCAGCATATTTGGGATAAGTTAAGATGATTCGTCAGGTTGACTGATTTTTGATGATAGGAGATACTCAATTTTTTATTGTAATTAAGTATAATGGTCCCTTATCTCTGTGGTCTGTTGGCAGTGTGCGTCGGTAAACCTTTTTTTATCCATTAATCGTTAACGATGAAATTTGTTGACGACAAAAAATTATACCCAATTCTTCCTTCTCGACTTTGAGTAACTCTTTTCTGCGGGTAGTAATGTACGAGACGCGTCTCTATAATCTGGCCCAGATATTTTAGTTTTTTCCATAAATCAATCGCATTAAATGCAATCTAGGAGGGTTTTCGCAAATTCAAGTCAGCAAAGCAATGTGTCCATTACTTGTTTAAAAATGGCTGGTGCAACCTTAACCCTAAGTGGTAATCTTTCGAATTTGTACAAACCCCTATGGGTATTTATACAGAGTAGTTTTGAGCACTTTCGTCCACAGATATTTGTAGATACACATCACCTAAATTAACCTTTGAAAAAAGATTCCTCTATCTTTTTTGAACTAGGCAAAGGGTCATCATAATCCTTTAGTACATGATTCACTCTTTTGTGGACATATGCACAAACACGGATCTCTTTACTTTGTTTACACAGATTGTAGGCAAAGCCCAGTCACTGTATTTTACTTTCGATAATACACTGATTTTAGTCTATTTAATCCCCCATTAATTGTATTTAATGACGCGAATGGAACATTTCTTTTCTTTTTAAAAATTGGTTTTAATTCAAAACTGGTTTTAATTCAAACTTGTCAGTCATTTTTCTACCTCTATCTAGTCCACCAGAAAAAGCTTCCGAATAGCCTTTTCTTAATTCTTTTATGTGTTGGTCTCTCTGCTTCGACATTTAAGGTTTCTATAGTTGATAATTGTAGCTTCTCCATCCAGTTCTTGCCGAAAAGGTTGTTTGAGTTGTTCATCACAAACATTTTCCATTTCAAAGTGTTTCAATTTAATATAACTTCAGCTATTAGCTCACACTCATTTTCTTTTGTTTTCTAGTGACGATTTAGGTTTCATCAAAGTTGGCTTCCATTTTGTTCAACGTTTGAAGATTTATGATCGACAAATCTGAGCCGGGTCAAGTTGCATTTTAGTATTTTTATTCAATATTCTTACTTGCACAAACTTTTTAATATTTTCAACTTCTTAATTATTAGTAATTTTAATAAAGATTTTCTTAATTTTATTTTTAACTCTGTAATGTGTTCCATGCGATCGAAATCAAAACACTTTTTCATTATATATAGACAATCTTTGTTCCAATGCAATTGTCCTCAACCACAACACAGTGTAGGAGGCAATTTTTTCTTTTGTTTATTAAATTAAGCTGGTGAATTAATTTTCTTTTTGTTACGAATCTTCGCTTTGTTCCATTTCTCTTGAATCTTGACGAACACTAATAAAACGTTGGCAGTCCTCTGCAATATGTTGAAGTGTTAAACCATGGTTTTTCTTTAGTTTATTAAAAGTAGCTTTCTTCTGATTTCTGCACCTGTATTCGGTACTAAAACTTGTGCAAAGATAAGGCATTTAAAATCGTTAGCGCTCAACTCCGACAACTTGAAATCATCGTGTTTGTTAATCACGCTAGCCTCTTTCCTTGTGATATTCATGCATTTCCACATTTTGTGAAAAAGAGACGTTGTAGAGCTAAACAATTTAGTTTATATTTATCGCTTCAACATATGTAAGATGGTTTTTTGTGGCAATATATAATTGACGAATCCGATATGTTTAACCGTACCCAATTTTCTTAATAGAAATTCGTGAAATTGGTCTAATTCACACATTCCATGTTATAAATATCCTCGTATCGTATGAAATACGAAACAAATGTAACCTCGTTGTTAAGATCGTAGTTAAAATTATTAGTTTTAACACCTATTTCATAATTCGAATATTTTTGTGTTCCTGTTGGTTATGAAGAAACATTTCCCCAAATTGTTTCATCTGCTCCAATTGTTTTTCTTTAAATTTCTCTTCCAGTCGAAGTTTTTCATTTGGATACTTCTGACTTACTTTGAATTTTTTCTTTTCGTCGATACTTTTCTATTTCTATTTTCTTCAGATATTCCATTTCTTCTCTTTGTAATGAAGAAGTTATTCTCTTTGATGCCTGATCATTTTAAATTCCATCCATTTTTCGTCACTTAACATACGCTATCGCTTTTTCCGTGTATATATATATATATATATATATATATATATATATATATATATATATATATATATATATATATATATATATATATGCAGGGTGACCTAAAAAAACGGGCCCCGTGTACACTTTATGTGATATCTCCTTTATTTATTCACCGATTGCTCTTATTT
>OY744515.1:23848553-23893553 GCA_963556195.1 Sepiola atlantica | reverse complement strand
TTTTTTTGGTTTTTTTTAAATGTATTTGGGACCGATTATTTGCTTGTTGGCTTGGTGGAAGAAATAATGCACGAGCTACTTTTCTAAGACTTTTTCTAGGACTTTCTTTTTTTATCGTTGTTCTTCCTTATTTTTTAATTTTAACTTTTATTTTTATTTTTTTCCTCTTCTCTTCTTAAGTGATCTCAACTATTGCAACGCCACATTGTGTATTGTCGGCAGTTGAAACCAGTATTCCAGACATTTAATTTCCCTGATGATCTGCCAAGCAAGTAACTGCTTGGTAGTGAAACACGTGTAGGAAAAAACATTTAATTTGAATAAATAATATTTGTAAGAAAAAATATCTTTAATGGTGATCATTGGTGTCCTGAAAGGAATTATTTGGTAAGCCTTCATAAAATCACACATATGGGCCTTCTCTAATGTGTAGTTTAAAAACAGAAACATTTTAACATGGCGGATACAGTCGTATTGCCACTTAGATCGATGGCCACTTGAGAATCACGAGCCATCGTTAGCCAATATGGCTTCTTTCGACAATCGTCTACGAATGCTAATACGAGAAGAGGTTGTTGGAAACACACGGTTGATGGCGATCGTGCCCTCGGCGTATCATAAAGCAAGCTATGGTTGCAAGCGGAAGATTACGAGGAAAGCGGTTTCTTATTGGCTTGTACTGTTTGTTTGTTTCGTTTCCCATTGCCGGAAATATTAATGTTCGTAAATATGGTGTTGGAAAGTGAGACGTGTACTTACAAAGACGCGGCATCGATGCCTGAAGCTCTTTGAAACACAAAGTGCTGTTGATATCTCTTAAGTTTACGAGAAATCCTAGATATCAATTAGAGTTACGCTCGGCGGTTTATGTCGGTCTGAACTGAAATTAGGTCACGTTGAGTTAATATATCCCGGAAGAAAAGGAGAATAGAACATATATTATGATCAAAGTAAGATAAGTGATATTAGATATTATAGATTTTGGGAGAAAAGAGAAAACAGATATTTCAGATATCCTTTTCTTCGCGCATGGAACGTAACACAATCCACAAAATGAAAAATTAGAGAGATAGGATTCGAACCTATGTCTAAGAACAGTATTGGCGTTATTGTACAACCACAAGAGTCACTTTCATTCTAACAAGTTTTTTGTTCACAGTCCTAGGAGTCCTGGGAGTCCTGGATCCACGTTGTTATTCGATCCCCAATAATTTTCTTAGTTTAGAATTGGTTCGTCTGAACAAGGGATATGCACAAGCATCTGTTAATATTAATCATTAATTATCTGCATGGTTAGATAATTAACTGGAAACAAGAATCATTGAGCTACAACTGAAATGGAATGCGGAATTTAAAAAAAGACTTTTGTCTTTTCTTATAAAATATATAATTTATTAATTAAGATCCATTTATTATCTGGCTACGGCTGATTTAAGCGCTATGTTAAAGGACGTTAGTAGTCGCGTGTCTCTTCCCGTGAAGTCAACTGCAAAACTAAAAAAAATAATTCACTACAGAAAGGAAAGAGAGAAAGAAAGTCTAACACACGCTGTCAATCAAACAGGCGCCCCTCCTCCACCCTTCACTACACAGCACCTGCTGACAAATCGTCACGTCACAGTAACTGTAACCTTAGCTTAACCTTTTGGCTTGTTGCACTTTTTCACCTGTCGAACACCCCAATACGGACAGAGGTGGGAAATATTGGCAGCCACTTCAGTCATGTTTTATACACAGTGCCCCTTTATTCAGCCTTAGCGAGACAAAAAGATATTCTAGACAGAATATTCGTTTTTAGTTGTGTTTGGTCCATGGTAACCAGAAAAGGGCGCTTCTACGTTCATTGTGTTACACACATATACACACACACACATATATATATATATATAGATTTAGATTTTTCACTTATAAAATAGATCATTCAGTGAAGACCGGGGTTGTTCCAATAAAAACAAGCTCGATGATACTCGATTACAGAGTACAGAGCATTTATATGTGATTTTATGAAGGCTTACCAAAGCATTCCTTTCAGGACACCAACGATCACGATTAAAGATATTTTTTCTTACAAATATTATTTATTCAAATTAAATGTTTTTTCCTACACGTGTTTCACTACCAAGCAGTTACTTGCTTGGCAGATCATCAGGGAAATTAAATGTCTGGAATACTGGTTTCAACTGCCGACAATACACAATATGGCGTTGCAATAGTTGATGTCACTTAAGAAGAGAAAGGGAAAAAATAAAAATAATAGTTAAAATTAAAAAACAAGGAAGAACAACGATAAAAAAAAAGAAAGTCCTAGAAATAGTCTTAGAAAAGTAGCTCGTGCATTATTTCTTCCACCAAGCCAACAAGCAAATAATTGGTCCCAAATACATTTAAAAAAAAAAAACCGGAATAATGTGCGATAATACACTTTCACGTCGGCCGGCACAATCCCCCCCCCCCAAAAAAAAAACAAATAAACTAAATCATTCAAGATACCGCTCACAAGTTACCATTCCAATACAATGATAGTATGGGAATTCTAAATCCAACTTCTCACAAAGAAAAATCAACATAAATGTTCGTCCGGGTTCGAAGAGCCTTATTTCAATGGCTGATTTCTTACCCTTCGAAAGAAACACACGACGCATTGTTCCGTTTTTTTGTTTTTTTTTTAATGTATTTGGGACCGATTATTTGCTTGGTGGAAGAAATAATGCACGAGCTACTTTTCTAAGACTTTTTCTAGGACTTTCTTTTTTTATCGTTGTTCTTCTTTATTTTTTAATTTTAACTTTTATTTTTATTTTTTTCCTCTTCTCTTCTTAAGTGACCTCAACTATTGCAACGCCACATTGTGTATTGTCGGCAGTTGAAACCAGTATTCCAGACATTTAATTTCCCTGATGATCTGCCAAGCAAGTAACTGCTTGGTAGTGAAACACGTGTAGGAAAAAACATTTAATTTGAATAAATAATATTTGTAAGAAAAAATATCTTTAATGGTGATCATTGGTGTCCTGAAAGGAATGCTTTGGTAAGCCTTCATAAAATCACATATATATATATATATATATATATATATATATATATATATATATATATATATATATATATATATATATATATATATATATAAAAGCAAACATTGGTAAACATAACATAATTTTTCTGTTTGATTATAAATGTTTACTATTTCAATTTTTCTAACGATCATTTTTGTTTAAAAATAAGAAAACTTAATGTGTTTTCCATATGTATCACGAACATTTTCGATTCTTCGTCGAATCATCTTCAAGCAACAAAATCAAATAAACAAAAAACCTGGAGAAAAGAAGAGAATTTCAAAAAGCCGGCGAGACGCGCACGTGAAGTCAGTTTGAGGTTAAAAGAACGAACCAGTTCAGTTCCAAGAGATACGTTAACAATTTAAATTCTTAACGCAACAGAATTAGCGTCACAAGACGAATCGTATTAGGTTAAGCATTTTGAAATAATGTTATTGTTTTCAAACATAATGTTATTAATTCTAGGTTGCTGTGTTTTAATAAAGATAGCCTCGAGTATTTATCTTATTCTGGCTACTGAATAATTAGATTCGTTTGTTTGTTACCCCCTCCACAACCTATTTTCCCATCGACCAATGGGTGTCATTCCCTTTGTTTGATAGAGATTTGGGAGCCCCTTACCTTTAAATGGGACAAACTTACTCTGACACGTGGGAACTAAAATAATTTACCTGCCCTATTTTGTTACCTATTGCCATCTTAGATTAATTTATGAATTATAATGTTTTACTTATTTATTTTAATTTTGTATTGGTTATCCCAAAGTAAAGTTTATTCTGTGTCTACATTAAGCTCCGATTTCGCTTTCACGATTTAGTAATTTTTGTTACATTATTACTGTTTAAAGTATCTAGTTTCTCGCTCAAGCACAGTATATACGGACGTGATTATAGTAAACAAGAAGGAAAAACTACCAAATCGTAGATTTCACCGTCCCAGCAATTCAAAGGGCGAACATTAAGGAGGCAAAAAAGCAAACACATGGAATTGGCATAGAACTGAAAATAATATGGAACAGTAAAAATAACATACTAGAATACGAATAACTGTAGGAGCATTATAAACATTTGAATTATAGGAGATTACTTTATAGAGGCTTATTCCTACTCAAATTTTAAAGAAGACCAATGATTAGTACCAGGGAGGAATCAATGGTAAACAGATGTTGCGATAACACAAACTAGTTTGCAACGGTTATAGAAAAGCAGTGGAGATTGCTGGAAATCCGTAGAGACTTGTTGTTACTCAGACTCCAGGGTACACCACTTGTTGCTATCATTGAGCAACTACTGATAATGACTTGTGTGAAAGCGCCTAGTAAGTAAATAATAATAATAATAATAATAATAATAATAATAATAATTTAAAAAAAAAATGATATCAGCCTAGGCTGACACCACACAAAATATTTGCATAGGGGCAAGGAGAATGAGAAGACGAAGGAGGGACAGCACAAACCAGACCTCCACTGGAAGTGC
This sequence comes from Sepiola atlantica, assembly GCA_963556195.1. Taxonomy (NCBI): domain Eukaryota; kingdom Metazoa; phylum Mollusca; class Cephalopoda; order Sepiida; family Sepiolidae; genus Sepiola; species Sepiola atlantica. Next base: position 23,889,016 of record OY744515.1, on the reverse strand, counting down.
TGAGACTGTTAGGACCTTATGGAGGGGGCTTATTGCCACCCAAATCCCAGAGAAGACCAATGGTCCTTACCAGCGAGAAATCGAGGGTAAACGGCTGTTGTGATACTGCAAGTTTATTTGCGGTGCCTATCGAAAAGAGGTGGAGAATACTGGAAATCTGGGGAGACTTGTTGTCACTCAAACTCAAGGGAACACCACCGGTTGTCGGTGAGCAATCACTGATGACCTGTGTGAGAACTCATAGTGAGTACATAATAAAATAATAATACAAACATAATCACAATAAATAGTAATAACTCAGACAGTAATAGAAATTAATTACCCAAATAGGAATAAACAAGTTTATAATGGGAAGAAATTTTTAACTACAAAATTCACGCACATTCATTCCCCTTTACAAAATAACTGCTTAAGGAAAGATATCATTTACCAAGCCGCAATATTTACGCATAAGATGCTAAATAACAAACTATACTATACAGGAGAAACGGTCCCAGAATTGAAGGAATATTATAATCACAAAATTACATCGAATAACAAAAAACACAGATTTCTTCGAACCATTTTTACATCTTAAACATAGCTAGGGGTATTCTATAGTCTAATGGAAACTATTAAAATGAGCCAGAACATACGGATATTTAGAGGATCCGTGTATATTATGCTTGAGCTAGAAACTAGATACTACTACTAGATGTAGTCCCCACCCTTAGGCCAAGGTTTAGGCTTTACGATCACACCGACACTTTTTGACAGTAAGCGCATCTAACCATTAGGCTATCGACATCAGGCCATGAGTAAGTTAAAGCTTATAGTTTAGTAACAAAGTGTAGTATCCGTTTTGATTTTGTATGGTGTCAGCCTAGGCTGGTACCATTTTTTAAATCTGTTTAAAAAATGTTTATTATTATTATTATTATTATTATTTACTCACTCTTTTCGTTCATCACCGCTGATGACCTTGCGGTATCGCAACAGCCACCTACCAACGATTTCCCGCTGTTAAGGGCCATTGGTCTCCTCCGGGGCCCCGAGCGGCAACAAGCCTCCCCAAGGTCCCAGAGCTGTCCGCGCTCTTCCAGTGGAGGTCTGGTTTGCGCTTTCCCTCCTCGACCCTCTGTTCATAATTTTTGTGGCGTTAGCCTATGCTTGCGCCTCTCTCGTGCGGTTGTATTTTCCCCGGTTCTGTTGTCTTGTGCTTCCATGTGTTTGTTCTCCATTCGTTGCTTATGTGGGTTAGTTTCCGCATTCGAGGACATTTCTCAGGATTGTAGCTGTTTTGATCATTACTGTCCTTTGTATGGTCTCAGTTATCCCTTTGATTCCTATTTCTCCTAGTCTTTTCTCCATGTTTTGGGGACTGTTCCTAGTGCTCCTATGATTATCGGTGTTATACTGACTTTCTTCATTATTTTTATTATTATTATTATTATTATTATTATTATTATTATTATTATTATTATTTATGTCTTTTCGGTTCGTTGCCAGTGAACGAGAAATCCTTTGAGACTGAGGCGATTTTAAGTTTTGTTTCAATTCAGAGTGCCCCCTTTTGGGATAGTTGTTTTTCCCCCACATTAAAAACTGACGTTGTGTCTAACTTTGTCTAACTTAAATGTCTAAGAGTACTCAATTTGTTTTTACAGTAAGCTTTTTATTATTACTAATTGTAGCTCGCGATTTTTCTTACCACATAGCTCAACCCACAAAGGGGTGGGGGAATATATACTCAACCACAGATAGGGTAATTTTGATGTATCACAGCTCTTCAGTGTTGCTAGAAATGCAATTGCTTGAATTCAATTGTTTTTCGAGATCCGGCGCTTCTATATATAGAAGATAATCTGAAATATATTAAAAAAGAGTACATCATTCATCGTTCTGTGGGTATTGGGATGAGAGAGAGAGAAAGGGGGGGAGAGAGGGCGCACGCATGCGTACATTCCTCGTTCATCAACTGAAAATTAATTACCTCGGCCACGAATATTTCTCCGCAAGTTAATCCTTTGATTAATTTGGATGAATGCCAACATGATTTGAAGGGACAACACTTGATGTTACGTCACCAGGATGATTCTGGAAGAAAAAGAGAAAAAAAAGAACGTAAGTGGACAAGTGAAAGAAAAGGCATAGTATGGCGACTGGTTAAAGTGTGAAACACTAGAAGACACTGAATGAATTTGTTCAAAAACAAACAATTCCAATTACACTAGAATTGTTCACATATTTTTTTTGCAATTATTCTGTACGCTTTATTAAAAAAAGTAAAGTTTATTTTAAGTTAAATATTGGCTGAATTTGAAGGATATTGACCACCGTATTATTTGGATCATTCGGACTACTATTCTTATCTTGGATATTATTCTCACAACGTTTCGGCCGATGTAACATCCGACTAGTACTATTGTAGAACTCGGGAATCTTTATGTCAAACTCGGGAATCTATATAGATTTTTTAACTTAACCCTTTATTTAATCCACGGGGGTAGATTGTTTTCGTTCTAACAGTCATGGCCGGGTAGAGGTTTTAAGTAATTTTAATTATATTCTTAGTATCGTCTGTACTAAGGATTGAACCTTCAACCTCCAAAAGACTGTCACTTAGAACTGATTAGAACTTAGCACTTTTATCCATTGAGCAACAAAAGGTTGTGCAAATAACATCCAATATGAGAACAGTAGTCTGAATAATCCAAATAATCCAAAGTATCAATCCTCATCTAAAAAATTTCGAAATATAATAACTTACAGTTAATCAGTAAAATAAAAAAGAAACATAATATTACATATTCAAATAATTGTTCAAATATTTTCGAAATTTAGTCGCTTTTAAGCAATACGAAACATAGTAAGTAAATTCATTTGAAAAGACTTTTTAAATCCAATATATCTCATAAAGATTTGTTGAGCGGTACGTTCAAATGTCAATTAAATGTATGTTGTGAAGTGTTACTTACTTTTTATATCTCGAGACTTTTTAGATAAAGATTGGTAATGAAAACGTATTCTAAGTAGATACTTAATGTATATATATTTTTACCAAATAAATACCTCATATAATACTCAGGCTCTGGATTACCCCTCTCGGTGAGATATACCAGTAGATAATCTATCCAGGAGAATGAAAACTCTGACGAATACCCCTTGTGTTCTGACTTCTGACATTTTAGCACCGAACTACTGGTATCCTTAGTTCTGGTCGAGAACCTTCCTAAGGCTTGACTAGAACAAAAACGTTCGGGTTGCAAAACTGCAATTGCTTAAAAAGTAGAAAGACTCCGCCTATCGTCCGGTTTGCACTCCTTCTTTATTTCTTAGGCAGACGCAGAGGTAGCATGACAGGGACACTTCAAAGAAAGTGCATGCTTGATCTTGTTTCCTGACTTATACAATGAACGTCGTTCACCAGATCTCTTTTTTTATCTGAACAACTTGGGAACACTTGCTTGTCACTTAGTTTTATATGACTAGTTTGAGACGCTCTTGTTTTTACATGCTGAGGATACAGATTTGACAGCTTGTCTGGCTGCTGTTTTCAGAATTGTGCTACAGGAGCCCTAGGTAGCGCTAAGACCGGTTGCTCTATCAACATTTGTATAATATCGGAATCATTGTAATATCATGTCGCGTATGCAAAGAGACCTTGCAACTATCTCCTGTGGGATTGAGCCTTCAACCTCCAAAAGACTGTCACTTAGAACTGATTAGTACTTAGCACTTTTATCCATTGAGCAACGAAAGGTTGTGCAAATAAAATCCAAGATGAGAACAGTAGTCTGAATAATCCAAATAATCCAAAGTATCAATCCTCATCTAAAAAATTCCGAAATATAATAACTTAGAGTTAATCAGTAAAAAAAAAGAAAAATAATATTACATATTCAAATAATTTTTCAAATATTTTCGAAATTTAGTCGCTTTTAAGTAATACGAAACATAGTAAGTAAATTCATTTGAAAAGACTTTTTAAATCCAATATATCTCATAAAGATTTGTTGAGCGGTACGTTCAAATGTCAATTAAATGTATGTTGTGAAGTGTTACTTACTTTTTATATCTCGAGACTTTTTAGATAAAGATTGGTAAGTTGTATTATTTTTATTATTTTGACTACTATTCTCATCTTAGTTGTTATATTCACAATGAGTTTCCCGGTATAAACTCCGAACTTTTTCAGATGCTTGTTTTTGAACTTTGAACTTTGAACTTTGGAATATTTTAGTCGAACTTTCTATCATCAACGACCGAGTAAAAATGTGAATTTATGTTATTCTTAGTTATTATCACGTGTAGTAAGTACTCAACCTACAAAGTTAACAAGACAGTCGCTTTTAACTGATTTTAAATAAGGCTATTACCCGTCGCGCATGGGCCAATGTGAATAAAAAGCCTCAAACTTTCTTTGAAAACTAATCTGCAATGTAAAAACTTACTTTAGTCTGTTTTTAGTTGTATTTAAAAAAATAATTTTTAGTTCACAATGAAAGAGTTCTTCAAAAATACACTATTCAACCAAGGAGCTTGCCCCCAATAATACTAACATCACAATAACTTAAGAAGGGACTCTCGGTCAATTCAAACACGCCGCGTTCTTAAAAAGCCTCAAACTTACTTTGTAAACTATAAAAACGTATTCTAAGTAGATACTTAATGTATATATATTTTTACCAAATAAATACCTGATATAATACTCAGGCTCTGGATTACCCCTCTCGGTGAGATATACCAGTAGATCTTGCTAGATAATCTATCCAGGAGAATGAAAACTCTGACGAATACTCCTTGTGTTCTGACTTCTGACGTTTTAGCACCGAACTACTGGGACTGAGGTATCCTTAGTTCTGGTCGAGAATCTTCCTAAGGCTGGACTAGAACAAAAACGTTCGGGTTGCAAAACTGTAATTGCTTAAAAAGTAGAAAGACTCCGCCTATCGTCCGGTTTGCACTCCTTCTTTATTTCTTAGGCAGACGCAGAGGTAGCATGACAGGGACACTTGAAAGAAAGTTCATGCTTGATCTTGTTTCCTGACTTATACAATGAACGTCGTTCACCAGATCTCTTTCTTTTTATCTGAACAACTTGGGAACACTTGCTTGTCACTTAGTTTTATATGACTAGTTTGAGACGCTCTTGTTTTTACATGCTGAGGATATAGATTTGACAGCTTGTCTGGCTGCTATTTTCAGAATTGTACTACAGGAGCCCTAAGTAACGCTAAGACCGGTTGCTCTATCAACATTTGTATAATATCGGAATCATTGTAGTGTCATGTCGCGTATGGAAAGAGACCTTGCAACTATCTCCGGTGGGCTTTCCCGAGGCACAACCCCATAATTAAAGACGTGGTTAATAATCTACTTATATGAACTTTGCTTTCTCACCTGTAAAAAAAACACGCACTTAATTCAAGTCACTCTAAAAATAATATTATTGACAATGAGAACAAACAGTAAAATGATCAAACCAGACGCCCTCCCAGAAAAACAACCAAATTGCCTCTTACTTTGAGACTCTCCTTCATAAAAATCTGAAGGTTTAGAACTAACTTCGGTGATGTACAATCCTTCTTCCTTGTAAACTCTCCAGATATTCAAGCACTAAGCGAAACTAATCGAAACTCCTCAATCTCTTCTAATCAGTTTTATATGCCAGAATACCTGCTACTTTGCCCTAAAAACTCTACAAATGTATGCATAAATTCGGTCTATATCCGAAACATCTTTCCATTGACTTGTTAACTTAGTTTAGAATCTGAAAATCAAGCCCGCGTGTGAACAAAATTAGCCTTCACTCATTCATTCATTCATTTCATATGAATCAGATAATTCTGTTGTTGGCATTGGTTTCCCCGATATCTTTCTAGTTAGAATTATTTCTTTAAAGACATCAGGTACTTACACGAGGGGCCACGTGGAGGTTGCCAACATCCTAACTGAAAGTGTTTCTGTGGAACGAACCAGATTCGAACTTGGCACACCCAGGTCGTCAGTCCGTGTCGTTAACCCCTTAGCCACTGTCCTTATAGTAATCTTACAACACAGCGTTACTAAAATGTATTTTCTTCAACCGTTCTCCCTGTACCCAAGACTATAGACTATTCGACTACGTCTAAGATAGTATAAGCGCAGCATTTTTCTCGGATTCGAGCACCCGAATCCATCTATTTGGGGCAATTAATGGACACCACGGAGATTGTCTTGTTTTCTTGAGCTACACAGACCCAGCTGGTAACAGCACGTGTAGATTCTGATTGTACAATTCCTTTCACAAATCGTCACTTTCAAAACCCGTCTTCCAGATTGTGAGGACCAGCAAACCTCATATCTCGACCTATTCTCGACAACACTGTCAGAAGTTTGCATGACAGCTCACTCGGATATGTTGATCACCTTGTAATAATAGTAAATATCACCATAAACCTCTGACACTAATCTGAATCGCTGTTACTAAAAACAACGATATATTACCAATGTGCTGATTGGGAATCTCCCAGCGATCTTATTAGCGATGCATCTTTGAGTAACTGGATGGGGCAAAGCAGGCATAGAAGCATTTGTTCCCACGCGGAAATTCTATAGTAAATCCCCCTCTCCTTAATGGTCCACTTGGACTTGTGCCGCTGCTATTGTGCATAGGCAGCAAGCGTTCCGTTGTTTCAACCACCAAGAGTATAGTACAATTATATAAAAAATGATAGCATCAAGTAACCACTGTATTTATTTACTCCTCTCCAGGAGTTAGGCACAAGGCCAGTTTTATCTTACTCCCACAAGTATGATGTGACCCAAGGTCGGGTCGGGAAAGTGGGATTTGAAAAGCCAGCGCCCGAGAGGTGAGCACTCTGGCCATTAAAAATTGCCTGGGCAGCCCCGTCGGCATTCCCCGGTAGGGGCGCCTCAGGCAGTAAGCAATAAACTTACTCCTCCCCAAAGAGGGGAGGCAAAGCCTGGGAGGGTGGACTTCCTAGAACTGCACAGGACCGACTCATAGACCGGTGTAAATCAAGCCCCGAAGGCCAAGACAATACCAGTTTATGGGGTGTAGTATCCATCGGAACAGATACTATACTTTGATCCTAGCCAAAAGGCCAAGAAAATTGTAAGTGCAGCTAAGTGTATGTATACTGTGAAACGCATTGAGTCGCAGAAATTAAAAACTCGTAATTTTGGGAAAATATATAATAGTGTGGTGAACAATATGCAATAAACAATTCCCCACTATCGAAACACCATGATGTCGCTTGTCCAACGGTTCGCCTTAAACTCTACCTTGGTCTCCACAAACTGCTCCCTTCTAATTTCCCACTACGGACGAAAACCACACTTGATGGCATCACCTCTTCTAATGTTCTGTATACTATAAAATACCTTGACACTTTCAAAGCAGACCTTATTCTTGCTATGCTAATAAGGAAATACTCTGTTAAGCTGAATCTTGTCTTCTCTAAACTCTATAACAAATGCCTTGACGAATATTAGTTCCCTGGTAATTGTAAAATTGCCTCTGTGGTACCAGTTTTTAAGAACTTTCGTAAAAGAACTGAGCGCAAAATTATCACCCCATAACTCTCCTCCCTCTCTTCGTTAAAATCTTTGAATCATTGATCACTCTATGTATTTAGGCAATCCCGTTTTCCTTTGAATATGCTAACGGTCATATTTGAACGCATATACCAATCAATAGATAAGGCAGGTGAAGTTACGGCGGTACCGCTTTCGGAAAATTAATTCGGACAGTATCACTGGACGAATCTATATAATACTAAAACTCTATTGTCTTGTATGTTTGCAATCAGCTTTCAGCTTTCCGGTTTTCAACATCCGGTTGCGCATGCGTAAATAGCATCGTTTTCAATCTGTTAGTCCAATTCCGTTAATCTCTTATGATTAACGAACGCATGAAATTTTTCATTCTGGAAATGTTTATATCGCTTTTAATATAAAACAATTACATTTAATTTCATCAAATAGTTTTTTTGTTTTCTCCACGGCTAAAAACATTCAACGGCAGGACTTCGTAAAGTCTGTCGCAGTTTCAAAAAACCTCCTCCCTTTTAAAAAACAAAAACAAACAAACAAAACAACAACAATCATTATTAATATCATCCATAATAGCGGCGGTGAACGAAACCACCTCCCACTTTCCCTCTCACAGATTTCACCACTCCTACTCCCTCTGTTTTCGTTACGTACGCGAGACATCCTGCTGTTCCCCCCTTCCTTTCTCAAATCGCCTTTATTTTTCTGTACTTTCAACTAACAATTTCATTTAAAAGATGATATATAAAAATTTTAATTTAACTATAATAAGTATTATGGTACCTGTTCAGTGCATATTTACCTATAAGTATGGCCAACCACTTATAATTCAGTAACTGTAATTTTAAAAAAAACAATTATAATAAACAGAACGACGCATAGAAATCTATCTATATTCTTCTTCCATTATAATATACTTACATAGAAATGCTTCTGTTATGTAAAAAAAAACCTATTTTCTTTATGCCACAAGTGTCACGCACATACATGAATTCCATAGCTAATATAACAAACTGACCCAACGGGTCACGGGTGGTCTAGTATTTAATATAATCAGATCCTTCTTAGCTAAAAGAAAGATCACTGTCGTTCTCGATGACTCTACATCTAAAAAACATCACATTAGTGCGAATGTGTTCCGGGGATTGATACTTGAACCTGTATCATTATTCCTGATCTTCATTAACGACCTTACTGGTGCAATCGCGTCTGAAATTAGTATATTTGCTGATAACACCACGCTCTATTCTCAACATGCGTAAAAATCGAACACACATATATCCAAAACAGATGTGGAATCCTTAAATGGGGCCAAATAATTGATGGTTTAATTCAATGCTGCAAGACAAAGCTCCCCTTTTTAACATGTATAAGAAACCTTTCCAACCACCGATTGCAATGGTTAATAGCAGCCCTCCCGAGAGTTTAACGTTAAAAATCTTCAGCCTAACATTCATAGTCGACATGAATTAAAATAAATACATATAAGATACTGCCAAGTCTGCTGTATATAAGGTGGGCTCCCTCTACCGGTATAGAAAACCTCTCACACCTGCCAGTATCCTATGTCTTTATAAAGCCACAATTCGTCTATACATGGAGTATAGTTGTCACATCTAGGCTGTTGCATAAACCATTAATGTCTCCCTCTTGGGCAGAGTGCAAACACGAGTCTTTATCGTAATAGGCTCCGCACTGTTTATCAAGCTCCAGCCCCTGTACTTGTGACCGCAATGTTTCACAATTGTGCTTGCTTTACAAGTACTTCCACGGAATATGTTGCGACAAATTAACTGTACTTGCACCCCTTCGACGTAAATACTCCCGACCAATCTGACTGTTTTATTCGCATTTTTTTACATTTTATATATTCTATTTTGGAGGTGGGGCTCAATTAGGTACTCATGAATTCAGTGGAATGAAGTGTAAATACAGTGACGATATCATTCTATCCGCATCGATTAAAATGTAATGGACTTATTCCAATAACCTGGATAATGTAGTTTCACAATATAAAAGTTTATGTTGGTCTATCTCTTTTTACAAGTTATAAATAATTTTTTTAATGTCCGGCAGAAATGCTGACTTCATATTAGTATTGCTATCATTTGATACTAATTAAATATACGTATCCAATTAGCCTGGATTTCAGAATATATATGCTTATTATCACATTGACACACTACCTCTCGTGTGATTACCGCAGTTAAGCAACGTTGAAGAGGGGTAACCATTTCGGAAGATGCGGTGCCGTATGTAACTCAAACTTCTTCAAATTAATCTTATAAATAAACATGTATGGTTTCGACATAAAATGACACAATGATGGTTGAAATGCCGTAAAAATAGAAAATTCAATCAATCCAAAATCCTTGGAAGAGTTCGTGAACAAATAAACAGACATACAGAAATGACAAATTGGTATATACACATATAGATATCAACTTCATGCTTGTCGACATGAATGTGCTCATGTCTACATTCAAAAGAATCCTTATCGTAAAGCATTCAAAAATATAATTTATTTTGATGTCTATTTTTCCATTGTGTAGACTTAGCGTCTTATGCAAAGAATATAAACAGGCATTTTTACTTTTTTAAATCAGTTTTGCTTGATACGGTCTAATGATTATTATCATTCTCATCCATTTTTCTTTAACTTTGTTCTATCGTTAGATTATTTTTAATTCTATGACGTAAGATAACCATTCAAGTAGACCGAAAAGTCTGAAAAGTTTGAAAAATAACATTGATTTTAATTTGGATTTTTTTGTTGAAGATAAACTGGAAGTCAATCTACTACTCAGCATATGGATTGAAGTAACAACCGCCAAATAACCAATAGAGAGATGATGCTTTTAGTGGTTCTACAAACGTGAATATATTTTAAATCAATAATAATTAGTATTTTCACAATGTCAAAGCGTATTTAATCGCTTGTATTATTCAGACTACGGTTCTTATCATGGGTGCTTTTCTCGTGGGGAATAGTAGTCCAAATAATTCATAAAATTCCCGTTGAAATAATAAATGTCCGTCAGGATTAATAATATTAATAAAACATGTATCTTTCTTCTCCTCTAAAACTAATCGTCATTTTCATTTAAATATGCTTTAAATAACTAAAACAGATACACTTTTCTTGATATATTTATTAAAAATTGTAACAATTTATATTTGCTTAAAATAGTAAATATTCCCTTTTTGTCTTAACGTAACGTAACCCTAACCCTAACCCTAACCCTAACGTAACCCTAACCATAACCCTAACCCTAACATAATTGTCAGCTATTTTTTTTCTTTTAAATAAAGAAAACGAAAGTTTACAATTTAAATCGTTTCAAAACAAGTTGTTCTTCCATTGGAGAATTCTCCTAGCATTTCTGGAAACATCGTTCCATCTTGTTTATAATTGAAGACGCGAAAAACACAAAAGGAATTTCATAGCTTACTTCATTTGATGTAACAGTTTTTTCTCACACTCTTATGCTTTATTTACAGTGGGGGCCCCGAGAGCAAGCGCGGGGGACATTTTCGCTATCTAGTCACAAAATTCGCTTTGTATTCTTATCTTTGGTATTAACTAATCTTCAGCGCTATTCTCATTGAGAATAGCACTCGAAATATTATTCGGACTACCATTCTTATCTTGGGTGGTATTCTCATTGAGAATAGCACTCGAAATATTATTCGGACTACCATTCTTATCTTGGGTGGTATTCTCATTGAGAATAGCACTCGAAATATTATTCGGACTACCATTCTTATCTTGGGCGGTATTCTCATTGAGAATAGTAGTCCGAATAATTCAAATTAAAAATATTATCAATCCTAATATTAAAAAATTCTGAAACAGTATCCGATCGCTTTCAAATATTTTGGTGTTCGAATGTATTATGACAACTCAGATCCAACTCGGATCCATTGCACCACTTTCACTATGGACGTCGGTTACCTTTATGTGGTGCCTCCTGTGTTTACCTTTCAAATCGATCCACATCTAATAATATTGTATTCGAATTCCATCAACGCATATTTCAATAAATTCTAAACTAAACCTAGCACACTTCTCGTCAAATTTAGTATCATCATACCCTGCTCAAACTTTATAGGAGCAATCATGTTACACTAAGCTCGATGGAAAAATATTCTTGCGGACAAACAATAACTCGTTTATTTAAAATGATTCGTTTAATCCATTTCCGAATCATCCAAATCAAACAAATGATCAATCCCAATATAAAAAAAACTCCGAAACTGTATGCGATTGCTTTCGAATATTTTGGTTTTCGAATGTATTATGACAACTCGGATCCAACTTTCACTATGGACGTCGGTAACCTTTATGTGGTTCCTCCTGTGGATACATGATTCTAAAAATGAAATCCTGGAAATCAATACCAAGAATAGAATCAGATTAAAAATCATAACATTCTGATTCATAAGAAAAGAAAAACTATTGAGGACAATGGCGATTATTATCTAATAAATAAAATATATGTCTTTCTGTTGGTCCGTTATATACTCCGAAACGAGTAAGAGATGTTAACCAAACTTGGCCTGCATATAGGCTATTGACCAGACAACTGTCCTGAGCGATGTCATGAGACATATGTTCAATCTGAAAGAAATAAAAACTCTAAAATTAGATCAAATAGATCATGTCATATGATGTAGCCGTTTCATAAAATAAAAAATAAATAAAACAAATGACATTGGATATGAGCAAAGTGTAGTATCTGTTTTATTAATAAACTTTATTTTTTCTATTCTCGGTCAGTGAAACAAAAATTCAAGATAATGGTTAAAGAAAAAAACGAAGATTGTGTGTTTCTAGGATCCTCATGTGAGGTTAGCAGTAAAATAAGAACAGCAACGTCTGCATTTAGACGTCTAAAAGAAAAGATATGGAGCAGTTGGGTTTACAAGACTTTACAATGCATTGACAATTCCTGTTGCTGTATATGCAAGCGAAACATGGACTATAGTGGCAGAGCATGAAAAGAAGGTTAATGACTTTGGAATGAAACGTTGAAAAAATATCCGTGGAGTAATTTTGCGAGACGAAGAAATGCAAATATGAGAAAGAGGCTTATATTAACAGATTCGTCAACAACGTTGTTCGAAAAAAAAGATTAACGTGGTTTTAACATGTTTCCGGGATACTAGACTCCAGCAATGTAAAAAATAATATAAAGAAAATTTCATTCAAGAAAGATCAAGAATACGACAACCTAAGAGGTGGTCCGACCAGATAAGAGTTGAGACTGGCATGCCTCCCCTGAGAGCTGAAAGACTGGCACAAGACCGTGATAATTGGCGGAATTTTGTTCTCAAACATGTGGCTCTCTAGTGTATGCACATAAGTCAAATAATTAAAGTCAATTAATGTTTTAATAGTAGAAATACTATTAAATGTAAGAATTTTAGATAATAGTTTAATTTTATAGTAAAATATTCAAATTTGTAACCGTATTCTTCAAAAAAAATATTCCATCCGACAAAATAGGATTTGTTAAATTTGTTAAATGTCATTCTATTATTGCTTTTAGACACTTTTCTTATACAAATTTTGATTAATAAATTACTTAACTTAAAATTTTGTAATTAATTTCACATAATTATATATATATATTATATATATAAATCATATATATATATATTATATATATATATGATATATATATATATATGAGATATATATATATATGATATATATATATATGAGATATATATATATATGATATATATATAAATATGAGATATATATATATATGAGATATATATATGAGATATATATATATATATGAGATATATATATACATATATACATATATATACATATATATATATATGTATATATATATATATGTATATATATATATATGAGATATATATATATATACATATATACATATATATATATATATATATATATATATATATATATATATATATATATATATATATATATATATATATATATATATATATATATATATATATAGTTTTCCCGACTGGAACATCGACTAACACTTTCAGTATTAACAGTCGATGGGTCAGCTTATAAAGCCACGCGGATGAATTTCAATGGTGACGAAACATGCAAGTCTTTTTGTACAAAAATATTAATTAAATAATAATTATTAGTCCCCTTTAAGAGCGAGCACTCTAAAGAGAAACAGCAAGTTTTTGTCTAGCTATAATCAGTGGTTACTAAGGTCCAAGGTTCGAGTTTCGCGTCCGGCGGGTATATAGCCACGCTTACACTGTCGAGTCTTAATGAAGACGAAATAATGCATGTCTGTGGATATAAATAGCATCAATTAATATATATATATATATATATGTATATATATATATATATATATATAATGTCACTTAGATACGTATGTACAAGAGAAAAAGATCACATGCACACGTATCTAGAAGGAAGTCAAATATACTATACATGCGTACACGGAAGAAGCTGAAGACTTTCAGTTCCGAACTTCTGTTTCATGAATTTCTTCTACCCATTTACCTGCTCTACATGTTCGCATCTCAACGCATAGACTAGAAGGTAGCAGAGTAATAACAAAGGTCCATGTTATAAATACGTAACCCTTGAAGCGGGCAATGTGATCGCATAGAACTGAAAACACGACAAAGTGAAATCTACATTTGTAGCTGGACAAAAGGCAAAGGATTAAGACCTTCGACCAAATGATCAAATAAACGTGTCCAGCGAACAGAGAAAGTGACTTAAATGATTCAGTGACATCATCTACTACCCCTTGAACAATACTGATCCAAAATTTCAACAAATTAGAAAAACAAAAAACGAAAGGAACAAATAAAATAAGAGACAGGGAAACAATCGCTCAATATTAAGCTATGTACTTTTTATCTTTCACGTTCCCCCTCTTGTTAAATATCGCATCTTCTGCGTGCATCATTTTACAATCAAGTTACTGTTCCCAAGATGCCGGAAAACTTTCTACTCTAATAGCTTCTTTCATCGAACCGCTTGCCTTTGGAATTCCCTCGTTGCTCTCCGTTTCCCCAATTGTACCAACATGCAGAAATTTAAACGTAATGTGAACAAACCTCTTGCAGCACAACTTTCAACTAAAAATGCGCATATCAATCAAGGCCCCTAATTTACGTAGCCTATTATAATTTAAAACTCTTTGTTTCTTATGTGTCTTGTGTCTTATGTTTGTTCCTCCTACTTTTGTGATTAGTTTTTAAAAAGTAAAAAAGTGTTTCGTCAGTCAGACATAGCAAATATTGGTCCGTGGTTAAAAACAAAAAAATTTTTTAATCGATTTATGTGATTTGAATATTTAGTCCTGATAAATATTTTCGGTTTTTTAGCCATATTTAGATGAGGGCGGCAGGGTTTATATTCACTAACCGAGATGTACACTTACTATCCTCATGATCACCTGGAAAGATTTGATCACACATTCTTTCAAAATACCCGATATTTCAAGCCTTTTCATTGGCTACTAACGGAAGTGGGATGGAAAAATAATGGTGTAGATTAGCAGTTGTAAAACTGTACACACAGAAAGGGGGAGTAGAAAGAAAAAATATAGAGTAAAATAGCTGAAAATAGAGGGAGGGAGCGAAAGAACACAAGCCTTGGTTTGTTTATTCATTTAAAAGCATCGACATTTCATATTTAACTACTTTCTTATATTGCTATCGATACAACTGTCTTGATGGCACGGTCGATAACATAAATGGCTACTTACACAGCGAATGCGATTATTAATTCACTCAGAGGTCGCTATTGAATTACCTTTTATTACTATTAGTGATTATTGTTACTTACTCAGCATTTCTTATGTGTGATTGATCACTCACACAAGTTCTTATCGATGATTGTTCACAAGATGGCCTAATTGGATAGAACAGATAATACACTTTGATCTTAGCCCGAATGCCGGATAGTATTTACGTGTCTGTCCCACAAAGACCGGATGTGACGCAAGGTCGATTTAATATTTATTTTATTTAAAAATAAAAACACTCTAAACCTGGAACAAAAATAGCTTCTTTGGTCCTGTTGGTATTACCCAGTAAGCGCGTCTCGGACGGCGGGTGATAAACACATGCTAAGGACTGAGAGGGGAGCTCTTGAGACCAAACAGACGTGTTTTGATCGTCTCTTAAACTGTATAGTGTTTTCTGGAATTGAAATAAATTGTTTGTGACAGTAGTCCCATTACTTTTCAGACACATCTCGCGTACGTACAGGGTGAATCAAAATTTACCAGGAAACCAACGCTTTCTTATGCTAAGTTAACGGGCGGCTGTTTCAGCAGTGCTCAATACAGTAGAGCTCCGTAGTAGACGTATACAAATACTGTCCGGTTACTTCTGACTCACCCTGATATGAGGGAGACGTGTTTTCCTATCTTCTTTCGCCCTTATGTCCTCTCTATATTGATTTCCCGTTTTCATTTCTCCCTCTTCCCACCATCTAATACTGTCCATCCTCACCGTTTTTTTAATTATTGAAAAAAAAACACACACACAATTAAAATCGATATTCGGAATATTTGCAATTTAATTTCTTTTTAATGTATTTTGCCACGATTCAGATTCTGATTAATTTAAAATTCATATTTTTTGTTGTTTTACATTGTTTTATATCGAATGTAAAACTCATTCTTATCGATATGGCGTGCTTATTTCTACATTTAAACATTACCCTTATCTGGAATAATTTACGAAAATTATCATTTAACTATTTTTTGTTTGTTTATTTTTAGATGCGACTGCGCAACTCTATGAGGGTATTTGTCGGTCGGTCTGTCACGCTTTAAGTTGAAACAGTATTTTTGTCATCATCATAAAACGTGCTGATTAAATGCACATCTTATTTTAGATGCGAACAAATATATCTTCAATTTTAAATAGCATTTTCGTCGAGCGTAAGTTTAAAATAGCTTGTTCGTTGGTCAGTCATGCTAAATTTGAAATAGCATTTTCATCGGTCTTTCGGGCGTAAGTTTGAAATAGCTTGTTGATTGGTCAGCCACTCTTAAGTTTAAAATAGCATTTTCGTCGGTCTGTCGGGCGTAAGTTTGAAATAGCTTGTTCGTTGGTCAGTCATGCTTAAATTTAAAATAGCATTTTCGTCGGTCTGTCGGGCGTAAGTTTAAAATAGCTTGTTGATTGGTCAGCCACTCTTAAGTTTAAAATAGCATTTTCGTCGGTCTGTCGGGCGTAAGTTTGAAATAGCTTGTTCGTTGGTCAGTCATGCTTAAGTTTAAAATAGCATTTTCGTCGGTCTGTCGGGCGTAAGTTTGAAATAGCTTGTTCATTGGTCAGCCACTCTTAAGTATAAAATAGCATTTTCGTCGGTCTGTCGGGCGTAAGTTTGAAATAGCTTGTTCGTTGGTCAGTCATGCTTAAGTTTAAAATAGCATTTTTATCGGTCTGTCGGGCGTAAGTTTGAAATAGCTTGTTCATTGGTCAGCCACTCTTAAGTTTAAAATAGCATTCTCGTCGGCCTGTCGGGCGTAAGTTTGAAATATCTTGTTTGTTCGTATCACGTTTAAATTTGAAATATTAGTTTTTATCGGTCTGTCAGGCGTAATTTTTGAATAGCATTCTTGTCGCTAAACGCACAGGTTGATTGGACGCATCTTAAGAATATCCATTCTTTTTTGTTCATTAGAATACGTGCAGACATGGTGTTTTATACAACAAAAAATAAACGAGAAATTTTGATTTTTTTTTAAATCGGTTTTGCATGATAAGGCCGAGCGATTGTAATCATGCTTATCCTTTCCCTGTTTTCGCTTTGTTCTGTTATTAATTTTTTTAATCTCTGACGTAGAATAATCTTTCAAGTCGGTAGAAAAGGCTGATGACTCTGAAAATCAGCATCATTTTTTTAATATAAATGATCTAAGTTTAGATGATGTTGTTGAAGAGAAAACAAATGAAAATCTGCTGCTCAGTATAGCGATTGAAATCACAACCTTTATTTAATTAATTGGAAACGATGCTTTTCATCCATCTCTCACCCCTGTTGATTAGAATGAGTTCAGCCTGAGAAATGCGAGAAAATCTAAATATTTTAATGTTAGGTTTTAATGTACAAAGATTCCAAGTGTAAATTGTGCTCTTGCAAAGAAGGAAGAAAGTTGGTTACTCGGAAAGCAATGGTGTGCGCGAAAGCATATTCTAGAGCAGGGGCGGGTAACCTTTTCAGAGTGAGGGCCAGATGAGACTTTTGGAAGGAGATCGCGAGCCGGGGTGAAAAACGAAATCTCAGAATTACTATTTTTTGTTTACATGAATAAATTGTACAAAAATTGCATTGAAGATTCTACAAATCTGATATTTTTTTCTCAAGAGACTTCTGTATGTAATGTTATAAAAGGCGCCGACGAAGAGCCATTTTGGAATCATAAAAAATAATGACTGGGGAAGTAGCAAGTTGATCCAGCATCCGTTTTGACACACATCACATAGGTTCTATGTTTCATGCCCTTTCCTCGTCTCTCGTTTCGTCTTTGCCTCTCTCTTTCTCTTTTTCTATTTTTATCTCAGGCCAAGGATTTGAAATTAATAGTTAAAGAAAAAATGAAATATACATGCATCATCGCTCGCTGATATTTATACATTTTTATCCCACTGTAAATCTTAATTGAAGCCTATTTTTACGTCTATGTCACAAAATGATATGAGTTTTACTGGGAGGTCCGCGGGCTGGATTGCAATAATAAAGCATAGCAGGGTGGCGGGCCGGACGTTAAGCCTTCGCGGGCCGAACGTGGTCCGCGGGCCGGAGGTTGCCCGCCCCTGTTCAAGAGGTTTGTGTCTGCGCCACGTGGTTGACGACGGATTATGGTATCATTGTTTCGACATGGCCGAAAAGATGATCCTAACCTGGAGTTAGGAAGAGGGAGAAGGACATTGTCACGCCGATGTTGAGTTCATATCTATTTTCTGATTCTGCAAAAAAAACTGTAAGTAGTTCGCTAAAATGTCTCTTCGCAGAGCCGCCTGATTAGCCCAAACTTGATCGATTCCATTTCGACATAGAAACTCTACACACACAGAAAATGCCGCTACAACTCTATATCTATATCAATCACAAAGAAAATTAGAACTTCGATTCAAACCGATTCTTGGCCATTATTGGTATCTGATAAATAAACTAAAGTTTATGTCTATCTGTCCACTGGTTGGATTTGAGCCAAGCTTGGCATGCAGTTAGGCTATTATTCATGGAATATCATAAGCGCTGTTATGTTATCCCTATTCAACTTTAAAAGGGCATTAAAAGGTTTTTTTAATAAAGTAAAAGAACATTTACTGTGGAAGTGAGCCTTCCATGAAAAGGTTTCATAAGAAGAAATAACTTTCTTTTTATTTAGAGTGACATTAAAATTGCTCATCGGATGGTATTAAATGTATATTTTGACTTTTATCACTTAGTACTAACTCCTAATAAAACCATGGAACATGCATTCATGCTATAATCAATAAAACTAAAATAAACAAGCCGGGCATGCGTGGTCCCCCTCTGTATTTGACTTGATGTGGCGAGTTTAAAATGCAATAATTTGGGGCAATTTGGGGCATTTTTGAACCCCCTTTGACCCCCTGGGGCGCGAACCAGAATGTTTCTGAGGTCAAGGATGCTCATTTTATATCCAGAACAACTGCCTCTACATTTTGGCCAAGTTTTAAAAAAATTAAATGGATGGATCAAACGTTATGGGAGAAAAGGGTCATTTTTGCCATTTTGGGGGCTTTTGACCCCCTGGGGGCGTGAACCAGATTTTTTCCAAGGTCAGCGATACTTATTTTCTATTAGGAACAATTGCCTCCATATTTTGGCCAAGTTTCAGAGGAATGTAATGGATGGATGAAAAGTTATGGGGCAAAAAATGTCATTTTTGCCATTTCGAGGCCTTTTGACCCCCTGGGGGCCTAACCAGATCTTTTTTCAAAAATCGGAGAATGTCACTTTCTAACCTGACCAAAGTTACAACTTCATGCAAAATTTCAGAGAAATTCAATGGATGGTTGCGGAGAAAAATCCGGATGGACGGACGAACGGACGGACAGAAATGCTTCAAAAATAAGTCCCCCGATTTTATAAATCGGGGGACCAATTATATCCACTATGTCAAGAGATTAGCTTAATAAAGATAGTCGGTAATGTCCAGTTTTATCATTTAAATGGGTTTTCTCTACAAATTCGATTTTAAATTAACCGTTGATTCTACAAGCGAAAGGTTAAACCGATACCAGATTTAAGTGATCTTTCTTTTTGGTACAGGTTCGAATCCCATTCTTCTCTTTGTAGATTTTCTCTGTGTCCAGCCCCGTAAGTCAATTAACCGTTTCATTTAATATGATACGACCTACACAAACACGAGCATTCAATAAAAAGCGACGTTATACATTATATATTAATGTATACCATTGCTTACTTTATATGTTTGTTCGTCAGCTATTTGCTATATATATATGTATATTTATATTTATATTTTTAAAAATCGTATTCAAATATAAATTTAATAGCATAAAGCAATTGTAATAGCTCAATAGTTTAAGGCTAGAGCTATGTTGTATATAATATTTTTTATTTAATTTTTTACAATTTCCAATGTTATGAAAGACAGATTCACATAATTTCATAAAACTTGCTTTTTTTCGGCTTACAATTGTTTTGGCTTACACCAACATATATGTAAAATGCTCCTGTGCATTTATCATTTGGTGTGGCTATCCTCAGTGCTAATTATATAAAACAAAGCAAAAACAATGAAAAACAAGGCAAGCAAAGCCTAAATTACAATCAGTACTATTATCAGCACCGTATTCTATTTTCCAAATGGAACTATTATCTCAATGTATCTTCGTCGCAACATATACGCATCTCATGCTTTTTCCTGTTTGTATTTTAATCATTCATCATCAGCTTAAATATTGACATAAATACTCCTAAATTGAGATATATATTTTCGCTAACCGTCTTTTGTTGTTTCGTCTAATTATTTCCTTTTTTCGGGTTTTAGCCATTGATTTTTCCATTATTTTATATTTTCTTTCTTACATTATACTTTTTATATTCGTAAATTCTATACATCAAATATATATATATATGTGTGTGTATTATTATTTCATATATCCACATAAAATGTTATAAGGAGATACAACTTTTTATGCATCAATTTTTAGTATTTTCTTTAACAGTGCTCAATACGTGAGTAGAGCGTGGTAGTAAGTTATGAAAATATATTTATGACAATTAAGCATTTTAGCCTGACGATTCCCTACGGGAATGATACGCGGAAGCCACTGTGTATCTTAATTGCCATAAATATATTTTCATAACTTACTATATATATATATATATGTGTGTGTGTGTGTGTGTGTGTGTGAGTGTGTGTGTGTGTGTATTTTATTTGCATACTATACTATTAAGATTCAATCGAACGGTACCACGGTTTCACGAAGCCAACCCTCTGTCATAGAAAATAAATTTGACAAAATATACAGATATACACTCTTTATATGTAGTCAACCAGTATTAGAACGCGCCCGATAGAATTGCGTACCACAAATATTCATATTTTATAGCTGGACTAAGAAAGTGTAGAATAAATTTTGTACTAATAAATATTACAATTACGATATATTTAAAGTTGACTGAGACACATGACTAAGAAAGTGTAGAATAAATTTTGTACTAATAAATATTACAATTACGATATATTTAAAGTTGACTGAGACACATAATAGCAAACTTTGTAGGTATTAACATGTCTGATAAATACCATGAAAAGTACGAAACATAAAAGAAGCTACTCATAGATGTTTGATTCGAAAGTAATCATGATATGAGTTCTTTGAGAAATCCGTGATTTCTGCTTAACATTCTGGAACTGTAGAAGGATTGAACGAGAGATACGTAGGTGACATAGTATAGAATTTCTACTTCGACAAAACTGGGTTAGGGTTAGGATTAGGGTTAAATTAGCGAACATGTTATAGCAGTTACATGAGCAACTATTTTGTATCGGTCTACGTGACTGGCAGTGAGATTGTAATTCGACTTGATGATCATGTAATAATAGCCTTTTCACCGTGTAGGCGTATGGCAATTCTGCATGTAATTAAATTCATACGCGATGATTCGTTTTTGGCGCGAAAACCAAACCACACGGATATTCCAGTTTCAGCTTATCTCTCAAACAGACAAGACGCATATCTTCCTCTCACTGCCTAGGCCAACGGTAGACGAGCTGAGGAACTCCGGGAGTATTATTTTGTTTAACCGCTATGAATAAGCCACTTTTAACTATCGATATTTGATTCCTTGTTCCCGTGAATAAAAGTTCATATATATCAGTTGTGGAGCCATTATTTATTTCGAGAAAGAATCGTGATCCCTTGTTGCCTGTCTAACATTTCTATTACAGTCAGATTCGGCCAGACGTATTACTCTTCCAAGTAAGTTCGTCGTTCTGATTTTCTTCCCGATTTAAACAACAAGCCTAAAATTGGTTTCCAACTAAAGTGTCAACAAAGTGACGTAGCGAACAAGAAGTCGAGATAGTGATACATATCAGATACAAAAGCTAGAGGTTATTTACATAACTGAGCAGACGTTTATTGGAAAGCTTCTTTCCTCTCTCCATACGAAGATATGTTGGAGGAAGTATAATAATGTGTAATACTAGTGTATATTCGGAAGAAAAATACACCCTTAAATTAATTTAAAAACAAAAATTAACGGTTGTTATTATACGCTAGCTGTTAACCCGTATGCGAAATGACGAACAACATGACGCTACTGCTGGTATATCAGGGTGAGAGACAGACGAATTCTACTCATTCTACTATTACTACTACTATTTGTTTTACTGCTGCAGCTACGGAGAAGCGATAATAGTCGACATAGCGAGCATGGTCATCTGTTTACGTGGTGACGATTCGACCGTAATGCTACAGAACGACCACGTGTCCACTGGTGTAATAGAACCTATTAGAATGGGTTTCATATTTCCTATGCATTGTAATAGAAATCTATACCTAAGAATTAAAACAAACTAATTATGTAAAGTTACTCATAAATATGTGTGACAAAAGCACGCACAAAACATGTGTTATTTTATATTTTAGACAATATGCCGAGATAACAACCGAACATATCTTAGAAGCCAGACCTGACTAAGGAAAAGGAAACATAGTTTTTTTATCTAAAATTTAAAGCTTGACCTTTGAAAAACTCTTTTGAAACGTAGGCCAATCAGTTACTTTAATGTACAATCAAGTTATCTTTAAAATTACGAACAGACAAGCCTACACTATTATTTATTGAAAAATAAAATTAAAAAGCAAAACGAACAAGATCGCCATATTGTTATTCTTGCCATAACATATTAAGTTACAAAAATAATGTCGCTTTTGAAGCGCCGTGCAATATAATTGGTAGTTGGAAGTAGAAGAGAAAAAAGAAACGGAAATCTATCAAATCAGCAATTTGTTCACCTCTTATTTTGAGTTAGAAAAAAAAGCAAACATGATAAAATTGGCAAGCGAAAATTGGTTTATATGACGAGAGACTAAAAACAATCGCTTAATATTTGTTGAAGGAGAAAGAAACCCCATTCAGTTTGCATTAGTAAAAGCAGCTCAAGTATTTTGTCTTTTTCTGATTCTATACAATGGCCGAGTTGAGTGCCTATTTCATAGAACATGTTTCTTTCTTTTATACTTTTAACTCATCTACTTAATTATAAGGTTAAAAGGGGCATAAGCACTTCACAATTGAAATGTATTTGGTTAAGTTAGAATCAAAATTAAACGATATAAGTAAATTCAAACTTATATCTATCAATTGGTTCAATAATATTTCCTGATATTGTTTTTACCTTAGCAATCGATGTTCCTAGCCGAAGAGTACTCTGGTCTTTCACTGGGGGCTGTTACGTTTTAATATAGCTCTTGCTGCTGCTGCTGTTGTTGTTGAGATAGTTGAACCGGAATTCAGCCTCCAACATTGAGTCGTCGATATCGTCTTCTTTTGATCGAGGTCCTTCTCGTAAATTTTGAACACTTCATTTTTCTGAAGAATTATAGGTTACCTCCGACACTGAGGTCAACAGAGACAGGCAGTTGATCCACGTCGGCGCGAAAGGTCATCATTTGTAGTGGCGGTTTAACATGCGCCTACGCAACGTTGTTATTCTGCATTGCAATAGGTGACTGAACGCCCTTGCTTGTCGTAGATTGTCCTCGGGCACATTTGCAAAAGCGACTAGAGGCTGACGGATTCTGAAACAGACGCCTCTGGATTTTACCAGAGCTCGTTTAGATGGGTTGCTGACCTAATACCGCTGGCTGTCATACTAATCCGCTTTCGGTAGCTCTGCTATAGGCCGAAGTTACCAACGACATAGCTCTGATACTACCCGTTGCCACAGCCATGCTGTGTTAATGAAAGGTTAGATTTTAACGCCGTTGCTGCTGCTTGTTTCTTTGTTAGGCGAGTCAGACTTCTTCATAGAGCTCACGAAGTTCATGCTTCAAGATTGTCTAGACTGCACAGTAAGGCTGGACGGTCGCATGCAAGTCGGGGGTGATTTGAGCCAGAAGACACAAATGTTTGACTCATGAGCTACGTTGCTACGTTCACTCCATCGATTTGTGGTTCCGCGCCTGACATGTCTTTGCTTATCATATGTAGAGGCATTGACGGCCAAATGACAACGGATTCTAATGCCGACCCTATAATAGATTTTCACCAGCAGAATAGCAGTGACACTACCACGTTACCACAGTAAAGAAACGGTCGAACTTTAGGGGTTTTTAATGCTGTTGTCTTGTTCGCCACTGTGAATCGTTTGCTTGAAGGAGACAAGTTGATGCATGGATCGGTTAACAGCCGCTGTAGTTACTGTAATGATGATGACACTCGTAGTTGACGAGAATGACGAGAGAACTGTAGAAGGTTGAAGTGTTGGAGTTCACAGTGCTGCTCATGACTGTCGTTGTCGTAGTTAGGAAATGGTGTCGACTCGTCTGGAAAGGATTCTTGTGACAAAGGTTGTTTTTGGAGACGGCATGTCGTTAAACAACGCGGTTCCGAGTCCGGGGTGAATGATGAGACGCACCAGTTGTTTAATATGCTGATGGAACCGTTTTGATGAGATCTAATTGGTCGACGGGAATTATATGCGCAGAAAAATTAAATACAGGCCGAGTTGTTCAAAGATGAAACATCCAGTTTTGTTATGAGTTCCGAGTTAAACGGTCGCCACAACATTCTCTTCTGGCACCGCTGTACCCTACTCACTGCCTAATTCCCACCTGCAAAACTTTGTTTACCTTATCAAGATCTGTAAACCTAATCTCAACTCTATAGCTGATCAGCTGAGAAAGTAATGGGTGTAAACATACGAACGTCGTATTTTGTTTTTTACATTATAATTTAGTCACTATTACCAGTGATCACTTACTGAAAAAGGGTAGTATCCCCTGAAGTTCAAGTGACAACAAGTACCTCAGATCTCCTGTACTCTCTGCTTCTTTATTACAAATCACATTGCA
The DNA here is from genome assembly GCA_963556195.1 of Sepiola atlantica. Lineage (NCBI taxonomy): Eukaryota > Metazoa > Mollusca > Cephalopoda > Sepiida > Sepiolidae > Sepiola > Sepiola atlantica. Next base: position 23,863,897 of record OY744515.1, on the reverse strand, counting down.
TTCTTGAAACAGCCGGTCACTCTTTAATTCCCACTGATAACGACTGATCATCTGAGTGAGAATAAGCCTCTCTAAAATCTCATTACTCTCTGTATCATTTGAGAGGAGATATGGATGGTGCTTTTCATTCTCGGGGTTTCCATCCTCTCAGTTGCTTTATTACTATTCTGTGTGGTATCAACCAATATTGATGCCACTGCGCTTTTTCCATGATTATGTATCTACTCTAGCAAAATTGTGTTCTCTTTGGTTCGTCTAAGTATGTTCTGAATAGATAGATAGATAGATAGATAGATAGATAGATAGATAGATAGATAGATAGATAGATAGATAGATAGATAGATATTTATTAATAATAATTAGTATTAAGCTCCAATGAAGTTGAGCACTTTCGAGAGATAATAAATTAATGATTCATAAATTAGCCACGTTGCATGGGTTGCACCCTTGGGAGATATAACTCTCTTTAGAATCACACTACTTGTGTTTACATAAAAAAGAAGACAATGCGTATTTCTCTCGCATTAAAAACGTGATCGTAGCATTGGCCGAATGGCTACTAGGTTTATAATACGTACATCTGGGGGTTGAATTGCTCGACCGGTGATACAGTTACGTAATTCCATGCGGATGAGCGTAAAATAAAAACGCTAAATATATATATATATATATATATATATATATATATATATATGTATATGTCTAGGAATATATATATATATATGTGTATATGTCTAGGAATATATATATATATATATATATATATATATATATATATGTATATGTCTAGGAATATATATATATATATATATATATATATATATATGTATATGTCTAGGAATATATATATATATATATATATATATATATGTATGTATATGTCTAGGAATATATATATATATATATATATATATATATATATGTATATGTCTAGGAATATATATATATATATATATATATATATATATATGTATATGTCTAGGAATATATATATATATATATATATATATGTCTAGGAATATATATATATATATATATATATATATATATATGTATATGTCTAGGAATATATATATATATATATATATATATATATATATATATATATATAAATTGAGAAATAATAAAGATAACATTTCATCTTTAAATTAATCCTATCTTGAAAAGTCAATGCTCGATATACGAGATATAGCTATAATAAAATGAAATGAGTGATTAGAATAAAAATTGGGAACAGATCAATATTGATTGAATCATCAAGTAGTCTAAACAAGGAAATATATACATAAACTTTTTTCCTTTCTTTAACACATGGATTTTCTAAAAATGCAAGCTTTTACAATCAGAAAAATGCATGTGTTAAGTAAAGGAAAAACAGGTATATTTATATATTACCTATATTTGAACTATTTATGAATCAATAAATATTGTTCTTTTTCCAATTTTTATTCTTATCACTAATATCATTGATATATATATATATAAATATATATATATATATATATATATATATATATATATATATATATATATATATATATATATTAGTATTTTTTTAAAACATAATTTGTAGAGTTAAAACAAGTAAAATGTATTTTAACATTACTCATTGTTATGGTTTTTTCAAAATAAATATACTACTATTACGAAACAATGGCTTCAAAAATATGTCAACACACCCTTTTCTAATATATATATATATATATATATATATATATATATATATATATATATATACTTATGTTTCTATATAGTGCTATTCTATTTCAACTCACTTCTATTTGGTCAGTATAACCTGGTTATGTAGGTTAGTTTCTGCATTCTAGCATTTTTGTTAATATTTTCATCAGTGTCGTGGTTTATATGATGTCAATCTACCTTTTTATTCCAGTTTACACTTGTATTTTCCTAGACTGTTCACAGTGCTCCTATAATTATTAGTAATACGGTAATTTTCTGCATACTCCATTATACTCCATGTATTCACTTAGTTTTTCTGCTCCCTTGTGCTCTAGCTTGTGATATACTGTGACGGCTAAATCTATGATTTGTCAGGTGTTTTCCTCTTTTGGGATTATTACCATATCCGGTCTTCTTGATTTGATGTTTGTACGCTTATACTTCCATGTAATTTTCCAATGGTTACGGGTTTCCCTATCATATTGGGCTGCATGTTTCAAGTGTAGTCGTTTGAACGGTTCCCTTCCCGGCCCAGGATTAGCTTATTGCAGTTACTTATGATATTGTTTACGGTTTCGTCTCCTTGTTCACACAGTCTACATTTACTGTTTTTCTTTGGGCTTGTCTATCATGGCTTTTATCTCGTGTTGTTTTATTCATCCGTCAGTAGCGCTTCCATTTCTCTGTTCAAGCGTCCTATAGTGATTCGCATATACAATTTTTAAGCATATATTTTTCTTCCAAGGCGCTATAAGGTTTCTAATATACTTTATTCACATAATTCAACATATAATGGCTGGTTGTGAATTGGTGTCGGGTGTGGTGGAGTAATTTCAACGAAAATGTACTTAATTGGGCCCGAATCTCTTACGACGGATCTGCTTAAGATTTCCTCGACATGCCTCTAACCCTGAAGCATGCTTAAGTGAAGAGCATTTAGTTGAAGAGAAGATACTTAATACGCGTTGTCTATTGTCAGGGCGATGCAATCTCTGACGATGAAAATGGCGAATAATAAAAAGAACGAAAAGGAATTTAAGAGTTGTTCCAGCTCTTCGAAGAATCAACATCCCATGACAACTCTTTCTAAATCCTAATCATGGCGCTCAAAATATTACATATGGTTTTCGACTGGAAGTCAGACGAGTTCCAGTGTAATGATTAAAATTAAAGTATAAAAGACAAGCGTACCTGTGTTGGTATATTTTCGGTGAAAATGTTTAGTTTTTTAGGTACAAAAAGAAACAGAATAAAACTTCATTGAGTTTCAATAAAAAGTAAGAATTTGTATTTAGCACGAGACAAAATAAAAAACAATATAAACATAGATGAAGTCTAACATTCTGAGTTGTACTTTTTTATATAACTGTTCTATATATATATATATGTATAGTAACAATCGATAAAGAATTTTTTTTTACTAACAAAAAACTGGCGAAGGCAACCTTAGGTATCTCCTTTTTGTCCATAAAATAAACTTTTGCAGTTATCTCTCCTAAATACCTCGATAAAAAAAACAATGTTGGCGTAATGCTGGAATGCTGTTCATTAAAAATTCGTTTAGCTAACTCTGTTTTCATGTTCACTTCATCAATTTTTGTTTAACTCGATAATGTCTGAAGAGATTTCAATTATAAAGTCCCAGGAATTGTAACCTAATTGTCCAAACGATTTCTTATATCGATCAAAATGATACGGTAACATTTAAAAGTGAATAGGACACTTATTTATTAATACTAAAATATTTATAAAAATGAAATTTTACATGGACATACGCATGTGTATATGTCTATCCTCCATCACACCTGAAGACCTACCAGATGTGATGCAGGATAAGGCGAGATAGCGAGAGAGAGTCAATACAAAGAATGCTATTATCCATGTCCATTAGGTTTACATCAAATAACAGTATATGGCTGGTTACGCCACCAGACCAGATGAATTCTTGTCCTGGAATCCAGCAAAATTGATAAAAAATAAGGAAAAACTATAACATGATTTATTGGCCAATTCGGGAGAGGAAAATTCGTGTTTTTCACTGCTTTACTAACTCAACGTTTGAGAGGTAGAGAATGTATATATATATATATATATATATATATATATATATATATATATATATATATATATATATATATATATATATATATATATACTGCTAGTTCCGCCCGAGCGTTTGACATTGTAGACAGTAATGACGCTTCCCCCGCCTTCTGGGTAAATGTATCTTAATTTCAATTACTGTATGTGTCGATTTCTCGCGGCCGCGTGGTCTTGAGCGTTAGTCTCGTGATTCTAGCCTGAATGTACGAACTGCGTTCGAGCCCATGCGACCGCCTGTAACCGTCACTCCTACACTAGTAAGAGAGCCCTAAACGACGTCGTCTGTAGGTGAAAAACACTTTAATATGTAAAGAGATAGCACGCGCCATAATCGGCAACAATATTTCAGGGCTAAGTCGATATTTCCCATCCTGACGTCACCAGCAATTTTGGTCACTGGACAGAGTATTAACAAACAACGTATGTTAATCTTTCCAGTGCCGTAATGGCTGATTGAAAAGCGGTTATTTTAGCTTTTCGGGACATAACTCATTAAAAAGATCGTCGCTTGATATCACGTAAACAAGTAAAATATTATTATTATAGGATAGCGGTGAAATTTCAATAATTCTGAATTATAAATGTTATGTAGGTATAACAGCGATGACTAGATTCGTACTTTGATTTTTGTCGGTTGCAAAGTTTTTCCCATTAGAGCAGATGAAACAAATACAAAAATTTGTAACAAAAAATTTGTAACAAAATTTGTAACAAAAAATTTGTAACAAAATTTGTAACAAAAAATTTGTAACAAAATTTGTAACAAAAAATGGTGGCTTTATTTGTTTAATTTAACGAGATACGACTGAAGAGTCCCCCGGGGTTTGGCGCAACCTCTGACGCCGTCCGTCTTGGCTTCGTCTGTCAGACTCTTTCTTCCCGGACCTACGCTCTGTAATCTATAAAAAAAAACGTTCTGGTGATGTTTATTTCCCCGTTTATATAATACTTGTCCTATGTCAGATATTTTGGATCACTTTTCTCGAGATACTAATTGTCCAATTGTCCGTCCAGTTTCGTCGCATCACTTTTAAAATATTTTAATTCCGGATCTTTCGCAATAAATATTTTTTCAATATTATTATTCATACGTGGGTTTAAGTGAGACGACTTCGTTCATGTTTATAGTCTACACTGCCCCTTGTCTACTATATAATATGAAAGTATCCCGTGCGTGTGCTTTACAATTGGGTCAAGCTATACCGTGCGTGTACTTTACAGTTGGCTTGCATAGAATTTCTCTAGGGCATAGGAATCCTAAACACTGTGATGGTAATTCAATATTTCGACTATATATATATATATATATATATATATATATATATATATATATATATATATATATATATATATATATATATATATATATTAAAATGTTGTATTAGATTAAAGATAATTGAATTATCGTTTAATAATAATCTATCATGATAATATAAAGCTCAATATATTGAATAGAGCAATCAATTCTAGAGATAAATGATGAGAATAAAAAATTGTAAAAATACAATATTTATTAAAACATCAGGAGTTCTATAGCAAGGAGTTTCGTATCATTAATCCATGGATTTTCAAAGACAAACTCTTTTCATCAGATGATAAAAAACGACAATGTAATTGTAAATATTATCGGCAACTTTTAATTTTGAAAATTTTATACACAAAATTAAAAGAAAAAAGATAAAGAATGTGTTGTTGTTATGAAACCGTAGAGTTAGGGTAGACACCGTCAAGAAAAATACATCAAAAACAAAACAGCTGTTATATTGGAAATTAATGTTTGAAAAAGAATACTCAAACAGTTAAAGAGTCTAAATGTTGTTGTTAAGAGGCTGATTATTCGACGGTTGTTAGTAGAGTTCAATTCATCTTATGTAAGCAGTAGTCCGAGATCGGAATTATACGTTTCACAGGGTCCAGAGTGAAGTTTATTAGTCAGGGTTCGATGTATATCAAAGTGTGCATTACGAACACCTCTAGCTCCTTGGTTGATCAGTGTTTTGATAGGTTGCAAAAATAGATTTAAAACCGATATTTTCAAGCCGGTGCCGAGTGAAGGTTTTGCTTGTAGGCGATGGTGAAAATGTAATTTAATATCGATTTTTTAAGAGTACTTAGTATTTTGTTTTGCTGACATTAATATTAGAAATAACAAAAGAAAAGTTGGTAGATTTAAATTTTAAACTTACGTTCCTTTAAAACACGAATCCATATTAAACGACGGTTGATATCCCATAAAACCTAACAATCAACTAACTAACATGATAGAAAAGTAAACTTTCCGAGATTCGCCTCGACACTCAATCCAACAGACGAGGGGCTGTCTTGGCAAAATACCAGCCTTTCAACTGTGGGAGTGAAATATGGTCCGATTCAACCCTGTTCATGGCTATTTTTGCAGAGGCAGAGTGCACCTTCAGGATTGCTGGCTTTGTTTTTCCTATCCTTCCGAATGTGTGCTACATCTTCCAGTGGCGAAAAGGAATTAAATACCACCAACATAACCGTAAACAGTTTCAATAAAATCTTAAGGAGAAACAAACGGTCTATGTTATTTTGGTCCGACTAGAAAATTAATCACAATATTTTCGCTTCTGATGTAAATTAAATCAGCATTTCCATTTTCATTTCTCTGGGTAAAATAATGAAAAATCTGATCTTGATAAGTGAATGTATATAGAGACGAAGACGTACCTATTTATTTTATAATGGCGTACATACTTTGTACAAAAATAAAGGACAAGTATGTTTCACCATTGTTCGCACTCGCGGTTTGTCTACATACATTACTAAAATATCTATATAAAAGTACACGTAAGTAATTTAATTTTTCATATGTAAATTATTATAATCATTTTTGATGAGAGAAGAAAAAACACTCACCGTTGACTTTTTATTATAGAGTTGAGGATTTCTTTCCGAATTCATTTTAGGCGGTTGGGTAAGTCAGGTGGTTGCCTTACTTGTTATTTGCTTTTTTGTTTCCCCTCACCACTTGAAATCGTTTCGTCTGGAAGCAGAAAGGGAAACGTTTCACTCGCTAACTTTTGTGTGACGGGATGAAAGTAAATGTACATACATATATATATATACATATATTAGTACTTCATGTATCCACATAAAATATTATAAGGAGATATAATTTTTTATGTATCAGTTTTCAGTATTTACTTCAACAGTGCTCGATATGTAAGTAGAGCTAGGTAGTAAGCAATGAAAATATATATGGCAATTCCCCCCGGGGATGAAACACGGGAGCCTCTGTGTAGCTTGATTGCCATATATATTTTCATTGTTTACTATATATATATATATATATATATATATATATATATATATATATATATATATATATATATATATTAAAATTAAATTTAATTATATTAAAATTTAATTTTATAAAAATTTAATTAATTTGGATGAATTATATCTTTAAATATAAAATAGTTATATCCTTTGCGTCATTGCTAAGCAATTATTTAATTTACCCAATATTTTTTACAGATGGGTCACCACTTATCAAGGTCCGGGAGCCACTTGAGGATAAGTATTAAAAGAATTGTCTGGTTGAATGATAATCGCCGTCACGACAGTAGGTGGGATGGGCAGGGGATTACTTAAGGGGACTTCATTTTCCCAGAGGACGGCTCGACAAGTATTTGTTCCAATTAGACTTTAAGACGGCCATGATGTAGTTGGCTGGGAAGCAGAACAGTGGTATATTTTTCTACAGATGGAGTGTTCTAGGAAAGAAACTTAGTTCGTGCAAATTCTGCTTGCTTTTATGTACAGACAGACAGACCATGGATTAAAGCTCAGTCGAGCACCTACAATGAACATAACGATACAGCAGAGAGAGACTAGCAACATCTACTCTGTGTGAATGTGGCTGTAGCGACAGAAAGAAATCATTCCCACCACATTGTAGAGTCGATTTTTTACTTTGCCAAGACAAAAGGAGATTCCTTGAGGAGAGAGCCATTCATTTTGACTGTGGAGAAGTGCGGATTCAAGCGTTGTTGATGAAAAGAGAAGCTTTTTTTTGACGCGTTAAAAGTAACAAGTCATTTCTTCGCCCATTGCACCACGTGCTCCAATTCGGTGGAGAGAGAGTCAGAAAGATCTTGATCATAAATGATCTTTCAAGTGCTGTTATAAATATTTGTGTCGTCTGCATTGATGTCAACGAATTATCTCAGAATATAATTTGGAAAATTATTCACGAAGAGCATGAAGAGGATTGAGTCAAGGATGGATCCTTGAGATACGTCGGCATTGATGATGTGCGCTTCGCCCTTTTTTGCCCGTCAATAACTACTTTTACAGATCTACCGGAAATTTTTTTAAATTGATGGATGAGAGGACATTTCCAGATATTCCATGGCTAACAAGTTTGTAGGGCAACATTTTTGTACCAGACCCCATCGATGGCTTTTGATATATTAAGAGCTATCTCCCTAGAAACAAAGCCCCAGTCGATTTATGCACTGATCCTGTATATTTCTGTTTTCCGTTTTCCGGACTTTCGTTTTACATCTTTCACTTGTTATATAAGATTGCTATGTATTTGCACCTTGCTTGTCTTTTTAAAATCCACTTTTTACAGTGATGGAAGCATTAACTTTTGCTACAATCTTTATTTTAAATGGAGAGTAGTAGGCGCAATGTGGCAGCCCCGTAACTCTCACTCCCCTACTTTGCCTTTCAGTCCATATTTACCATGAGCGATATTTCTGACAAACTGGGAAGAAAACGATGTCTACTCTGTCAGTTGTTTTGTGTGAGCAGTATCTGGAGATGACGTGAGTAATTCTATTTCTGTTTTTATTTCTATTTTTGTTGCCATGTCACTGATAAGGGTGTTGGAGGTAAAAGTTTTTATTATGGTGACGTTAACCACCTGATAGTCAAGGACCAGAACTTTGTAGTAACTCCCAATGAGGCTGTCTTATCGGCAGGTGCAAAATACCGGGGCTGCTGTATTGCCATCTTGAAAATGGAACTCTGGCTTATGCAGTAGTTTCCGGTGGTGCCTCTCGATGCTATATTAGTGGAATCTGCTACGGCTTTTCCTTCTACAATGATCTTCAAAGAAAATCTTTTATCTTCTTTACTCATAATCTCTCTCTCTCTCTCTCTCTCTCTCTCTCTCTCTCTCTCTCTCTCTCTCTCTCTCTCTCTCTCTTAACAACCCTGCTGACCGGTTCCACAACTTTTCCAGCCTCAACATGACAAGCCACAAAAAAACAACATAAACCTAAATCCAGAATCCCAACTTCCAACGTAGAGCCCCCCACTACCAGTTCTTCTTTCCCAGCATCAGGGGTCTACGTTCCAACCTTCCAGAGGTTGATTTAAATTACGGAAGACCAAACCCGACCTGTTGTTCCTGTGCGAAACTGATATTGGTCCCTCTGTCTCTGTAGATGATTTCACGCTTAAATGGTTACTCGAACATGACATCCAAACCTGACCCTCAAGATCGTCATGGACATGGAATATGTTCTTACATGAAGGATGGCTTTCAATGTGTCAGGGACATCTCCAAAGAATAGCATAAACAGCCCTATATGCGCTTCCGAGTAGCATTTACTCATAACACCGCATTCATATTTGCCCTTTATCGTCCCCACAATGACGGAGTTACCATCTTTGAGAGTATATCTGAGAAAATTGACCATCTGTTTTCTCATTCCTCTGCTAACATTCACGTTTGTGGAGATTTAAATGTTCACAATATTGAATGGCTAGTCCACTCAAACAAGATAGATGATGAAGAGAGGGTTTGTCACGATGTTTCCCTTGCCTGTGATCTAACGCAGACTATTGACAAACCCACTCGCGTACCCGATGCTGATGGTCAATTTGCAAGTCTTCTTGGTCTTATTCGGGCGACTTGCCCTGAACTGTGCTCATCCACCGTTCTGTATCCGCTAAGATCTTCCGATCACTCAGTTGTCTCAATTAAGATAAAAACAAAATTCAACAAGACCTCTGACGCTCTCTCTATCGTACAGTGTATCGATATTCTATAACTGACTCTGAAAGCTTTAGATCATTCATATCAGAAATACCCCACCACTCCATGTTTGAAAAGAATGTGTCCTCTATCTCGTCCGACTTCACTGATTGGTTATTCGTTGTTATGAGAGCTCCATACCCTCCAGAGATTCAAACAGAAACCAAACGGCAAGTCGTGGTACACCCCAGAATGTACCACAGCCATTTCACACAGAAACCACTATTTCAATTGCTTTCAACGAAATGGATGTTCTGAAACATGTTCTAAACCGCGTTTAGGAATGCCAGCAACGAACTGCAAAAAGGTTACAGAAAACGTTAAGTCTAGAGTAGCTGAGTAGAGGCTTGGTTTCCACGAGTTTGGGCGAATAAAAAAAATGGGTCCTGCACAGATGCGTGACTTCTATCACAACCATCATCAATAGTCCTGAGGTGATTTCCTCAGTATCTTACAAAGCCAAACTTTTTGCGAAGAACTTTACATCAAACTCCACTATTTGCGATCAGGGCCGCTTATCTCTTGGATATTCTCCTAAGACTGAAGATACTCTGTGCGACATCCATATATCTGTCCGGGACGTTGCCAAGCTTATTAAGAACCTTGACTCTGACAAAATTCCAATCATAGTGCTTAAAAAGCTGCAATCGGAACTAACTCCCATTCTTACAAAGCTGTTCAAAGTTGGCTTAAAAGAGAAATATTTCCTAACACCTTGGAAAACTTCTTCAGTCTGCCCAGTATTTAAAAATAGTGCAGATCTTCTGCATCTCAGTATAGACCAATTAGTCTCTTGCGCGTCATGAGTAAGTTACTTGATAAATCGAATGGTGTCAACCACCTCAGCAAAAATAACCTAGTCAGTGACAAGCAATATGGTTTTCGTCCTGTGAGATAAACAGCTGATGTGCTGACAGTAATGGTTTCATTTCTAGAGCGATAGCTCTCGCCATATCAAATGCTTTTGATAGGGGTTGACATGATGGTCTTCTTCACAAGATTTCCAGCTATGAATATCTGAAAATATTCTCTCAACCATCAAATTCCTTCTCTCTAATAGGTTGATATAAGTAGTCGTTGATGGGCGGAAGTCCGAAGCTCATAGTATCAACGCTGGCGGGACTCAAGGATCCATTCTGGGCCCAACCCTGACCCTGATATTCATCAACGATCTCCCAAGTCACATTCTAAGATCATTCACCGATATTTATGCAGGCGACACACCCATCTGTGGCAACATTTCGAAGAGCATCAAAGACCAAGATCTTTCTGGTTCTCTATCTTCCGACCTGGAGCACGTGGGGCAATGGGGAAAAAAGGTGGTGGTTACTTTTAATGCATCCAAAACCAAACTCCTCTCTTTTCATCACCAATGATATAGTCCCAACTTGGTCCCAATTGGAATGAATTGCTCCCGTCTTGAGGAAGCTCCCTGCGGTGACAAGCTTCTGGGACTGACCTTCACTCCTGACCTGAAATGGGAAACTTGCATCAAATTCCTTGCCAGAGTTGCTGGAAAAATGGTTGGTTCATTCTACCGCTCCAGAAAGTATCAAACTCCTGACTCAATCCTCTACCTGTATAAGAGCCAAATACGTCCTAAGATTTAGTACTGTTGCCACATCTAGGGAGATGATTCTCAAAGCATCATTTTCTGCCTTGACAGAGTACAAAACCGACTTCGAAATCTAGTGGGGGATGTCCTCTTCTCCTCTCTACGTCCTTTTTCACACAGAAGAGACGTTGATATTCTTGTTCTACTCTATCGTTATTTTCATGGCAAGTCGTCGGCTGAGCTCCAATTAATGCCCCCCCCCCCTGTAAAACGTTCAGAACAAAAACTCGTCAAGCTACAACCACTGTCAATAGTTTACATTTCTCTCTGTATGTGCCTAAAGCTAAACGAAACTTCCATGAGCAAAGTTTCATTCCTAGAACTACTTGTCTGTGGAACTCAATTCCGCTGGGCTGCTTTCTAGCTGACTACAACATTGTCGTTTTAAAGTCCAGTGTAAACAAATTCTTGGTGAGTTGTCCTCTTAAATAATCAAATTCTGTCAAACTTCCACCACCATTACTGATCATCACGGTGTTGTCTCACCGTCCACCTGACACTCATTAACCCTTATCCTCGAGTGGCCTTTGGGTCTTGATAAGTGGTGACTCTTTAGTAAAAAAAAAACTAGTTATGTGACCACTTACTGTCTGTTCATGTATTTGTGTATGATTCGCACTTCTACGTGACTTACATATTATTATTTTTTATCTACTATCAATCGAATATTTAAATAACGTATTTTTTTTTAAATCCTATCTTTTAAAAATTTAATTACGAAATTAAATCCAGCAGAATGCATTTCTGTTTCTTCGTAAATAAGTAAGCGATTTTTATCTTTTGTTAATAGTTGAAACAAAAATGAATCATTCCGTGATCCTGAGAAGTTTTTAAGGAATTTGGAAAGATCTAACTTGTCGAATAGAAAGTTACTTATGGCTTTAACATTATTGTATTGGGATTAAAATAACAATACTTTGACGGAAGTAGTTATAGTTTTATAACAATTGTGTTCAATTAATAATTTAATGACCAAACAATATCGTAATAACAAGAACATAAGTCAATCGTGAGACTGCACACCTCCGCCTGGCAACGTAAGAATAGGTCTTATCTTGGACTTACTTCTCCATATTGTATGAAGTATTCCCGAAGTTATGCCATTGAATCGTTTATAACTCTAAAACTATTCATCTGATTAGGCTGAAATTTTCCATGTCGGTTACTGTTAACAAAGAGCATCAAATACATTAAAGTTCCGCAAAATTTTCCACTGTACAAAACTTGTCATGGTCAAGGGCAAATGTCAAGATCATGTAAGACGTAGGACTTCATTTTCTACTATATTGTCCAAGTAGTGAGTCTCTACGATGAACAGAACAGAAGTTACCGCCAAAAGCGTGACTTTAACCTTTTACCTTAACCTTGACCTTTGACTTAAATATCCTGAAATTGAATTAGTTCTAAGTTAGACCATGACCGATATTTTTACCAAGATTTGTGACGATTGGTCAAACGATCTAAACGCTAGGTTGCACAGAAGCAAACATAGTGATAAACGTCGACCGGATACATAGCATACGTGACGGAGGTAATTAAATGTAACGTTTTTTTTAATAATAATTTGGTATATAAAAAACGCCATGATTTTTAAAAATTCAAAACAAAAAACGAAAGTAAAAAGACTCCCGGGTAACGCAGGGTAGGTAGAGCTAGTTTGATTATAAAACAAAAAGACAATGCAGTTAGTGTGTTGGGCTAATGCTATTACGTAATTGATTCTCATAACTTGGTTGCAGACGCCCACGCATAATAGACCGTCGTCGCCATCGTTTCCCTTAAAAGAATCGCCATAATGTTTATCCACATGCAATTATGATAAAAAGAACAATAAAAATCCTCGTCTGCGGCTATTATGCAATTGGTTCTCGTTTTATTTTGTTGTTGTTGTTTTTTTGTTATTTTTGTCGAACCCAAACGTTCAAAATAACAATGGGTTGATCTCTCCATCTTTTTCTTTTTTGACATTATATCCAAATGCAGAATTCATTTTTAAAAAAGGAACAAGAGAAAATCCTTATCTATTTTAGCTAGAGAGAGAGTTTTGTTTTTTGTCGGTTTTCATTTCGTATAATGAAAGAGTAGGTTTGACCCAGCAGTGGCCAGGTTTATTATTAAACGTGTTACAGCGACCCCTTTTCCAACTAATTCCTCTAATTTGGTATGCGTAGCGACAGATTTCCGGCTGGAAATTTGATTAAGTCCGCATATATATCAGGTTCTGTCACTCGAGGTGCGAAGAAAAATAAATATACTGTTACTGTTTTTACTCATGCGGCGGTAAAAAGAAACCTCCGACCTTCATTTAATTGTTTTCATTCACAAAATTAAAAGAAAGTGCATCCCTCTTGAAAAATTAGCCAAGCGAGACGGAATGGCTTGCTTATAGTTTTTCATGAAATTGTTTTCGTGATCTTAGCGGCCGGAAAGGGTTAGAATGAAAATATGTGAAAGTTTTTAAGCAACCTTTTTAAAACTGAAAAGATATTTTATACTCTAGCTTAATTCCCATGCAATGCGATTGTCAGATAAGATATTTATATAATTATTTAGAAACAGTCTCAGAACGGGTAAAAAGTGTTGCACCACATTTATGTCTCCTTACGAAGATTTAAATCAAGATATTATGATACAAAACGTTATGCCAAGAATAATGTTGTGACCTTGAAGGGCCGATAATAAATAAGACAACACGGTGGTATATTTACAAGTGTGTATTTATAAAAGTACAGAATAGTATGTTACAGAAAGACTGCTCCGAGATACTGTGTACTTCCTCCCCACACCAGGAAGATGTGACACAACTTCAGAAGGTAGGGAGAATCAAGCCAACGACCGTAAAGAAAGAGCACTCTAGACTGTTGAAAATTGTCTGGGCAGTCCCGTCGGAATTCCCAGGTTGGGGCGCCTTATGTAGTTAGCAATAAATTAACTCCACTCTAAAGAGGGGAGGCTAGATCTGGGAGTGCGAACCTCCTAGGACTACCCAAAACCAATACCTCAGTCCGACAAATAAAAAGGCCACCGAAATGGCAACGTTTCTGCCGGACTGATTGTCGAGAACGGATCCTCGACTGGTATGTATGTTTCACGAGTCCCTGAGCAACAGAAGCTGTTCTCCGAGACATTATTTAATTCCTTCCTATCGCAAGAAAATATGACACAAGTATATATATGTATATATATGTATATATATATGTATATATATGTATATATATATGTATATATATGTACATATAAGTATATATATATGCATATATATGTATATGTATGTATATATATATGTGTATATATGTATATATGTGTATATATGTGTATATATGTTTATATATAGGTATATATGTGTATATATATGTATATGTGTGTATATATATATATTGATATATATATATGTATATGTGTGTATATATATGGGTATATATGTATATGTGTATATATAGGTATATATATGTATATATGTATATATATATGTATATATGTATATATATGTGCATATAGGTGTATATATATGTATATATGTATATATATATGTATATATGTATATATATGTGTATATATGTATGTATATATGTATATATATGTATATATATAAAAAAGGAAAACCAAAAAATGGATGTTTTTTATGTGTACATCAACGTTTCGTCTTTATTTATAAGACTTCATCAGGATGATAATATAGAGAAAAATGTCATGCAAGTACAAACACATGTAGGGTTGACATATTGGGAAAAAGGAAGAAAGTAATGGCCACTACTGGGTGGACGTCCGTACTTGGTGAGGAGTGAAAAATGAATGTTGATGGAAATGAGTGGGGAAGAAGTGGAAAGATGGGGGTGAGCAAGGACTACTGTGGCTGGTAGTAAGAGAAAGAGGTGGGGAGATGAGCAGGAATAATGTAGATGGCATGACATTTTTTACTATATTATCATC
>OY744515.1:23826053-23843553 GCA_963556195.1 Sepiola atlantica | reverse complement strand
TATAAATAAATGCTTGCAGAGCAGTCTATTAAAACAAACAAAAATGCATGATTTTTATAAATAAATGCTTGCAGAGCAGTCTATTAAAACAAACAAAAATGCATGATTTTTATAAATAAATGCTTGCAGAGCAGTCTATTAAAATAAAAAAATGCATGATTTTTATAAATAAATGCTTGCAGTGCAGTCTATTAAAATTTAAAAAATGCATGATTTTTTATAAATAAATGCTTGCAGAGCAGTCTATTAAAACAAACAAAAATGCATGATTTTTATAAATAAATGCTTGCAGAGCAGTCTATTAAAATAAAAAAATGCATGATTTTTATAAATAAATGCTTGCAAGTAAGTCTATTAAAATTTAAAAATGCATGATTTTTTATGAATAAATGTTTGCAGAGAAGTCTATTAAAACAAACAAAAATGCATGATTTTTATAAATAAATGCTTGCAGAGCAGTCTATTAAAATAAAAAATGCATGATTTTTATAAATAAATGCTTGCAAAGCAGTCTATTAAAATTTAAAAAATGCATAATTTTTATAAATAAATGCTTGCAGAGCAGTCTATTAAAACAAACAAAAATGCATGATTTTTATAAATAAATGCTTGCAGAGCAGTCTATTAAAATAAAAAATGCATGATTTTTATAAATAAATGCTTGCAGAGCAGTCTATTAAAATTTAAAAAAGGCATGATTTTTATAAATAAATGCTTGCAGAGCAGTCTATTAAAACAAACAAAAATGCATGATTTTTATAAATAAATGCTTGCAGAGAAGTCTATTAAAATGAAAAAATTCATGATTTTTTATAAATAAATGCTTGCAAAGCAGTCTATTAAAATTTAAAAAATGCATGATTTTTATAAATAAATGCTTGCAGAGCAGTCTATTAAAACAAACAAAAATGCATGATTTTTATAAATAAATGCTTGCAGAGCAGTCTATTAAAATAAAAAATGCATGATTTTTATAAATAAATGCTTGCAGAGCAGTCTATTAAAATTTAAAAAAGGCATGATTTTTATAAATAAATGCTTGCAGAGCAGTATATTAAAACAAACAAAAATGCATGATTTTTATAAATAAATGCTTGCAGAGCAGTCTATTAAAATAAAAAAAATGCATGATTTTTATAAATAAATGCTTGCAAGTAAGTCTATTAAAATTTAAAAATGCATGATTTTTTATGAATAAATGTTTGCAGAGAAGTCTATTTAAAACAAACAAAAATGCATGATTTTTATAAATAAATGCTTGCAGAGCAGTCTATTAAAACAAACAAAAATGCATGATTTTTATAAATAAATGCTTGCAGAGCAGTCTATTAAAATTTAAAAAAGGCATGATTTTTATAAATAAATGCTTGCAGAGCAGTATATTAAAACAAACAAAAATGCATGATTTTTATAAATAAATGCTTGCAGAGAAGTCTATTAAAA
Organism: Sepiola atlantica; assembly: GCA_963556195.1. Lineage (NCBI taxonomy): Eukaryota > Metazoa > Mollusca > Cephalopoda > Sepiida > Sepiolidae > Sepiola > Sepiola atlantica. Next base: position 23,842,110 of record OY744515.1, on the reverse strand, counting down.
TGAAAAAATGCATGATTTTTTATAAATAAATGCTTGCAAAGCAGTCTATTAAAATTTAAAAAATGCATAATTTTTATAAATAAATGCTTGCAGAGCAGTCTATTAAAACAAACAAAAATGCATGATTTTTATAAATAAATGCTTGCAGAGCAGTCTATTAAAATAAAAAATGCATGATTTTTATAAATAAATGCTTGCAGAGCAGTCTATTAAAATTTAAAAAAGGCATGATTTTTATAAATAAATGCTTGCAGAGCAGTATATTAAAACAAACAAAAATGCATGATTTTTATAAATAAATGCTTGCAGAGCAGTCTATTAAAATTTAAAAATGCATGATTTTTTATAAATAAATGCTTGCAGAGCAGTCTATTAAAATTTAAGAAATGCATGATTTTTATAAATAAATGCTTGCAGAGCAGTCTATTAAAACAAACAAAAATGCATGATTTTTATAAATAAATGCTTGCAGAGCAGTCTATTAAAATAAAAAAATGCATGATTTTTATAAATAAATGCTTGCAGAGCAGTCTATTAAAATAAAAAAATGCATGATTTTTATTAATAAATGCTTGCAGAGCAGTCTATTAAAATAAAAAAATGCATGATTTTTATAAATAAATGCTTGCAGAGCAGTCTATTAAAATTTAAAAAAGGCATGATTTTTATAAATAAATTCTTGCAGAGCAGTCTATTAAAACAAACAAAAATGCATGATTTTTATAAATAAATGCTTGCAGAGCAGTCTATTAAAATAAAAAAATGCATGATTTTTATAAATAAATGCTTGCAGAGCAGTCTATTAAAATTTAAAAAATGCATGATTTTTTATAAATAAATGCTTGCAGAGCAGTCTATTAAAATTTAAGAAATGCATGATTTTTATAAATAAATGCTTGCAGAGCAGTCTATTAAAACAAACAAAAATGCATGATTTTTATAAATAAATGCTTGCAGAGCAGTCTATTAAAATAAAAAAAATGCATGATTTTTATAAATAAATGCTTGCAGAGCAGTCTATTAAAATAAAAAATGCATTATTTTTATAAATAAATGCTTGCAGAGCAGTCTATTAAAATACCAGAGACAATGGTGTATAACTATACTCTCAATGTTCTATCCTAAATTTGTGTTGTTTTTCTTTCTGCTCTTTGTTGACTTCTTGATATTCGTTGGGTTTTGTTTTCTGTTTGTTTTATTCCCGTTTTATGACACATTTACAAACGCTTTTTCTTGGCGTCACATGTATAAATCTACATTTAATACTATACGTTTATACTCACATTGTCACATATTTTTTAGTACATAGATAATTATTGATTACATAAATACATAAAGAATTACTAAACAAGCCATTATCTTATAGACAAAGTAAAGCTGATTTTCCTCCATACATTGGTTCCCGAAAGCTTTAGTAACAAAAGACGCTTACATAGATCTGTTCAGTTAGTAATTTCTGCTACATATTGGTCTTTGTTGTTAGAAAACAAAATTATACTTTTGGTCTATTTATTAACTTTTGATATTTAGTCCTGATCACTGTTTTCTTTTATAAAATTCATACACGTAGGAAGTCGGAGTAGTTTTCACACTCACTCAGATCTATTACCAATGTCACGCACATACACTGAAAAGACATTTTGTAAGACACTACTTTTGTAGCACCGCTATTATTATTTCATATTTCAATCTAATATAGTAAAATTGGTTTAACTGGTCATGTCTGTTTTATGGCACATTACAACTTTAGGGTGGTTATTTAATTTTGAAACCATATCTATTACGAAAAAAAGTATTGTATACGATTAAATGGACACTTGTTGCTATGATATACAGAACGAAGGGGGTATTGTTGGCCAATAGCTTTTCCAGTGTTATTTGTGTGTAAACACTATATGTCCAATCGGATTTAAACTCGGTATAGAATGGCATTAGGATAGATGCTAACGCTGTTCGATCGCTAACCAAACCTGCTGAATGGTTTGTGCAGGAAGATTGGGGAACTTTCAAACATTTATTATGATTTCATCATATTTCTATATTCATATACTGCTAAGTAATTATCTTCGACGACACTTTTTTTTATCAAAATCGCTCCAGACAACGCAATTCACTATTTGATGTAAGGAGCTAATCATAATAATAAAAACAGAAAAGAAGTTAGAATCATTTTAAGAGAAACCAAGCCTGAAAGAAACCCCACCATCAGCGTTCAATCCCCTGGACTCCGAACAGGTTAGAGCCAAAATGTAAGATTTTCAATAGCCTAAAAAGGAAGGACGGAGTTACAAGGCTGGATGAGAAAAAGTCCTGTATAATTATAGTGGGTTAGTATTTAGGAGAGATACGAGAAATCAACCATACCTATGATATAATGTATTTCTTTCTACGGTTACTTTCGTCGGTAGAAAAAAAACTGGTTACCAATAAAGTCATAATATAAAAAGAAAAAGAAATCGCCAATGCTTTCTGTACTTTGCAGTATATGAATATAGAAATATGATGAAATCATAATAAATGTTTGAAAGTTCCCCAATCTTCCTGCACAAACCATTCAGTGAAATTCCAGGAGGCCTTCCAACTTTTTAATATAGAGAAACTTGCAAGTAGTAGGAAAAACGGAAAACTTATTAAAAAGTATTGAAAATATGAGGCAATTCCCTTGACTCGCCCAGGCATAAACATTTTGAAACAAAACTTCATTATCATACAAAGATAAAGAAAACAAATCAAAGAATTTATTGAATTTATTCAAGCGAAAATATATTTTTTAGTTTGTCAGCAATGACACAGAATTTTGCACTCCATAAGATTTTACTGAAGTTGTAGTCTCAAAAATAGCGACGATAGTTCTCTTTGTATTTTTTTTAGATTGAAAATTTCATAGTTACAAATGTAAAATATAAAATGAGCTAAGATGAAAATAAGGCTTTTTTTGTATTTCCGGAAGACCATAATAACTCTTTCAATTATCCAGCTATTTTTAGCATTAGGACAGTCTACTAATCATATACAAGATGTGACAATTCCTACATAGATTTAAATATGGAAAACTGCCTTATAAAGTTACAGATGCCTCAGATAGCTTATAATTTTTCTCCATATATCCTGAACATTATCCCGGTCTAATTATAGTAAGTCATTATTGATAGGCATAAGTATCGAATATAGAATTCATATTTGAATAAGTGAGGTTAAATCAATCGTTCGTATTAAAAAAAAAACGGGAGCGTCCATGTCGAGAAGAAGCCAACTAAATAATGAACAAAGACAAAAACAGCATGAAAAGGAATGAGAGAAAAGATAATGAGATGGCATCGATGATGTATGGAGATGCCACCATTTAGTATTATTAGTATTCGCTAGTTTTTCGTAGAGTTGGAAACACGTACACGATAATAGGTTACTAAAAAATATGTGACCCGCTGGGTCATTTATTGAGTTTGGGTTAAATAGTTTGAATTAGAAAAGGTCAGTTTGCAAGGCCAGTTAAGTTTTAAAAATAAAAAGTAAAAGTTCAAAATGTATCTCTTCTGTTGACTATCACTCTCTTTCTCTCTCTAGCTATGGGTTAAATAGTATTAATACTTATAGTTATATTCCCTATTGTTTATAATGAACTATTCCAATATTTTGTTTCTTATAGTTAGTTTTATTATCTTAACTGCTAATAAACACAAAGAGAGAGAGAGAGAATGATTAACACTGTATCAGCTAAGAGCGAGGGGTCAAATAATATACTATGAGAAAGGGTGAGAGTAATAGACACTTCGTAAAAGATGTGTTTTTGTGAGTAAATTGAAATTGCGGCTAATTAGAACAATTATAATGGATCTTTTTAAACATAACTCAATCCCGAAACCTAGGAATATTATAACATTTTTTTTTTTTATTAAAATATATAGGAAAATAAGATGAAGTCTACTTTAGTATGATAAAATATTAGAACCTTGCGTGACTAAAACGTGTGAATTTCGTAAATAAATGCTCTCAGAGATAGCATCGACGTATACTTTCCATGCCCGATCCTAGTCTTTTTTCATAGGTTTATTTTACAATTATTTTCTCTTCGTGGCTTCTTTTGCTGTTCACTTATTCTTAACGTTCTCTTGATCTTCGTATTTCTATCTAATGCCTTTGCGGATGCTTGTCTTAACGTTCATATATTTACATCTATATTTTATATGCTGCGCCTATAGCCACATTGCCATTGCTGGTTTGGTATTATTACAGAGATGGGGAATAAAGATAGGTTATTAGGGTTATTCTTTAATATAAATTAATTCATTTAATTTCATGAATAAATATTTGCAAAAGTATTATTAGACGGGGCTAGTGTTTAGGAGAGATGGATACAAACTATAAGTTGTGTGTGCTTTCTGTATCTAAAAAGAAAATCTTATTTTCCTTGATTAATGCTTGTCACTTTATTCCTTCACTGCTAACAATGTTATCTCAAACTTAAAACAAGATAAAATGATGTCTTATATGAGAGACGAATGCAGCCATCTTGAGAAGAGTGGTAATTCTGTCTGTCTGTGTGTCCGGCTAAAAGTCATAAACTACATAAAATACACTTACAAATCTTACATCATCGGATCCAGTGTGACACCGACCTGTTTATCGTAAAGCATACTCTCCAGGAACCGAACTAGTGCATGATGGGGGGGGGGTCAAAGAAACTATTCTTGTTTTGTTCTTACTGGCAGTTGGTTCAAAAACAACATCGAAAATGGGTCAGTCAACCAGTTTTCATTTTCTTTGTTTCTCCTTCTTATCATATAGATCAAGTTGTCAGAGTGAGATAGAGCCTGGATAGTCGGAGGCAAATGGTATATAATGAATAGTATATATATAAATAACTATATTATATATATATATATATATATATATATATATATATATATATATATATATATATATATATATATATATATATAACTATATTAGTATATATACATCTATCTATCTATCTATCTCTCTATATATGTATATATTAATATATATATATATATAAGCCCCCCCTCGCGTTGAGTACTGTCATTAGTGATATCGATAGATACTACTACTACTATTTCTACTGTTATCGTAATGCAAAGCTACTTGTAAATAAACAAATGGAGGACTGTCTTAGTGGCCGCCAATGTTAATAAAATAATTGAGATATCACTTGCCAACAGCGTCCGTTTCGTAGTCAGGTGGTTAGAATTGCCGACTATCAATTAGATGATTGTAGGTCGATCACAGCTTGGGTGGGTGCTAGTCTAGCCCTAACCTCACTGAAGAACTGTGATACAGCGAAACAGTCTGTCTGTGGAGTACTATATATATATATATATATATATATATATATATATATATATATATATATATATATATGTATGTGTATATATATATATATATATATATATATATACATATATGTATATATATATATATTTATATATAGTAAGCAATGAAAATATATATGGCAATCAAGCTACACAGAGGCTCCCGTGTTTCATCCCCGGGGGGAATCGTCAGGCTAAATGCATGAAGTTATTTTTGACAGGTGTTTTTATATACATGGCTTGCTAGTTAACCAATCAGATTCTTTGTTGTTCCCTCAGCCAATCGTTGGGCTTTCCGCGAATAAAGGCTTTGTTGGTGACGCTCCTATGCCTATCCTATTGTTAACTAGCAAGCCATGTATATAAAAACACCTGTCAAAAATAACTCCATGCATTTAGCCTGACGATTCCCCCCGGGGATGAAACACGGGAGCCTCTGTGTAGCTTGATTGCCATATATATTTTCATTGCTTACTACCTAGCTCTACTTACGTATCGAGCACTGTTGAAGTAAATACTGAAAACTGACACATTAAAAAAAATTATATCTCCTTATAATATTTTATGTGGATACATGAAGTACTAATATCTAGCTCATCAAACAGTTGAGCACTCTCACAAGAATTTATTTCACCACTAAAAAATAATATGGAAAAAATTAACTTAGAAACATCACTTAAGAATATCCCAACACCCAGCAAGCATTGATACATTATTAAATTAATTTTAAAAAATGGACGAACTAATACGCCGAATGCGATGGCGAGCACACTTCTTCATTAACAATAAAGATAAACACGTAGATACAAAAGAATCCTACGGATTCAAAAGCCTAAAAAACGCTAAACCAATAGATCACATGACTAGCTTTGAAAATGACCTCTTAAATGTTATTAAAAACTTAGAATTTCACAAACAACAGAATAATTTCCAAAAACAATTACACACCATCGTTAAAAACATAAACAACTCTAACAAAATATTCGTAAAAGCGGACAAAACTAGAAATTTTTACAAAATAGATAAACAAGAGTATAACAAACTACTAACAGAAAATATTACAAAAAACTACAAAAAACTAGATACAAGCGAACATAACTACATAGACATAATAAATACTGAAAGTAAACAAATCACAGATACACTAAAAATTAGCAACAAAGTTTGTAAGTTAAAACCTAAGGAAGCCTATATCTTATTTAAAGACCACAAAAGTAACTTTAACAATAACCCTAGCACTCGCTTAATTAATCCGACCAAACCAGAAATAGGAAGAATCAGCCAAACAATTCTATCTAGAATTAACAAACAAATAAGAAAAGACCTAGAATTAAACCAATGGGTGAATACTGCCGACGCAATCACTTGGTTTAACAGTATAGAAAATAAGAACAATTGTACCTTCTTACAATTCGACATAGTGAACGTCTACCCATCCATATCAGAAGAACTCTTCAATATCGCCCTAGAGTTCGCCGAAATATATACCGATATATCTAAGGATGAAATTCACATCATTAAAAAATGTAGGAGATCAGTTTTAATCAACAACAAGGACCAATGGATTAAAACGAATATGACAAACTCCTTTGATTTGGCCATGGGTGCCCTTGACTCTGCGGAGGCATCTGATCTTGTGGGGTTATTCATTTTATATACACTCACAAATATATTCGATAATACGGATATCGGCCTTTATAGAGATGATGGATTAGCGATAATAAGAGACTCCAACAAAGTCAAGGGAGAAAACTTCAAGAAAATTATGCATATGGAAATGAAAAAACTAGGCCTAAAAGTAGAAGTAATGGCTAACATAAAAACAACGAACTTTCTAGATGTCACATTAAACTTAAGTAAAAACACCTACGAACCATACCTAAAAGATAACGCCAACCCAATATACGTACACCCAAAGTCTAATCACCCCTAATCAATCATAAAACATATCCCGAATTCGATCAGAAGTAGGCTTATCAACAATTCTAGCAACGAAAGCGTTTTTAAAAAATCAATCAACATTTACAATACAGCTCTAAAAATAGTGGTTACCATAATACCGAAATTAAATATAAAAAACAGGACACCAATAATTACAACAAAATTAAAAATAAAAACACAAGAAAAAGAAATATAATCTACTATACCCCTCCCTATAACCAGATGCTAAAAACTAAACTAGGCAAACAATTCCTAAATCTGATTGAAAAACACTTCCCCGTAACCAACCCTCTACATAAAATATTCAATAAAAATAATCTAAAACTATCCTACAGCTGCTGTGAAAACCTAGAAATGATAATTAAGGCACACAACAACAAAATACTAAAAGACAACAATAGAGAAGAAAAAATAAACAAAGTGGAAAATATAACAAAAATAACACTACAAAGAACAAAAATATAAACAATACTAATAGAAATAAACAAAACACTAATAATAACCACCCGAATAGAAACGAAAAAGTTAGCAATGAAGAGAAAAGATGTAACTGCATAAATCGTAAACTTTGTCCACTACAAAATAAATGCCTAACTAAAAGTGTTGTATACCAAGCAACGATATTTGCCAACGAAAGACCAAATAACAAGAAATACTACGTGGGTATGACATCCCTAGACTTTAAGACCAGATACTATGACCACAAAAGTACATTTAACAACAAAGAACGTCGAACTAAAACAGCACTAGCTAACCATTATTGTAACTCAAAGAAAATGGACATTCACCAATAATTGAATGGAAAATAGTAAGACAGGCCAGTACATGTAGAAACTTAGACGACCCGTGTAGATTATGCCTGAATGAAAAATATGAAATCCTAAATTTTAAAGATGCCCGAAACCTATTAAACTCTAGAAGTGAAATAGCAAACAGCTGTTTACACAGAAATAAATTTACCTTAGGATGATATATAATAAATAAAATATATAAATAAATAAATGAATAAATAAATAAATAAATAAATAAAAAACTGAACATGTTAAAATTTAAAACCTAAAATAGAAATACAAGAAACCACGTGTTAAAAAAAAATTCGCCCACTGTATTGACAAAACAAAGGAAACAGGATATAGGAAAATCCATTGTTAACAAAAAAATCGGATAGGCATAGGAGCGTCACCAACAAAGGCTTTGTTAGCGGGAAGCCCAACGATTGGCTGAGGGAACAACAAAGAATCTGATTGGTTAACTAGCAAGCCATGTATAAAAAACCACATGTCAATAATAACTCCATGCATTTAGCCTGACGATTCCCCCCCGGGGATGAAACACGGGAGCCTCTGTGTAGCTTGATTGCCATTTATATTTTCATTGCTTACTACCTAGCTCTACTTACGTATCGAGCACTGTTGAAGTAAATACTGAAAACTGATACCAAAAAAAATTATATCTCCTTATAATATTTTATGTGGATACATGAAGTACTAATATATATATATATATATATATATATATATATATGTGTGTGTGTGTGTGTGTGTGTGTGTGTGTGTGTGTGATACATGCTGGCTTAAATATAAGTGAAACTTCCTATTTGTTCCATTTTTTATCTAATTTTTCGAGTTGCGAGCCAACGATCTAATGTCGGGCTACAATGTGAATAAGAACTCGCCATATTTGCAAACGTTATCGACTCTAATGAGTCATCGTTAGGCACGTGATGAGGTAACAAAATTAAAACTGAAGAATTTATTACAAAAGTCGATTAAGAACGTTTTTATAACATTTTAATATACTCTCTCCCCATTCGTATCGAGCTTGGTTGATCGTGGGTTTACATGCTTGAATGAGTAAGGCTTCGATGATGGGGAGGCGATGGTTACAATTTGAAACAGCGAGGATGGCAGTGTTTTTTGTTTATATATTTCAGCCATTTGAATTCTTATATGGCATTACTAGTTTAATGTAAACTGTTATTGAACGCCCAGTTATTTCGTATTAATAAGAGATTTGTAATAATATGTTTTAGATTTTTTATAATGTATGGTAAGTCGGAGTTTAGAGTTTTGGTCTCCTCAGCTACGGGAAGTGATCGCTAAAAATTCATTCATCCATCTGTGTTTTTTTCTAAAAAGGTTTAAGACATAACACATTATTTCTCATCATTGTTATCTGGTGAGGGTGTGAGGCTTTATATTGGCTTCTCTCTTGAACTTCCTTCGGCGGACGAATTTCCGTTGTTATTTATATATGATGCCACTTTAGTTTTAATCTATAATCTAATGTCAACTTAAAAAATATAATATGAGAATTTATCTATGTCTAGGGAAGTACTGCTTTACACTGAGTGGAAATCGTTATTTTCCTACCAGAAAGCTCAACCACTAATTTGGGAGTACATATATAGTCATCTACGGACATAGATCTTCAGTGTAACTAGACGTGACAAGCGTTTTCATGCTGAGATTCTAAATGGCCAAACCGCATTCAACTGACCTTTAGTTGTACTTAACAGAACTCTGCCCTTATAGTAAGAGAGATTATAACGTTTATGTATTTTTTGTTTACATAGATTCTACCGGTTGACTTTATTCAATATAAAAGAGTCATGCTTTACGTTAAGTGGAAAGTGTTATTTCCCATACTAGAGCGCTCAACCGATAAGTCAGGGGCATATATATATATATATATATATATATATATATATATATATATATATATATATATATATATATATATATATATCGTCATCCACTGGCATCTGTTTTACTGTATAACGGCTCTTCAGTGTGGCTATACGTAACACGTTCTTTCACGCTGAGATTCGAAGACAGATCGCCAAATCACATCTTACCCCTACGCTACAAAACTTCGCTTTGAGACTAAGAGAGATTATAGCACTGATATATGTTTGTTTTATTTGCATACACTCTACCGATTATCCTCTCTCTCTCTCTCTCTCTCTCTCTCTCTCTCTCTCTCTCTCAGTCGATACTTCGCGTTAGTATTATTTCTAAACTACATATTCTAGCCCAGAAGATTGGTAAACTTGAGACATTTTTTATAAAAAACGAAAAATGGAAAAAATTAATTTTTAAAAAAACATTCAACATTGGTCTACCTATATTAGCTATCAGATAAACATGCGTTTACATTAAATATTACACTATTTCTTTCATAACAGTATGTTGGATAATTTGATATTTTGACGTTTTATATATTGTCTTATAAAAACTATATAGGCGACCTTAAGTACCAACATTGCAAATGACGGATCACAGGGGAAGTACTGTTTCATTATTTAATCCATAATTCTTTCATTAACTATTTCAATTGCCGATTTCATATTTTTAATAGACCCAATAGTAAATAAAATCAAATTTACGTACTATGAAAGTAGATGAAAGTAGATATAGGTATTTTACTGTCATTAAACTGCATTTCTTTCTTCGGTTAAATTTGTTAGTTGCAACTTGGAAGTCGCGAGTAGCGCCGAAACACAATCCACTCTTTTAAATATATTTCAACTTTTTAAACAAACACACGACTAGTTTGTTTTTTTACACCACAGAAGGTGTACCATTGTCTCTATTATCTCAATAGAGGAAAGGCAGCATATTCTCTCCGTGTGTGTGCTCCCTGGTATAACCAGCCAGAGGGTTTTGTAATTATGACTACTATATCTAGATTCAAACATTCAGACAGTCTGTTTCATGGCTTTTTGTATTTTGTTATTTTACCAATAAAATTGATCGATTGATATATGGCTAATAGCGTTGGTTAATAACCAATTCTAAGTGATATTCTTCTGAAGGATGACAGTGCTGTCCTTACTAAAGGTGATAATAACTAAAAATACATATTTCTACATGGCTGAGGGAATGAGAACAATCTTTACCTGTCGACTTAATAGAGGAGTCAGTTCTAAAATTCGTACAAGTTCACGAGTTCGAAATAAAGATTCCAAACTTCGATTAGAAGGTTTTTTAAATTCGACTAGCTTGTTACTAAGTTCGACTCGAAAGTTTTCCAATTCGACTAGCAGGTTACTAAGTTCGACTGGAAATTTTACCAATTCGACTAGCAGGTTACCAAGTTCGACTAAAACTTTTTCAATTCGACTAGCAGGTTACCAAGTTCGACTAAAAAGTTTTTTAATTCGACTAGCAGGTTACCAAGTTCGACTAAAAAGTTTTTCAATTCGACTAGCATGGTACCAAATTCGACTAAAACTTTTCTAATTCGACTAGCGGGTTACCAAATTCGACTAAAACTTTTCCAATTCGACTAACAGGTTACCAAATTCGACTAAAAAGTTTTTCAATTCGACTAACAAGTTACCAAATTCGACTCGAAATTTTACCAATTCGACTAGCAGGTTACCAAGTTCGACTAAATCTTTTCCAATTCTACTAGCAGGTTACCAAGTTCGACTAAAGAAAATTTTCAATTCGACTAAAGAAAATTTTCAATTCGACTAACAGGTTACCAAGTTCGACAAGAAAGTTCACTTAGTCAACTAGACTGTTCTCAAATTGAAAACGTAGGTCTCCGTAACCAAGTTAATAAGGTCACCGCATCCTAACAAAAAAAGCAATTCCTCTCTAGGATATACTAATTTGTTTTTAATTTTTCAGTTTTTAAAATATAATTATCCTCTGTTGTTTCATTTTCATTTTGTATGAAACGCAATTTCTATTTGTATATTAATCGCTTGAAATCGTCATTAAATAGTTATTTCAACTGGGTAATTAAATAAACTAGCCTGCATTTCAAGTCAACTATTTTAATCTTGTATATGTTAACAATTTCGCTTTTACTGACCGAACGATACCGTAATAATTATTTTTAACTTTCAAAACAAAAAAATAAATAAACTGAAAGTAAAAATAATAAGAGAGAGAGAGAAAGAGAGAGAAAGAAAGAGAAAGAAAGAAAGAAAGAGAGAGACATTGGTCTTTATAATAGTGGAAGATCATTTGAGTTTAAATGCTATCATTAAAAATGACATAAATGCTTAGAATATATAAATAGTTTGCTACCGACATTATATATATATATATATGTATGTATATATATGTATGTATATATATGTATGTATATATATGTATGTATGTGTGTTATATATATTATATATATATATATTATTAATACTTATTATTAATCTCGAGTTAAGAAAAATGACCTGATGATTAGAATACCATGGTCCATAATACGTGGATTCGAGGTTCGAACCGTCCGACCAGTGATTCAGTTCCATACTGATGAGCGTAGAATAAAAACACAAAACATATATATATGTCTATGGACATAAAAATATTTATTTATTTATTCGTAATAATTATAATAATAATTATAATAATAATTATTATATATATATATATATATATATATATATATATATATATATATATATATATATCGGTAGCAAGTCATCTTCTATACACTTCACGTTCGCAAATGAGAGACAAGCATCGCCTAGAGTGCCGCCTTCGGAGTCTCTTGTATATTTGCACAAGCAAGGTTCTTTTAGGGACGTATGGTATGCAACAATTTTCTGATTATAGTCTATCACCAATCGCCTAAAGATTTAGTGTAAAAGCCTACCATTGACAGCATCGCTTTCTACAAAGTTCTGGTTGTGTCTGAAAATGAAATATAAAAACATCAAAATACGTATCCTTTTTCCGGTAGACATCGTGTAAAAGTCAAGTAATAGAATTATAGTCTTATACTTCTCTTCGAGTCTCGGGGGTTCCGTATGTTCAATTCGAATGACTGCCGGAATCGTCATCACTGACAATAACAGCACAAGCAAGGAATATTGATTGATCTGAATAATCTTAAGGATGTTTACGATTTCTTGTTCGCTTGTTTGTCTGTTACACGGAACAATAATAATAATAATAATAATAATAATAATAATAATAATAATAATAATAATAATAACAGCATACCATTAGAGTAATCTTTTGTTCTTTTTTTAGATGTGTCCACGTATCTCTATGAGAGGCTCTGTCCGTCCGTCCGTCGCGTTGAAATTTGAAATTCACTATCAGAGAGCTCTTACCATTGTTAGGAGCATATATATACATATATCATCCACAGATAGATGTTTCGAAGCCATGATTCCTACCCCTACGCTCCGAGTGTAACAAAGATAATAGCGCGTACGTCTTTTTGTTTTATACACAAGCTACCAGTTAACTAAAGAACTCTATTCAATATAGAAGAATAATGATTTGCGCTAAGTGTAAACTGATATGTATGTCTTCTACCAGAGCTTAACCTATAAGTCGAAAGCACATACACACACACAGAGACACACACATACACATATATATATATATTTATATATATATATATAGAGAGAGAGAGAGAGAGAGAAAGAGAGAGAGAAAAAGAGGGCAGTGCAGTATTAGTGCAGTTCCAACGAGAGAAAAGTATATATGTAAAGGAGAAGTCTACCAACATTAGTAAAAAGTATTTTTCAACATTTATTTATTATTTTGTTATTTCATCATTATATAATTTTATATAACGCGTTTCAAGCGGTGGTCCGCTCTCATCAGATATGTAAATCAATTTGAAGAAATGTCTTTCGATTTGAAAGAGTGTTGTTTCATTTGAGGAAATATGTTATTGTTTCGGCACATGTGTGGGTTTGCGGGTGTATGTGTATGTGTTTTGATATTTTGATATTTTTTTAATTATTATTTTTTGCTTCTCTTGGTCAAAGTCGTGTGTGTTTATTAAGTACGTGTGATTTTGATCTTAATTTTATCGGTCATCTCCGTTTTTTTAAGTGTCTTGGGTTTTCTTTTGAAATTTATTAATTTATGGTCCTGCCGCCGCATTGGCTGTTGTGTGTGTGCGTGCGTGTGTGTGTGTGTGTGTGTATGTGTGTGTGTGCGATTAGTTCTGATTCTTGTACATAGGTGAGCGACATACATACACACCCACACAACACACACACACACATATATATATATATATATATATATATATATGTGTATACAAACATACATAGGCGCATTGTTAGATAGATAGATAGATAGAAAAAGGTAGAGAAAGGTTGATAGAAAGACAGGCGGATATATAAAAGTACATGTGTATTTACATCCACTTTTGTATGCATGCATGCGCATACATACACATATACACCCGCGTGTCGCCCATATATTCTATGTATGTGGGCGCCCACACGCACATGTGCATATGTACATGCGCGCATGTACGTAGACTCCGTCCATATATGCGTGTATCCCCGCCCCAGAAATGTTGGTTGGTCTCTTCTCTGGTCATTCTTATGAACGTCCATGTAGCTGTTTTTCTTCCCACTTTTCTGTTTTTGTCTTTGTGTTTCTGGTTTCGGTGCTTACCGAGTTGTTCATTTGAAACGGGTTCTCTTGCTGCGGTGATTAGCATTTCCATGTTCTGAGTTATGTATTTCTCCAGTTCTTTTTGTGTCTTCAATACTTACCAGTCCTTTTACCCGATCGCTCCTTTTCACGAAGAGTCTATCCATATCGTCTGTTAGGTGTAGTGCGTTATGCATGGTCATTAATTTTCTGGTCTTCTGGTACAAGAGCCCTAAGTTCTTCTTTAGTCCAGCCTATGAATGGTCTAGAGTATCTTATTAGTGATACTGCTCAGGTGTTTATTTCTTTTATTAGGTTTCTGCTATATAACTTCGTTTCTAAGAGTTTTATTATTATTATTATTACTGTTTTATATATTAATGCAATAGCGTGAGTGTTCGTGTGTCATGCTTACATCAAAAGCTCTGCGCATGCGTGCCGCACCTAGATTTGGAAAAGCATTCAAGTCACCTAATTTTCGTTATATTTTCAAGTATTCCCCTTTGGCGCAAAGATTAGCAACGTAGGATTTTGATGTTGGTTTTTGACGTCGGCCCAAACTGCTTTATAGTTTGATCCCAACGAACCTCTCAGATTATTTTTCTACATCGAAGGAGCGGAGGTAGAGGTAAGGAGGGAACTACCGAGAAGACACATATTAATACGATAGCGGGTGTGTTATTTTACGTCTCATGCTTACATCAAAAGCAACGACCTTCCAAATCTGTGTATGCTACTCATGAATGACGATTAATAAAGCTCAAAGACAGACTTTCGATAAGATTGGGATCTATCTACCACAACCTTGTTTTACTCATGAACAACTTTATGTCGCCTTCTCAAGAGCAAGGTCTATGAACAGTGTAAGAGTGAAACTTCGTCCACAGAATAAGTCTACTCATGGCCAGAGAAGAGGAACTACCTTCACTAGAAATATTGTATATAAAGAAGTTTTGTAAATTGATTCATGTATTGTTTATGATTTTAAATAAATATACAAATCAAATCATATCATATTTTATTCAAACATGTATAGGTTAGGAACAATATAATTATCACTTAAAACATCATTTCGTGTAATTTACACGAGTCCCGCTAGTCTATATATTAATACAATAGAGTGCGTGTTCGTGGGTCATGCTTACATCAAAAGCTCTGCGCATGCGTCCTGCACCTAGATTTGGAAAAGCATCCAAGTCACCTAATTTTCGTTATATTTCCATATATTCCTCTTTGGCGCAAAGATTAGCAACGTAGGATTTTGATGTCGGTTTTTGACGTCGGCCCGACTGCTTTATAGTTCGATCCCAACCAACCTCTCAGATTTTTTTCTACTACTCATGAATTGGAGCCAAGTTTAATTTAATCTAAAGCATTTACAAAGTAAGGTTTAGTCGTCGAAATTGGAATTAGTCGACTGAT
>OY744515.1:23703553-23821053 GCA_963556195.1 Sepiola atlantica | reverse complement strand
GGTATTAGTCGCATTCTACAAATATTTGTTGTAAAAAAGATGCAACGTAAAATCTCATGAAAATCTATCTCATTAACGCCCACCATCAGCTTTAATTCAAAATGGTGTCTTTTTTAAAAGAAAACTATACTTTATTTAAACTTAAACGATAGAATTTGATGTGGAATTTAATGGTGTTAGTCGCATTCTACAAATATTTGTTGTAAAAAAGATGCAACGTAAAATCTCATGAAAATCTATCTCATTAACGCCCACCATCAGCTTTAATTCAAAATGGTGTCTTTTTTAAAAGAAAACTATACTTTATTTAAACTTAAACGATAGAATTTGATGTGGAATTTAATGGTGTTAGTCGCATTCTACAAATATTTGTTGTAAAAAAGATGCAACGTAAAATCTCATGTAAATCTATGTCATTAACACCCACCATCAGCTTTAATTCAAAATGGTGTCTTTTTTAAAAGAAAACTATACTTTATTTAAACTTAAACGATAGAATTTAATGTGGAATTTAATGGTGTTAGTCGCATTCTACAAATATTTGTTGTAAAAAAGATGCAACGTAAAATCTCATGTAAATCTATGTCATTAACGCCCACCATCAGCTTTAATTTAAAATGGTGTCTTTTTAAAAAAAAAAACTATACTTTATTTAAACTTAAACGATAGAATTTAATGTGGAATTTAATGGTGTTAGTCGCATTCTACAAATATTTGTTGTAAAAAAGATGCAACGTAAAATCTCATGAAAATCTATGTCATTAACACCCACCATCAGCTTTAATTCAAAATGGTGTCTTTTTTAAAAGAAAACTATACTTTATTTAAACTTAAACGATAGAATTTAATGTGGAATTTAATAATGTTAGTCGCATTCTTCAAATATTTGTTGTAAAAAAGATGCAACGTAAAATCTCATGAAAATCTATGTCATTAACACCCACCATCAGCTTTAATTCAAAATGGTGTCTTTTTTAAAAGAAAACTATACTTTATTTAAACTTAAACGATAGAATTTAATGTGGAATTTAATGGTGTTAGTCGCATTCTACAAATATTTGTTGTAAAAAAGATGCAACGTAAAATCTCATGTAAATCTATGTCATTAACACCCACCATCAGCTTTAATTCAAAATGGTGTCTTTTTTAAAAGAAAACTATACTTTATTTAAACTTAAACGATAGAATTTAATGTGGAATTTAATGGTGTTAGTCGCATTCTACAAATATTTGTTGTAAAAAAGATGCAACGTAAAATCTCATGTAAATCTATGTCATTAACGCCCACCATCAGCTTTAATTTAAAATGGTGTCTTTTTAAAAAAAAAAACTATACTTTATTTAAACTTAAACGATAGAATTTAATGTGGAATTTAATGGTGTTAGTCGCATTCTACAAATATTTGTTGTAAAAAAGATGCAACGTAAAATCTCATGAAAATCTATGTCATTAACACCCACCATCAGCTTTAATTCAAAATGGTGTCTTTTTTAAAAGAAAACTATACTTTATTTAAACTTAAACGATAGAATTTAATGTGGAATTTAATAATGTTAGTCGCATTCTACAAATATTTGTTGTAAAAAAGATGCAACGTAAAATCTCATGAAAATCTATGTCATTAACACCCACCATCAGCTTTAATTCAAAATGGTGTCTTTTTTAAAAGAAAACTATACTTTATTTAAACTTAAACGATAGAATTTAATGTGGAATTTAATGGTGTTAGTCGCATTCTACAAATATTTGTTGTAAAAAAGATGCAACGTAAAATCTCATGAAAATTTATGTCATTAACACCCACCATCAGCTTTAATTCAAAATGGTGTCTTTTTTAAAAGAAAACTATACTTTATTTAAACTTAAACGATAGAATTTAATGTGGAATTTAATGGTGTTAGTTCCGTTCTACAAAAGTCTGTACTAAAAAAGATGTACAGTAAAATGTTATGAAAAGACAATTCACTAACGCTTCCGATCATGTTAAAATCAATTAATCTTTTTATTTTAAACAGAAATCTATAATTTCCTCATGCTTAAATGATAGTAAAATGCATGAGAAATTTAATACTGAAAACCGCTTTCAAATATATCAACAAGAAAAAAGGTTAGAAGAATTTTAGCAAGAATAAATTTTTATCCTATATAAAAACAATAAAAAAATAATCACCGATAAATTAAAGAATAGCAGAATAGTATTCTTTAATTCCTCATCTATTCACTTACTACATTACGAATACACAGATAGAGTTTAAAACATGGTGACGATAATCAAAACATCGATTTTCCACGTTATTAAATGACAATTTTAAACTAATGGTTATTTACTCTGTCAAAATACTTATTCTAATTATTTCTTCTTTCATTACAAAAAATACGAAATAAGATTTTCTTTCTCCAATTCATGCACATAATCACTTCTTCATCTTTTACGTGAGCACATGGTATACTAATCAATGTTTTTTTAGTTTTGGGGCCTCTGATTAGCAATTACTTCAGGACCGATTTTAAAACATAGAACGGGATAGTTTGGGTCAATTAAAGTAAGACTCATAAAAATAAGCAATAAACTTTTCATACTCAAAACTTTATTTAGACCAGTTGAATATTCAGCCCAATTGTTGGAGGATATTAATGTTTTCTATTTCTTCCAATTTCGGCGAATTTATTTAAGTAAAACTAAGGATTCTGCTTATATAGGTGATTACGTGGTGAACATTCAAAACATTTCGGAAGAATGAAATACCATTAACTTAAATGCATTTACAGTAAACCTTTGCTAGCACACCCTCGTAGTTTACCCCCCCCCCAAAAAAAAACACTGTGCCCCTACTGCAGTTTAGCAATTCGATCGAATTTATTTTTTAATTTGGAACAATTACATTCGCGACAAGGGCAAACAGTAACGGACTTTTAATTATGAATGGGGATAGAAAAATGCCCATAGTCAATAACATCTAAGGAATACTACAGCCACTTTGGTTTATCAGTAAAGAACGAATCGTTTTGTTAAATCCTATTTCAGTCACGTAAATTAGTCAGAGTAAATTAGATTTTGCCATTATTTTCCATACTTTTTATCGATATAACTGTCAGTGGCATTTTTTTGTGTTTTCACTTCTTTTTTAATGTTATAAAAAATAAATTTTCAAAAAAATCAATTACTTTTTTACTGACATGCATAGTTTTAAACTACTGATAGTGTTTTCAATTTTTTTTTTAATTTCAATATAAGAATTACTCGATATCTACTACTTCGGAGGCAGTAAAAAAATCCAAAATGTCCGACCCATCAGTGTTTCATTCATTAAATGCAGTAACACAATGACTTACCACTAAGCCTAAGTCAGACTGGCAAAACCCACGGACTATGGTTTAGTGTGGTTAACGGAATTTACTTACCATTTATCCGATACCAGCGCCATCCAACGTCACATTATTACACATAACAAAAGACTACAGTCGGCCGATATACGGAAAATATTAATATCTAACACGAAAATAATACACAAAAATAACTGCACAAACAGACTTAAAATACTAGAAGCAATATTCATTAAAACTAAACAGCCTAACATTAACAAAATAGCTTTCAACACAGGTACCAACATATTAAAAGTATTCCATAATTAAATGGAAATTAAGTAAAAACAAAATAAATAAATAAATAAATAAATAAATAACAGTAATAATAGTAATAGGAATAAATAATAATACGTAAATAAATAATAGCAAAAATAAGAACTCACAAAATAAATAAGTAAACAATAAAACCAAACACACAAACGATATAATAAAATGAACTCAACCACACACCCTCTTCTCTCTTTCATTCGGCCGTAGCGATAACTATAAAACACTAACTCCAGTCTTCTTATTTAAATTAAAAAAACAAACAAAACCCTAATCCTGAAGACGACTACGAAAGTCGAAAGCGCTCGAGAAAATGGCCGAATTAAAAACTATCGGCGAAGTACTATACGGATTGCCACCTGAAACCAGAAAGATGGCTCGACGGTTTGAGAACCTCACGAGGAAAATATACAAACGCGAAAGTTGCGTGGTGTTCAACAACGCTTGCTTAGATATATATACATATATATATATATATATATATATATATAGCAATAGATAAAGTGAAAGAATAAAATGAGGTACGAATTAAATTTTATTACTATTCAGTGTCCAGGCAAAGTCCCCCAAAGTCCTTAACTCATGAGTTCTCAAAAGAAAACCTTCTCCCCAGAGGACCACTACCGCAACGAAATCAGTGCAAGCAACAAAAACCAAACCCTGAAAATATATAAAAAATATATAGACAGAAAAATGCATAAAGGTATATAAAACATCAAATATATCGGCCCAAACCATACTATTTAGTAAAACTATACAATTCATCTAAGTCAACAAGTCTAAAATAGCTCAAGGCAAGACATCCAAGATGTTGATTAAAGAACAATCCAAGTGGCGAATGGTGGTGTAAAGCGAAAAAAGTCATCCAGGCAGGAAGTTCGTTTGCTATCGATACAGTAGATAACAGTGAAAATTGTATTCAAGGTGTATGCAAATTAATAAAACGATAAAAAAAAAACGATAGAGAAGACAAATCATATTAAAAGTTCAGAAAACTCACTTGGTTTTGAATAGTATGTCCAAATTCAGAGTCTCCAATAGCTGATAGGAGTAATGCAAACCATAAAATGCAATTCGAATAAAATTAAACTGGCGTTATATATATATATATATATATATATATATATATATATATATATACATATATATGTATATATATATATACATATATATGTATATATATATATACATATATATATATATGTATATATATATACATATATATATATATGTATATATATATACATATATATATATATGTATATATATATATATATAGTTATAAAATATATATATATATATATATATATATAGTTATAAAATATATATATATATATGTATATATATATATATATATATATATATATATATATATATATATAGTTATAAAATGTATATATATATATATTTATAAAATGTATATATATATATATATATATATATATATATATATAAATAAAATTCTTAGACCAATGTTCACATTTTGTTGATCTCAATTGTCTTAATATATATATATATATATATATATATATATATATATATATATATATATATAGCCAGGCCTAACTTTGAAGTAGCACTTTTAGATCGATCTACGCATCTCTATAAGCGGCTCTGTCCGTTCGTTAGTGGTTCTGTCTCTTAAGTTGGAAATAGCTTTATATCGCTTAACATACAAATGAATGGACGCCTCTTAAGAATATTCATTCCTGTGGTTTTGTTCTTTATATCTAGAAGGTTCTAGTGGGAAATAATAGCAAACTCTCGCAGGAATTATTCGAAACGCTGCAAACAAACAAGCAACGAATACAATATAAGCTGATATTTTTTGTTGTTTATTTGGGTCAGCGGAGGGGGGGGGCGTATTTTGACTTCTTGTTTTTGTTAGAGATTCAATACTTAATAGAAAATAAATTATTATTATTATTGTTGTTGTTGTAATTATTATTGTTATTATTATTATTATTATTATTATTATTATTATTATTATTATTATCATCATCATTATCATCATAAAAATGGAGAACTGCTTTTCCGCACACATAAAGGCTATCGTCATATTTTCATGAGGCGATATGCATATGACTTATCGCAATGGGTTCTGTGTCTTGGGCTCAACATATTTTGTTAGTATCAACTCGATCACAATAAATGAGATCGGTGATTTGCACTAACCTGAAACAAGAAAGTCGAAGCTTTTATTAACAATATCAAAATCTATTGAATCGTTAGTATCTGTCCATATTGAGTTGTCTCCCCACGGGGACAGAGTTAAACACAAGATCTGTTTTTAATGTAAGAAATATCTAGTTCCCTGAAAAGGATCGCGCTGGATTGGGAAAAAAAATGGCCTCAGTCTAAAAGGATTTTCCTTCGCGAACCGGAAACAAAAAAAATGTAGTTTAGTATCATACTACACTAAAGGGCCAAAGGGGTCATTTGAACCTGTCTCTCGTTGGAAAGACCGTTTTATTTTGATAACACTATGATAATTTAATATTTATTCATAGATATTGCTATAATGCCTCTTTAGAGAAATTAAAGTTGAGCACAATTCGGATATATTAAAAGCAGACTGACATTTAGCTATAAGCTATAAGCAAGATTCTTATGACGTTTGTTGAACCCTTTCGATTGTATTCTGTTTACTACCCGCTGTGTTTAGGCCACATAGAACTCAATTTGTCCTCTATAACGTGATGATTCCCGATAGCTATGCGAATATAGCGAAAGCTTGAAAAGTCTGGGTTGACTCTGTAACTGAGTTCGCACCCTCCGATCGTCTAAAATTATCACTTCCTACACTGATAAGAGCAAAAGCTTGAAACGCCGGCGTATGTAGGTAATAATAATTTAATTTTTATTTATAAATATTGTTATATATATATATATATATATATATATATATATATATATATATATATATATATATATATATATATATAATTACAATATATATATATATAATTACAACTTATATGTATATATATATATAATTGCAACTTATATATATATATATATATATATATATATATATATATATATATATATATATATATATATATATATATAATTACAATATATATATATATATATATATAATTACAATATATATATATATATTCGGAAATTCGGAAAATTGAAAAGAAAAAAGTCGCATCAAACAAAACCACTCCGTGTTATTTAATAATGTTTGCCTAAATATATATATATATATATATATATATATATATATATATATATATATAATTACAATGTATATATATATGTATATATATATAATTACAATATATATATATATATATAATTACAACATATATATATATATATAATTACAATATATATATATATATAATTCAGGGTGTTTCAAAAGTCTTGAGAACATTACAAATGCGTATATCTCATGAACTATTCCAGGTAGAAAAATGAAACTGGTGCCATTTTAAAGCTTGCTTAATCAAGTTTTTGGTCATACTAATGATTTTCGTGTTATCTTTCTAGGTGCAGTAATGGCGTTCTCTAAACAAGACAAGGCATTTTGCGTCCTCCAATTTGCAAAGACTGAATCGTGGACATGTGTTCAGCGTGCATTTCGCAGGAAATTTAAAAAAGAAGCTCCTGAAAGGAAATCCATTGTCAGATGGCATGCTAAATTTGTGAAAGATGGGTGTTTGTGCCCAAGTAAGCGAACAGGTCGCCCTTCAACTTCAGAAGATGCAGTTGAGCAAGTTCGGACAGCCTTTCAGCGGAGCCCCCGTAAATCAGTGAGAAGAGCCAGCAGGGAACTTCAGCTTGCTCCAGCAACTGTCTGGCGTGTCTTAAGGAAACGACTGCAAATGGTACCTTACAAGCTCAAGTTGGTCCAAAAGTTGAAGGACACTGATAAGCCACTTCGCCGTGACTTTTGCATTGCAATGCAAGAGAAGTTGGAAGATAACGGCTTTGATGACCGGCTTGTTTTTAGCGATGAGGCGACCTTCCATCTGAATGGCAAAGTTAACAAGCATAACACTCGCATATAGGGTACTGAGAATCCTCATGAACTTCTTGAGCACGAGCGAGATTCACCAAAAGTGAACGTGTTTTGTGCAATTTCCAAGAAAGGTGTCTATGGACCGTTCTTCTTTGAAGAGGCAACTATCACTGGTGAATCCTATCTCAACATGCTGGAAGACTGGTTAATGGCTCAGTTGGAACAAGCAGAATCTGATGACTTCATTTTTTAACAAGATGGTGCACCACCACACTGGAGTCTTAGAGTAAGGCAGTTTCTTAACACAAGGCTGCCTGGTAGATGGATTGGGAGATCTGGGCGAGGTGATGACGTTCTCATGCCCTGGCCTCCTAGGTCTCCAGATCTTACCCCGTGTGACTTTTTCCTTTGGGGCTTTGTCAAGCAAC
This sequence comes from Sepiola atlantica, assembly GCA_963556195.1. Lineage (NCBI taxonomy): Eukaryota > Metazoa > Mollusca > Cephalopoda > Sepiida > Sepiolidae > Sepiola > Sepiola atlantica. Next base: position 23,813,018 of record OY744515.1, on the reverse strand, counting down.
AAGTCTATGTGCCGCCCCTTCCAAGAGATATTGACGAACTAAAGGCTCGAGTAACGGCAGTTGTGGGAACCATTGACGTCAAGATGCTGGAACGCGTTTGGCAGGAAATGGACTATCGACTAGATGTCTGCCGTGTGACGAATGGTGCTCATATTGAGCAACTTTGAAGATTCCCCACAAAACTTGAAACTTAAACCTTTCCAACGGTACCAATTTCATTTTTCAACTCCTAATAGTTTTTGAGTTATTAAAAATCGTTATGTTCCCAGGACTTTTGAAACACCCTGTATATATATATATATATATATATATATATATATATATATATATATATATATATATATATATATATAATGACAATATATATATATATATATATGAATATATATATATGATAATTTTATTTACACAGACATGTACAAAATCTGCGACCCTGGCATGTGGATGTTATCGATCAACAGTTACTATAAACCGAGATCCCATCAGGCAGAGTTAGAATCCGATCTTAACCCCAGACCACACCTGGAGAGAATGAAGTGGAGGGATAGAGAAAGAGAAGAAGAAGAAAAGAAATTTAACATTTCAAAAATGAAGGCCGTTAAAAAATTAAAAATTAAAAATTAAAATCAAAAAATCTAAAAACAAAAAACAAAAAATCTAAAATCTAAAATCTGAAACAAACAGGGCAAATAAATAGTTATTCTTTAGTTATATATTTTTTAGTATTTTTACTATCATTCATTTATTATTTTCATTATTTCACCTCAATTATTAGGGGTATCTATTATTATTATTATTATTATTATTATTATTATTATTATTATTATTATCATTACTAATCCTGTTATATTTAACGAATATATTTATTTATTCATAGTAAGCAAATAAACTCTAGACAAATTATAAAGACAATTTAAATCCAGAATCGCAACACATTTGATCACCGCCCAACCACCACAACAATCAGACGCATCTGACCGGTCTGCCCGCACGCATACGCACATATACACAATATTACAGTTCACTTGAAAAAATACATTTATAAACTCGACTGTTTTTTTGACACTTGATTCGTGCATGTCTACCCCCCCTCCTTCCCTCTCGATCTGAATCAACAGACGCCCTCTCTTTCTCCTTCTTTTCCTTTATATGTCTACCTTCCCACCCTCTCTCCCCTCATTATTTGTTCCTCTTCCCACCTTATATTTTTATTTATATATTTTTATTTATTTATTTATTTAATTATTTATTTGCCCTGTTAGTTTCAGATTTTTAATTTTAGATTTTTTGTTTTTTGTTTTTAGATTTTTTTTTTTAATTTTAATTTTTAATTTCTAATTTTTAACGGCCTTAATTTTTGAAATGTTAAATTTATTTTCTTCATCTTCTATAATAACATCGACATGCCAGCGTCGCAGATTTTGTACATGTCTGTGTAAATAAAATTATCATATATAAAGCTCTATTTTGATATTGAGCACTTTTTATAAACCCGGTTAAAATTCTCTGGATTACCACCCTGTGGATATTTTTCACCTGGATTATTACCATTATTATATATATATATATATATATATGTGTGTGTGTAATTACAATATATATATACATATATATATATATATAATTACAATATATATATATATATACATATATATATATATAATTACAATATATATACATATATATATAATTACAATATGTATATACATATATATATATATATATAATTACAATATATATATACATATATATATAATTATAATATATATATACATATATATGTATATATAATTACAATATATATATAGATATATATATATAATTACAATATATATATATATACATATATATATATATATAATTACAATATATATATATATACATATATATATTTATATATATAATTACAATATATATATACATATATATGTATGTATATAATTACAATATATATACATAAATATATATACATATATATATATAATTACAATATATATATACATATATATATATTTATATATATATATATATAATTACAATATATATACATATAATTACAATATATATATATACATATATATAAATACAATATATATATACATATATATATATAATTACAATATATATATACATATATATATATATATAATCACAATATGTATATAAATAATTACAATATATATATATAATTACAATATGTATATACATATATATATATAATTAGAATATATATACATATATATATATAATTACAATATATATATACATATATATATATAATTACAATATATATACATATATATATATATATATATTTATATATATAATTACAATATATATATGTATATAATTACAATATATATATACATAAATATATATACATATATATATATATATATTTATATATATAATTACAATATATACATACATATATATATGTATATAATTACAATATATATATACATAAATATATATACATACATATATATATATATATCTATATATATATATATATATATATATATATTTATATATATATATATATATATATATATATATATATATTTATATTTGTCGGCCCCAAATCTAGGTTGTGCACAGTAGAGATAAGTATTAACACAGACGTCACCGTAGCCTTAATGCACGTTCCTTCAACAGTCGAACACTCTATTGACGGCTGCCTTTATTAGGCTTAATCTCTCGCTGATTTATCGTTTTTTTATAGTGGGCGTGTGGGCTAAAGTATCGGAATTTTAGTTAAAAACATGACTTGTGTTTCGGAGTTCGAGTCGTGCGAGCGGTTTTAATAATCATCTCTGAACTGGCAGTTCTCGTAAGGATGGAACGTATACCTATGTTGATAAAACAAATATTTATAATTAAATATATATATATATATATATATATATATGTGTGTGTGTGTGTGTGTGTGTGTGTGTGTGTGTGTGTGTGTGTGATTATATACTTATTACTTCATGTATTCACATATAATATTATAAGGAAATATAATATATTATATTAGTATTATCGATTTTCAGTATTTACTTCAACAGTGCTAAATACCTGAATTAAGCTAAGTGGTAAATTATGAAAATATATTTATATTTATGGCAATTAGGCTACACAGATACACCCGCGTTTCATTTACCTAGAGAATCGTCAGGCTAAAATGCATAGGATATATATATATATATCATTAAATATTACGGATAACTTTCGTCTACATACCTTTCTTTTGATTTTTTCTAAGTTTCTTATTAGTTTTCGGGTTTCGAGTTGGAAGTGGCCGATGTATTAGCTATATTTGTCTTGGATCGTACTACTTTCAGATCCATCCAGATCCATCTTCGGGGAAGTTTTTCTTAATAAATATGATTAATAAAAATGTATTCCCCATTGACCCAAATAAAAGAATAAAACTGATTATTTATTATAGCAAATTTAAAACCCGAAACCTAAGCGTTACCAACGATTCTTCCCCCTCGATCGGGGTTTTTGGATAGGACAAACCTAGTATATGGGTCTAAATATGTTTTGGGAGACAATGAAAAAAGATCATATACGTCGGCTTGACCACCACAACTTTGTCGACACGTTTAGCTATGCACTTATCCGACACCAGCGCTGTAGCCCAACACCTAAAAGCTAAAGATTCTTGACCCCGCTCTCAACTTTGAAAAATCCTTATAGAGAACACAATTATATTGGAACATAGAGCTAACAAATAAAGATTACAGCTATTAGAAGCCTTGCACATAAATCTTAACAGCCATCTAATAACTAAATTATATTCGATGATAGCGAAAACATCCTTAAATGCTTATAATACTAATACTAAAACCTTATAAATACAACAACTGTAGCAGCGAAGTTTACCCTTCGGTGACGAAAATAAAAGTGCTTAAACTCGTTTTTGCGCACACGGCTTTGCGCATGCATCCGCCAGAATTAATAAACACTAATAATAATATTTTGAACGAACCAGCGGTTTTTCTGAATTTAAAGAAATTGTACTGTTGGAGCCACCTCGATCCCATATAAGGCCATATTATTTCTTTCAACTGAATTTTTAGCCCAAATCCCCGACAGAGATAACATCGACGTTTTTCCAGCCCCAATCGCCCGTCTGTCGGGCCTTGGGAAAGCTGAAATGCTTTTTCTAAACTCACGCACACGTAGCTACACTGACACCAACGCACACACATACACAATACATTAACTCTTTCACTGTCTTACGCATACGCACACTAAAGGCGACACACACACACTACTTGAATCTCTTTTCAATGTCGTCTGCTGATTGAAAATAAATTTATAAACTTAACCATACATTTCTCACTGAACTTTCTAATATAAAAACAAATGATTATTGAATCTATTTAATAATTTTCAATGAAATGTAATTTATGTAGTTGAGTGAGGAAGATTTGATTACGATTTTACAGACATGTGGATAATTCACAGCCCTTAAATTATCGACTCAGGTTTCCTCGATATCTCATCTAATGAATCCCCCTTGTTCGGCAAGGACACTCAAAATACTGAACAATTATTCTGTTTTCCTATCTTTTTAGACTTCCATTTTAAACATATATAAAATATCTCTTTTGTGAACGTATGCTTTTGTACTCTTTATTTTGTTTATTTATCATAAAACATTTCTCTCGCTCTCTCACGCATTTGAATATTTCTTGAAAGTGTTTTCTTTAAAATGTTTCTATTAAACTGGTTCTTCCAAAATCTTCCCCCTCCCCAAAAAAGATTGGAACTCTAAAAAAGGGCCCTCCAAACAACCAATCACACCGTTCCTGCTAAAATTATTACTAGATATTAAAAAAATACAAACACCTTATTTGATATTTACTTCTGAAGATTGATCCAGATGGACGTGAAAGTCAAAACGACTACGGCAAATATATCGGTCAGTTCAGCTCGAAACCCAAAAACTAATGAGAAAATAGAAAGGATCAAAAGAAATATATGCAGGAAACAATTTGTTCGTGATATTTAATGAAATATGTCTTGAAGAAAAATGCTGCCCATATATATATATATATATATATATATATATATATATATATATATATATATATATATATATATATATGTCAACGTGATTGTGCTATATATATATATATATATATATATATATATATATATATATATATATATATATATATATATATATGTATATATATACATACACGGCACAATCACGTTTACATATATATATATATATATATATATATATATATACATATATATATATACACGGCACAATCACGTTGACATATATATATATATATATATATAGAGAGAGAGAGAGAGAGAGAGAGAGAGAATTATAAAAAAGAAAAAACTATACACACATTAAGGTTGTATACATTATAACGTATTTCGACCCCTTAATTAGGTCTCCTCAGATGTATATATATATGGTTTTTTGACGTGGTTGTTTATACATCTGAGGAGACCTTATTAAGGAGTCGAAATAAGTTATAATGTATACAACCTTAATGTGTGTATAGTTTTTTCTTTTTTATAATTCTGTTTTGCTCTGTTTAAATTACATTGAGCTCTGTTATTCAGATTCTCAACACAAAATTGAAATCTACACACTATATATATATATATATATATATATATGTCAACGTGATTGTGCCGTATATATATATATATATATATACGGCACAATCACGTTCCCGTTAGATCACCGAAGTTAAGCGGCGTCGAGCCTGGCCAGTACTAAATGGGTGACCATTTAGGAATACCAGGTGCTGTATGTGCTCTCTGCTTATGTCGTCATTGTTTCCAGTCGTCCTGTATTACTACTTGCCATTGGAATCAAGCAATGCCGACTCAGGAGAGCGGTTGCTGGAAATTGTGCAACCATTGCAATTACAAAATTCACGCGCGGGCAGCCCCAGGCGGTGCACTCATACGTCCAAAACGACGGGAGAGTCCATCATATATATATATATATATATATATATATATATATATTCGTGAAAATAATAGAGCACTCTCAGATGTTAAAAAATGCTTAATATAAGCATCTTGATTTCACTTACTGCAATAACGATGCGCTGATAAGATAACGAATACGCTATTCGTCTATCGATGACTACATACTTTTACATAACGAGAGCCGTGTTTGAATGGAAAATGTTTGAGTGACACTTTTAAGGGTCAGAGGTGACCACGTGATTTCTCCTTATTTGGCGAACCTCTAAGGAGAAAAAGCCGTGTTTGGGTGCTCTCCTTAATGGGAGGGCAGCGTGCACAGTGTCGTTGCGTGCAGCCACAACCTACGTTAATAAGGTCTGTTCGATCGAAAATGACGTCATACACTTTCGTTGGGTGAACGAGACATGCTAGAAGTTGTGGTGAATGATAGCTTTTTTTTTAGTTTTAGAAAACTTTAAAAATGCATTCAAAAAAGTAAAAAAAGGAACACGATCCAATTTATACTGAAACTGAGCTTTATTCAATTATTCGATATCAATTAACAAAAAGAACAACATCAAAGAACAAGAATTAATCAAAAAAGAATAAATAAGTTGGGTGTTGTAACTGCATTAAAGTAAATGAACATAACGGTGTTTCATGAATTTTGAAGAGTAAAATAAATTTATTTTGATTGTGAACAATCTGAAAGAAAATTTATTTATAGAAGCTATTAAAATAAAAACATCCAATGAAGATTATAATCTTTTAAAGTTATAATATCAACCTATTTGTTGTATAGAAAGTATCGTTGAATAATTACAAAAACTGAAAACAAACGATAAGTTAGTTTAAACGTTTATATTGAAATGGTTAGCTTCCAAATTGACTACCAAATTGTATCGACTAGTTTTTTTTAATTATTTACAAAGCGGCGACAAGGTAAAATAATACACTGTATTAAATTGCTGTCTCATATTTGCGGATTTCTTTTATTTTCTGAAAATATTAATTTGTTTTCTGGTTTTGCTGATTCTTTTATTTTCTGAGAATATTAATTTGTTTTCTGGTTTTGCGAATTTCTTTTATTTTCTGAGAATATTAATTTGTTTTCTGGTTTTGCTAATTTCTTTTATTTTCTGAGAATATTAATTTGTTTTCTGGTTTTGCGGATTTCTCTTATTTTCTGAGAATATTAATTTGTTTTCTGGTTTTGCTGATTTCTTTTATTTTCTGAGAATATTAATTTGTTTTCTGGTTTTGCGGATTTCTTTTATTTTCTGAGAATATTAATTTGTTTTCTGGTTTTGCGGATTAAATTGTATTTTTAAGACAATTTCTTCGGCAATATTCTATATTGAATACCTCATTATTATAATGTTTAATTTGAAATATATTTCAACTTGATTTTTAATAAACATTGTTTCATTTTATTATTTGTTTCTTACAAAAAACATATCCTCCCTGAACCCTTCCAATAATCCTAACTCTGAGTGGCAATATTTTTAATTAATAGTTTGATTTTATTATTTTGTTATTAATATTGGCCAAATAAAAATTAAAGAAATCTGCAAAAATGAAACTGGTGGATTAAGTTGCCCTGTCACCGCTTGGTAAATCAGACAAAATTTGGCAGCTATCTGGAAAGCCAACCTTTTCAATGTAGCCGTTTAATGTGAAAACAAATGATAAATAAGTTTGTTTAAAATGAAAAAAAGAATGATGAGTTAGTTTAAAATAAAATAAAAACGATAAATATGTAACTTTGAAACAAAAACAGACGAAAAATTAAAAAGAGAACAAATGAAATTCAAACAAATAATTTCAATATAGACAAACAATAAAGTTACTAGCGCAGAAATAAACTTTAAAAACTCAAACTTATAACAAAAATACGTTGGATAATTTAGTTGAATGTTTGAAATTTTCTTTTACTTCTTAATTTGTTCTCAGTAATATTATTATTTTTCTTACCACAAAAATTATTCAACAGAGAATTTAAACTGCTCCAGACAAGCATTCTGTTATATATTTTTTTAATACTGTCAACATTAAAAAGCATTAGACAACCTCTATTAATCCCCTGAAATAGCAGACCATAATCGGTATTTCGAAGTCTCGTTAGGCGACGGCTAGCACCAACTACTGTGACGTCAGCAGAAAAACGAGACTCAATGGAAAGGCATTCTCTTCACGAAGGCCTCGGTGCAACAAAGCAAATTATCCGTCTATCTCTCTCTCTCTCTCTCTCTCTCTCTCTCTCTCTCTCTCTCTCTCTCTCTCTCTCTCTCTCTCTCCCGTAAGAAAGTAACCGAGGCTCTGAGGTTTTCTGTGGCCGTCTCTCTTTCTTAAGGAAACTTGTTTTTATAAATCAACATCAGCATCCGATTTGTTTTGTATCCACAGACAAGAAAGAACCTGGGTTCGACGACGATGACAACGGCAATGGTATGTATTATAGTTTATACACCCATCAGTAAGTAAACATGTGTCCCCACCTTCGTAGGTTGAGAACTCTGATAACCAATAGAGCACTGAAGAGCCGTGATACAGTGAAACAGTCTGATTTTGAATGAATATCTCTGTTTCTCTCTATCTCTCTCTCTCTCTCTCTCTCTATCTATATATATATATATATATATATATATATATATATATATATATATATATATATATATAGTCTAAAGAAGCTTTGAGGCATAAAAAAAAAATATGTAAAATGCAGTTTAAATTCCCAGACAAACTAACTAAATCCAAGATATTGCAGACTTAACATTTGTTGGAAAATTAATAAATGAAAAAATAAAAGTATAAAAAAATTAAAAAAATAAAAAAGGGGGGGGGGGTTAATTATCTAAGAGTGAAACAAAAACAGGAGACCTATATATATATATATATACGATTAATAATGTTGAGTCAACGATTGAGTTCAAGTTAGATTATTTAAATCAAGAAAAAGTGAGTTTTCAAACCGAGTAAAATCTAAAAAATAAAAAGAGAAATTTCAAAATCAGTCTCCTTTACGCCATACCTCCCTTAAATAGAATGACTATTTATGGTGATATTTTCGTTTGTTTATAATCGACTATTCAACTCTTTTCATTCTTCCTTTCTTTATTATCTTCGGCTGTTAATAAGAAGAATGAGCGAGAGAGAGAGAGATACGAAAGCGAAAGTGATAGATACCGTATAAAATAAAAGTGGGGATTCACACAGCATACAGTGAAAGAGGATGAGTGTGATAGATATAAACTTAGTAAACGATGTGTCACTCTGTGAGTTAATTGCTAAGTAGAAGAATTCATATGGAAGGTTTTCAAACATAACTCAATCCTAAAACAATTGTCCAAATAATTGTGAATTATTTCGGCAAATGTTTTTTTTTATTCTACATTGTTTTACTTAATATGGGTTTAAATAGCAAAACAAGTATGTGTGTGTGTCTGCATTTAGCTATAAATTCTTGTTTTTTCTTTAATAAATGAATTTGGTTTTTAAAGTTTTTTTTATTTTAAGCTTTTGTTTCTATATATTTTAATTAGTTCATTTTAATAGTATAACTATATATCAAAGTAAAAATCGATATATACATATGAGAGAAACATTTTATACTATATATATATATATATATATATATATATATTTATATATATATATATAGAGAGATATATATATATATATATATATATATATATATATATATAGAGAGAGAGAGAGAGAGAGAGAGAGAGAGAGAGAGAGAGAGAAAGAAAGAGGAAGCGAGGTGATGGGTGGGAAGAGAGATTTAAGCTAGAATCATTTTACAAGGCCCTACTATTCCCCTGATTCTTGTATCATTTGCCTCATTTCACACGAAGAAGAAGAAAAAGAAGAAGAAGAAGAAGAAGAAGGTGTTCGTTGCAAGTCCACTTCTTATTGGTTGAAAAACGCTTCTGTAGATTCCGTTCAGCGATTTGGTTGGTGGAGTTTAGGTCCGACACTTGGCACACTATGACGTCAATCGTATTTGACGTATTGATCAACGGCAGAATCGGTAAATTGTCAGACAACTCTTTCCCTTAGTTTTTAGCCTTGTCAAAACCACGGATTGTGCTAAAGAAATAAACATTCACATAAAATCTATATACAAAAAATGAGGAATACACTTGTCAAAAACCAATAGACGTCATTATATATATATATATATATATATATATATATATATATATATATATATATATATATATGTGTATATATATATATATATATGTGTATATATATATATATATATGTGTATATATATATATATATATATATATATGTATATATATATATATATATATATATATATATATATATATATATATATATATATATTAGAATACTCGTCTCAGGAAGACTAAAATTAATTCCCCGAACTGAACAGTTGTATATCACTTTTATGTCCCCTTGCGAAAATTAAAATCAAGATATAATAGTATTAAATCTTATGTCTAGAATACTTATTCCAATTTTTATTTTAAAACATCCATTACATGCTTTTATTACTGGAAAAGGTCTAAAAAATTGCAGGCTTAAGCTTAAGGGGTCTTCAGGAGAAATTGAAATCTAAGAAATATTGCTTAATAGGTGTTTAATGGTATGGATAAAATTTAATTCAAATCTGAAATATTTGAATTGACAACTGTGAGTGTGCGCCGATATTATGCTCCTAAAATACACTAAAAGATTCCAAAAACACTGAAATTTGAGGAATATTTATTCATTTATGTCTAACATTTAACAAAAATTGTAGGTATCTGAATTTTTACGAAAGGCTTCAATCCACTTTACCGAGGTCACATGTACTCTTTAGATAATTTTAATTTTGAATATGTTGGTGAGAAAATTCCAATGAAAATTAGGTGGTGTGTAAATCAACGTCAGAACAGAAATGGAGGAGAGGAAGCTCGGATTTTAGTCCAGGTAAAATCAAATATAATAAATATTGAAAAGGGGGAATTCAATAAATATTTTAAGTGATATGGTTTGGAAATATTACGAAATCATTTTTATCTCCGATGTAGGAAGTTTTTTTAATTTCTTTTTTTTCTTTTGTATATTATCTCAAGAAAGAACAAATTTACCGAAACCTTATATGGTGTGATACTATGGACTGTCAGTGTGATACTATGGACTGTCAGTGTGATACTATGGACTGTCAGTGTGATACTATGGACAATTGAAGAAAATGATTCACTAAGACACACAAAAACGATCGGAAGTAGTCAGCTGGGAATGGCCGAGAAGACTAGTCATTTTCTGCTTATCAGTCACTCTGGGACAAAAATTATGAGTTTAGGATTTCCGGTCAATGTTAATACATTGAGGAGTCAGGGCAGTTTACGACAGTTTTAGTTTGCGACAGTTGGCGGCTCGGTAAGGTCCTTCGAGAGGTATAGTCTTCGAGCAGATGGGGTTAGACCCAAGTGAAGCGAGGTAGATTCTAGATTGGCGCAGACCCAAGATGAGTTTACTTCAATCGAGCGACGGTGATGCCACGAGAGACGAATTATGTTAGTTGGGTCTTGGTTGATACACTGTAACTTAACTAAGACGTGAGGGTATTTTTCCCGCATCGGTATCACACACATACACACGCATACAGAGTACAATTGATATACACAATCTATCGGAGTTTGTGTTCTCTCTTGTGAGTCTGCGTTGCTTTTGTTTTCGTATGCTTGTATACCAGTGACTTTGCCCTCGGCGATCGTCAGACGACACGGCTAGAACGAAAGATGACGACGAACAGAAAACCACGGCACACAAATGTTTGGGTCGATGATTGTCGAGGAGACGAACATGTTCTACAATGGAATGAATAAAGCGTTTTTGCATTCTAACATGTTCACGTCATCAAATATTTCTTCGTTTTTACATGCATGAGGTGTGCCTAAAAAGTTATGATTTTACACTAAACTTACATAGCAGATTGATTTTAACAGTAAGTTTTTAAATAAAAATCATTCGGGAAGTTTACTTTTTAATATGTCGTTGTTTGCACCCTCCAAAATTACTTTTTAATATGTCGTTGTTTGCACCCTCCAAAATTACTTTTTAATATGTCGTTGTTTGCACCCTCCAAAATTACTTTTTAATATGTCGTTGTTTGCACCCTCCAAAATTACTTTTTAATATGTCGTTGTTTGCACCCTCCAAAATTACTTTTTAATATGTCGCTGTTTGCACCCTCCAAAATTACTTTTTTTAATATGTCGTTGTTTGCACCCTCCATATATAAATTACTTCCACTTTCGAAATAAATATATGGACAGTATTGTCGCTGACACAGTTTGAAGATAAAACAATGGGAAAATAAAACCAACTTTACGTTTAGCTTAAATTATTGTTGATTTTTCAAGCCTAGGGTTCTTTAACGAACATTTTGAATATAAAGAAACATTTGGTTCAACATGTTTTACAGCTACATTAGTCAATATTCATGTGTTGAATCCATTTTAAGTATTATTAGACAGTATTGCAACTCAGTGGTTGTTTTGTTTGTTATTTCCTGGCTTAGGTCTAACGTGGTATCTCGAAAGTTAATTTTGTTATGTGAGTTGTTATGTTTATCTCTAGCCTATTCTATTTAAATACTTTAATTATTTGTTCTACATTGGTTCATTTCTTTGCCGTTCATGTCTTTTATTATCGACATTCCATCGTCTATGTAAATTACATATGTTTAGTTGTTTAATGTCTGCGTCGTTTTACATAGCATTTAAAAGTCTACTATAGCTGCGACTTCATTCCGCCAAAAGATCAATTGCCTAATTTGGTTCCTTATTGTCCAAATATGGTCACTGTACACCATATCGGAGTTTTTTTGCAATGCCTCCTTATTTTCGTATCTTGATCGTAAGTGTAATGCATTTGTTAGGATAATATATGCGATTTACGGGGGCGTAATAATCCTCTCTGTCATTGTTTATGTTTTTATACATTGGGATTGGGAGCCAGCTGTGTCTAGCCACACTGATTTATTTTTGATAAGACAAAACACGTGTCTGTAGATAACTATTATATATATATATATATATATATATATATATATATATATATATATATATATATATATATAATCCCCTGTGGGTGGAGCACTCTGTTGTGAAAATAACGGTTTCCACTTAAGCGTAAATAAAGATCCTTCCGTAAAAGTAATTGAATTCTCTCTTGTATCAACATCGTAAATAAAGTAAAAACAATTAATATAAACATTCGTTTATAAGCGATGTATGTGCCTTTCATTCATTAGCAGGTAAGTTCGCTATACGAGGAAAGCGTCGAGCTGTTATTATAAGTAGTAACAAATGTTTGGGGTTCGAACAAAGGGGTTGGTATGTCTACCGTGTCTAGCTGCACTGATGAGTCTTGCAAAGACGAAACACGTGTCTGCGGATGACTATATTTTAAACATATGTGTGCGTGTGTGCGTGTGAACTTTTCTTTGTGTGTGTTCATGTGATCGTTCACGCGTTGTCTTCGTCCGATTTCGGTGCTTCATTTCGACATTGGAAGTTGTGGCAATCTTGTGGTTTCTGTCACTGGTGTAATTAAAGGATTTTCCTTCCAAACAAAATCACAAACCAAGTTTCAAACAAGTAACAATGTTTTATTTTACGAGGTAACAATGATACTTTCAAATTTATTACGTGGAGATGGAATTTGGAAAAGAATTCTTCTCGGTCTTCTGGGTTTCTCTTTTTGATCGGTCGCCGACTCTGTCTTACTTCCAGTCGGTGTGTTTGTCTCACTGAGCTGACCGACAGTCTTCTGGCGAATTCCCCAAGTGTCAGTTATTTTATCGGGACCTTTTTCTTGAGACGAGTTTCCTGATTCAATGTAAAACCTTTATTTAACTAATGATGAGCCCCCAATATGAGGATGGGCCTAATAATAAAATTAGCACGCCTTAGTTCTATTTATCTTCCTCCCACAAGGTAAGATGTGACACAAGGTCGGGAAAGTGGGAAAGAACCAGCGCTCGAGAATTTGAGCATCCTGGCTGTTTAAAAATTGCCTGGGTAGCCCCGTCAGCATTCCCCGGTAAGGGCGCCTCAAACAGTAAGCAATAAACTTACTCCTCCCCAAAGAGGGGAGGCAAAGCCTGGGAGGGTGCACCTCTTAGAACTGCACAGGACCGACAACCAATAGACCGGCGTAAATCCAGACCCAAAGGCCCGGACGCCTTAGTATTTCTAATTATTCAACATAAAAGTGTTTGCCAGAAAATCATTCGTTAATGTTCAAACTTAACTATTTCAAATTATAGTTACGATTTATGATGAAAATTCTATTAAACGGATTTCAAGTTCATAAATATAAACAATTCAATTTGAGCACTTTCACTCGGCTGTCATTTTAAACTTGGAATTAAATCGTTCGCGAAAATAATGTTTGATTGGAAATAATATTTGGCGACATTTTATGCGCTAAACTCAATTTATTTTAATTAATTGCTAACTTAATCAATTAATATTACACTGGTAGAACTGCTCATCGTGTTACCCAGTCGAAAAATTCGATATTAAACTGAACTAATTGTTAAGTATCCGTTCTGTGACAAAAATAAGTATAAGTTTCTGGAAAGAATCTATATAATACTAAAAGTCTATTGATCTTGTATGTTTGCAATCAGCTTTCAGCTTTCCGGTTTTCAACATCCGGTTGCGCATGCGTAAATAGCATCGTCTTCAATCTGTTATTCCAATTCCGTTATTCTCTATTATGATTAACGAACGCATGAAATTTTTCATTCTGGAAATTTTTAAACAATTTCATTTAATTTCATCAAATAGTTTATTTGTTTTCTTCACGGCTAAAAACATTCAACGGGAGGACTTCGTAAAGTCTGTCGCAGTTTCAAAAAAACTCCTCCCTTTTAAAAAAACAAAAACAAACAAACAAAAAAACAACACTCATTATTAATATCAGCCATACTAGCGGTCGGTGAACGAAACCACCTCCCACTTTCCCTCTCATAGATTTCACCACTCCTACTCCCTCTGTTTTCGTTACGTACGCGAGAAAGCCTGCTGTACCCCCTTCCTTTCTCAAATCGCCCTAACAAACAACTTATAATTCAGTAACTGTAATTTAAAAAAAAACAATTATAATAAACAGAACGACTCATAGAAATCTATCTATATTCTTTTTTCATTTTAATATACTTTCATAGAAATGCTTCTGTTATGTAAAAAAAAACTATTTTCTTTATGCCACAAGTGTCACGCTCATACATGAATTCCATAGCTAATATAACAAACTGACCCAACGGGTCACGGGTGGTCTAGTAATTAATAAAAGTTTATGAAAATTTGAATAGAGCAACCCTCCCACTTATTCCAATATGGATACAGATTGATGATTAACTGTGACTGGAACACTTCCGCTGTATATACAGTCAGTTGTAACGTAATGTCGTCAATCTTTGGAAGTAGTAAGGCATACGTAGTCATATTTTACAAGTAATCTTTATTTTCGTACGCACGGGAATATTTTTTTAAATATGATTTTGATAGTTAAGTTTAATAATTACATAATCGTTTGGTTCAGAAATTATTAATTTATTAAACAACGTCCTGGTTCGAAAAACAGGATAGTTTATGTACTATTATAAATATATATAGGAAATTGGTTTATTGTTTTAGAGACGTAGATGAACTACATTCTGCCTACAAAGAAGGTAGGTATCAAATAATAAGTGAAAGGCTTCAAAATCACTCCAAAAGTTACATTTTGCAGCTTGTAAAATAAAATCGTGTGCAAGGAGAAAACAAAGGAAGAAGAAAGACGGGGCATTTCGAAGATAAAAGTAACAAGTATAATACGTATAAAAAGAATAAGAAAGAGAGATACGCTTTCTCGTTATTTTTTATGTATGTCTGTTTATGTAAAACCGAAGTTGTTTTACCCCCATAGGTTGCGCGTTTTTATATGGTGGATATGTGATGTACACTATGATACAAAAGACAGAAATCTGTCTTTGTAGAAAAGTGTATGAAGTGAATAATTTTTGTTACATATTAATTTAAAAGGAAAACACATGAAAAAGATTTTAGCGAAGAATGTGTAAGGTCGCTTGCATCCTTAATATTCTATAATGCAGCATAAAAGATCGACGATTGATTTATGAGAAAATGTCACTTTGCTCTTTGTGTTTAATTTAAATCTGTTTATGGAAAACTTACTCGTTTTACAAAAGAAAGATTTTAGGAACGAATGCATTAAGTAGAAAAGAACAAATAAATCACATTTAAAAAAATCCCTTCGCAACGAATAATAAAAGGCCGCTTGCATCATTCATAATCTATTATGCATTGTTATAAATAATGAAAGATCGACGGCTTGTAGCAATGCAGAGACAAAAGATATTACGTAATATTTTAATGGATGAAAGATTCATTGATCTACTATTGTGCTACGTAATTAATTTTAATACATAAATAGTTTTGTATGTATTCTAAAGAAATATAGAAATGTAAAAATGTCGTTTTAATAATTTCGTAAGCGTATGGAGGATTTAGTACCATACACTAAAAATACCCCGAAAATAAAAATAAAATCTTCCTAACTGGAAAAAGTATTACTGAAAAACTATAGCGAATAACATTTTTAGTGAAAATAACATGCTTCAAGGATAAGAATGTATCCATTTTTTATAATAATCAAATATCGATGTGTCAGATATATTGTTATTCATGTCTAACTTAACAATTCCAGTCGGCTTAATATAAAGTTTATTGATGTTACCAAAACATTTATTCGCTATAGATCCAGCAGAACAAGGATTTTTTTCCGTTGGTGCATATTTATTTATTTGAATGAAAAGAAATCATCCCTACGCACGTTTCATTACAAGGGCAAAAGGAATTTAAACAAACCAATTTGGTTTTATTCCTATGCTCCGCAATTCTTCAAGCGAAAAATAGACAAAAAGAACTAGACTAAAAAAGGGAAAAAGCATCTATAGCGAATAAATGTTTTCGTAACATCAATGAACATACCTGCTCTGAATCTGTTACCGGGGCTCATTGAGCTAACGATAATTGGCATCGTTTCGGAATTAATAGAGATTACACAACTCTTTGTAAAAAGAAACAAATATATATATATATATTAATATATATATATATATATATATATATATATATATATATATATATATATATATATATATATATATATATATAGCGCTTTTAACATCAGATGTTTTCCAGTCGAATAGTTTTCTGCGGTTGTGCCATTGGATTTCACACCTGATGAATACGGAGTACACGTTTTAGAGTGGACTCAATGCTTTTCATATTTGGTACCTGAGAAGTACTGAGTATGAAAATCCAATCAATCAGAGTTTTATAATTCTGAAAAAAAAAGTTAAAAACAAATACATATATATATATATATATATATATATATATATATATATATATATATATATATATATATATATATATATATATATATAATAATAATAATAATAAATATGTGTTATTGTTTATTATCTATGTACGTATACGTTTCGTCCTTTTTCAATCGGGACTCATCAGAATAGAGATATGACTATTCACTACTGGTCATGCGATACGAAACCCCGGATTACAAGTATTTTTCAACTCAAATCCGATCCGATGCCTTAACCACTCGGCCAATTTTAAATAACGAATAAACGGTGATAATATTAACACTTAATCGGCGGGCTTAACGTCTAGAACATTCTACTTTTTTTAAGGGAAGGAACGATGTATTTTAAAGCTAGTGACGTCATGCTGTATTAATACTAAACTTACAGTGCTCTACTTTTTCGAGGAGCGACAAATAATAATAAATATTTATTATTGTTTATTATCTATGTACGTATACGTTTCGTCCTTTTTCAATCGGGACTCATCGGCAAAGAAATATGACTATTCACTACCGGTCATGCGATTCAAAACCCCGGATTACAATATATATATATATATATATATATATATATATATATATATATATATATATATATATATATATATATATATATATATATATAGATATATATATATATATATCCCATGTATTTTAATAGCTCCTTTTTATATAATATATGTATTTATGTTTCTACACATATTTATCTACATATATATATATATATATATATATATATATATATATATATATATATATATGTGTGTGTGTGTGTGGGGGGGGGGTGCATACACTCGTGTGTATGTTAAGCAAATAAGCTCTTACATATATAGCACAAGAAAACAAACATCGACACACAACAATAGAAATATGTAAAAAAAAAATTGGTGAACAATCGACTGATCCAATTTAAATAGATACATATACAGCATATGTTAACCTTGAACTCCGACCCAGACAGAAGTTTTTATATTTTCATGGATCGGGGAGCGGATCAAATGTTTTGTACTCCTTCATCTAAGAATACCCGGTGAAATAAGATTACAATTTTATGTTATGCCAACTGTTATAATCAAGACTAGAAGTATTATTCTAAGTTTCAGTGAACACAAACAAGTAGTGAATTTTTTTATTTAAAGATTTTCAATTGGTTTTACTTTCCAAGTTAATATAATATTTAAACTCTATAAGGCAAAGATAACTTGTAATATGAATAAATTAGTATGTAGTCATATCAAGAGTTACCTTCTCTTGTCGATTACTACTTATCTTCGAAAGTTTCAAGAATCTATTAGTCGATGAATAAGACGAAAACAGGATCTTCATTAACTTTAACACGAAGAATAGCGGGTATAGCGATCGAGAATTCCAAGATATGTGTCGGAATTCCTAATTGCGTTCATAAATAGATTGTTAAATTGAATGCTACCAAGATAAAAATCCTTTCTTTTAACAATTATAAGAAACATTACCAACCACTAATTGCCATGGCTGTTAGTACTATTTCTGAGAGTCCCATATTAAAACTCCTTGATCTAATATTCAGAAGTAACATGAATTGGAATAAATACATAGAAGATACTGCCACGTCTGCCGCAAAGAAGGTCGGCTCTCTCTACCGAGCGAGAAAACTTCTAATACCGTCCAGTAATCCTATATCTCTACAAAGCCACCATTTGCTCATGCATGGAGTATTTTTGGCACATCTGGGCTGGTCATCAACCACTGCGCTCTCCCTCTTCGATAGGGTCCAATAAATAGTCCATAACCTAATAGGTCCCACAATGTCTACCATTTCCCGGCTCTTGTCCCATCAACGCAATGTTGCATTCGTGTGCTTGTTTTACAAGTACTTCAACCGAATGTGCCCCGACGAACTTGCTACACTTGTGGCCCATCAACGTAAATACCCCCGGCCAACCATACCAGAAGCAAAATAACATTCTTCACTGAAGAAGCCCCTAAATGCCGGAACGCTTTCTACTAATAGCTTCTTTCATCGGAGCGCTTGTCTTTGGAATTCCCTCTCTCTACCCTGTTTCCTCACCTGTATCAAGATGCAGAAATGTAAATGTAATGTGAACAGGTATCTCGCTGCACAACTTCCCACTTAAGATGCCCATTTAAATCTGGCCCTAATTCACAGTAGACCCAATACGTTTCAGTGGCAGTGTGCCTTGTTTGGTATGAACTGAAGTATAAAAAAGGTGACGGTTGAGAATCTAAATTTGGCGTTACCTCCTGTAAACAGATCGTAAGGCAGTTCAGATGGTAGCGATCAAAACTCGTTTCTGAAAGATGAAAGGATTCTTAAATACGTCTACGTATAATATTTGTATTCTCCATCTTTGATGCAATAGAGGCATTGCTTGTGATGATGGTCTCCCGGGACGTCTGATATCAACTTGACCTTAGTAGAAAAAGAAATGTGTAAATACTGAGATATTATCGAGGTAAAAAGAACATTTAAGAGCCATTTGCACACTTGAAACGTTTTGATTGGTAGATAAATTAAGAGAAGGTGTATACTTCACTATTGATTGATAGAGATGGAAATCGACGTCAGCTCGAGTTTCAAATGGGAAATAAATAGACGAATGTTTAATTTTTATCATGTGATTTCTGAAAAGTTTAAAATCAGATATCAGTTACTGCTATGATTTTTATGAGTCTTTTTTTAACATAGTTCACCCCAAACAAGGTAGGCCGTCACTGTAGACGTAAGGGGCTACTGAGAAGAAAAGGAAGAAGGTTTGGTGGGGGTTCAACCTAAATTCGAACCTGCGCAGCGAGATGTCTGTTTACATTAGTTTTAAATTTCTGCATGTCAGTACCGTCGGAAAAACAGGGGGCATGGAGGGAGTTCCAGAGGCCAGCAGCACGAGGAAATAAGCTATTGGAGTAGAAAGCTTTCCGGCATCTGGGGACCTCCACAGTGAATGGATGGGATTCAGCTGATTGTCGAGTTGGTCTAGTGAATTTACGTCGAGGAGACACCACAGTAGCCAATTCATCGAAGCATAATCCATTGAAGTATTTGTAAAACAAGCACAAGGATGCATCATTGTGGCGATGGGACAGGGACTGGAGCTTAGTTGACAGTGATGGACCTATTAGGTTGGCGACTCTTTTTTTGGACCCTGTCAAGGAGGGAGAGACTAGTAAATGATGCACCAGTCCAGATGTGGCAACAATACTCCATGCATTGGTGTATGGTAGCTTTGTAGAGATACAGGGTAATGTCCGGTGTGAGGAGCTTACTAGCACGGTAGAAGTAGCCCACATTCTTTGCTGCGGCCTTGGCAATGTCTTCAATGTATTCGTTCCAATTCATGTTACCTGTGAAGGTTATGCCGAGGAGTTTGAATGTTGAACTCTCAGGTAGGGTGTTATTTGCCATGACAATCGGTAGTTGGGGAGGTTTCTTGTAGTTATTGAAGGAAAGGAGCTTTGTCTTTGCGGCATTAAAAGTTACCAACCATTTATGACCCCAATCCACTACAGCCTGGAGGTCATTTTCTAAGGATTCAGTTATTGTGTCGGATATGATCGCGTCTGTTTAGCCAACATGGCGAGAGTAAAGCGTGGTGTCGTCAGCAAATAAACCAATTTCAGACTCAATGTTATCAGGGAGATCGTTTATGAAGATCAGGAACAATAACGGTCCAATGATAGATCCCTGGAGTACACCAGCATTTATGTCCTCTTGCTTCGATGAACGGCCATCGAGGACAACCTGGATCTTTCTTTTGGTTAGGAAGGATCTAATTATATTAAGTAATTGCCCAGTAATACCGTATGAGCGTATTTTATGGAGAAGTCCTTTATGCCATACCTTGTCAAAGGACTTAGATATATCAAGCGCTACTGCCCTAGCTTCTCCTGCCTTGCCCTAGTGTATGATACATGCGTTCGGAGATGACCGTTACGATGTATGCAAGTAGATTGTGCTTGTCTAAATCCATACTGACGGTCAGAAAGGAGTTTAGCATTAACTAAGTGCCGTACTATCGCTAGATTGATTAAGGATTCAAAGATTTTAGCAAAGATTGGCAGTAGACTGATTGGTCGGTAGTTCTGAGTATCGGTTCTATTCCAAGAATTCTTGTAGACTGTTACCACGAAGGCAATTTTCCAGCTATTAGGGAAGCAAGATTCAGCTAGGCAGTTATTGTAGAGTTAGGAGAGGACAGGGGCCAGTTCAGCAGAGCATTTCTTTATTACTATTACAGGTATAAGATCAGGCCCAGAAGCTTTTGAGGTGTCAAGGTTTTTTATGATGTCTCTGACTTGTGATGGAGTGATGACCAGGTTTTCAAGTGTGGCTTCGGTCCGCAATGGAAATTTGGGGAGAGGGTGGTTATCTGAGTCCAAAGTCGAGTTTGAGGCGAAACGCTGGGCAAGTAAGTCAGCCTGATTAGTGGCCGTGCAAACGACATCATTGTGGTTTGATAGTGGGGGAATCGTTGATTGACCATTGTTCACTACACTATTGTATATTTTCCAGAAATCACGAGTGCCTAGTTTCTGTGACTGAATGCGTTTTTTTTTTGTTAACTCAGTATACCTTATCTTAGCTTCGCCTATCACGGCCTTACAATTATTTCTTGACTCTATAAATTTATGTCTATTAGTAGCTGACTTATGGCGGCCGAATTTACGGAATGCTTGTTGCCTCTCAGCAATGGCATCTGCACATTCCGAGGTGAACCATTGAGGAGAGTGGGGCTTGCTAAAGAATTTTCGCATGCGGACATAGGCTTCAATACCTGCTTTGACCCATTCAGTAAATTCATTTGCACACTGGTCAGCAGGGAGTGAGAAGGTTTCCCTTCATGGGGCGTCGCTGATGTGATCTCTGATTGACTCAAAATCAGCCTGCTCGTAGTATCTGGTTATTTTGAGCAACGGTTCATCAGCTTTTGGGCGACTTTTTAGGGTGATATGAATCATTAGCACAATGTGGTCAACATTCCCGAGTGGGCTATGAGCTTTCGTCACACAAGCCTCGGGCATTGAGGTCAAGAAAAGGTCTAGAAGTGAGGCTTGCTGGTCTACTCGATCGGAAATGCGGATCGGAAGATCGACAGTCAGAGAGAGGGAGTGAGCTAAGGAGAAATTATACGTAGAGATGCCGGCTGCATCAGAAAAGCTGGAGAATCCCAACCAGCTACGGTGGTGGGCATTAAAATCCCCAAATACATGTATCTGGGCATTCGAGTCAATTGAGAGTGCTCTATCTATGCTTTTAGAGACAAAGTTTAGCCGGGTACAGTCCTGGGTCGAAGGGGAACGGTATAAGAAATATAAGTAACTGACGCTGTGATGTAAAGTCAATCTAAAACACATATAGTCTTGGTCATCCGCTTCTAACCTATGTTCTCTAGTCAGAGGGAGGGTGTTCCGAAAATAAACTCCTAGCCCGTGCATATGTTTGTCAGAGTTTTTACGGTAGAATGGGAGGTAGTCAGTCATGTCAAAGTGGTGAGAGGAGATTGGGGATTGAAGGTTTGTTTCACTTAGAGCTATGATATCCGGGGAGTTTGTTAGGAGAAAGGATTCTACGTCGTTCATGTTGGTTTTAAGTTCCCGGATATTTGTGAATGCGAGCCTAAAGGGCGGAGGCGAAAGTGTTTTTTGTTGGGTGTCTTGTTTAGATTTTATTTGAGTTTATGTAATGACATGTTTGTTTTATTATAGAGTGGGTTGGCCAAGGTTGGTCCTTGTTTGGTGCCAATAAGCTCACACAACCAGTCCATTAGTCACGACCTGGTCTATGGGGGTTGTGCAAGGTCCCTTTCCATGCGTGACATGGCACATACAACTAACGTAATGTAAACACTTGACAAATAGGGGTGTAATATCTCTTGGCTCACACGTTCGTGGGGAGAGTTCAGCCGAAAGCCACTCCTAGTTAATAGAATTCATTTGCATAAGATATGAGTAATGTCCAAGTGGTTGTTGTCGACTCCGTCTTCGTGTCTATATCAATCTCAGAAAAGGTATCAAGAGAGCACATTCATCCCTGAAAAATTAAAGACGGGCGAGATGACATAGCACTTGCTGAAGTATATGTAAAACTCCGAGCATATCCCCATGTTTCGAGTGTGTTAGAGGCTCAGTAGATATCGTTAATCTGGTAGCCATGTGTTAAATGCAGATTAGTAATTATATTTTTTTAATATAGAATATTGTACCGTAGACGCAAATAACAAGAATACGAGAATCATTCGATAAATAAGGTTAATTTTTGCAATGTAACGACGTACATTTCAATCTGAAAAAGATATTTACTTTTATTTTTAAATATAATCTGCATTCTTTAAATTATTTTTTTCAATCGAAAAATAAACTTTTATATTTTTGATCGGCATAGAAATATGTGGACTATAATTAGCCATTTACTTGCGGCATAATCACGTTGGATCGTTAGTTTTTGTTAGATCAATGAATAAGCGACATCGGGCCTGGTCGGTGCCAGATTGATGCTCTTTTGGGAAATAAAGGCGCTGTATGTGGGAGGACGGAGACGCCTCCCTGCAAGAAATAACATCGTTAAAGTCATCATGCGGCGGGAGTCCGCTTGTGAATTAAATATTAGCTAGAAATGTCCATCCTCTGGGAAAAAACAAGTGCAATTCGCAAAGAATTTGCCCCGCAAGAGGATTTACTTACAGTTTTCTTCATCTAAACAATTGACTTTCGCTTGTATATTGAATCCTAGGTGAATTGTTTTCAGTAAAAAAAAATAATAATATTTATAATAATAATAAAATTGTATGACAACTAACTTACCCTGTGTCTGTGTATGTGTGTGTGTGTGTTTTCGCCTCTACGGGACTACTCAATTATTTTTTTTTTTTACTATTGATTGAATATTTACTGTAATTAAAAATGAAATACCGCAAAATGAAGACATTTTTTATCCTCTGTAAAAACAACAATTTAATTACGAAATTAAATCCGGTAGAATACATTTTTTTTTTTTTCGTTAAGAAATCAACCATTTAAATATTTTCTTTATAATGAATTACTTTTTGATCCTGCGAAATTTGAAAGGAATTTAAAAACATTTAAACAGTCCAATAGAAAGTTCTTTTCTTGGCTTTAAATTTTTTAGCAAATCCAAATATATTGAAAGATTGAAAATGTTGAAAGCTATTTACATCCAATCTAGCGTATATTAAGGTAATTTATCGCAATGATGTGACAATGTGTCGGGTGTCTTACGAATGAGTTAGGTAGATTAGAGGTGCTAGTGTATATTTGGGAGAGTGTGTCGAGGAAATCAGAAATTATCATTTCACACAAATTGAAAAAAAATATTCGAGCCAGATAATAACATTGTTTTGTCTACGGGTTAGGAAGAACCGTCAAGAATGGACGTGCAGCTATGACCCGAGGAAAGGTCAGTTAGATATGACATGAGTGTCGGAAATATCGGCAGAGAATAACCAAGTGCATGTGATAATTTTAATGGATACCAAACCGAAGCAAGAGTGATTTGATGCGGCTAGCCACTCTCCGATAGTTGAGCTAAGCTGACCGTCGGCAAAGCAAAATGCGTAATGGCTACGACGAAAAGATTCGTTCGGGCGATGTCGAGTTACACTGTCTGAGTATATAAGGTAGTGCGCGATACGAATTAAACAGTTAGACAGTCAATTACGTAGAACATTGTGATTGAGTCAGAGTCAGTCAGTCAGACTCAGAAGAGAATCCCAACCCCTTCTTCTCATCGAGTGAATACGACTTTCTAAGCCCAGGTAGAAGATCGTTTCACATCGGAATCACTGGAGTCGGAGAAGTCGTAAAACGCATTTATTATACCTCCAGAATCCTCAGAACAGAGATATTGCCCTTTTGCCTACGAAAAAAAGTTCAATCCTTGTAAATACGAAGAATATATTTATCAAATACACAAGCAAAAAACTTGTGATTTTTAGCTGGATTTACTGCCTGTGATTTCACTTGTATTTCTTTAAATTTCTACCTATGCCTATCTTGTTCCAGTCGACGTATCCCCGGACAGCAGCGACTTAAACCTAATACTAGACAAATCACAGCATGGTATTGCCCAGCTAGCTATCAAAGACGACACAGCGCGTCGATTCGCCATCTCCGCCATCGCTAACAACACAAAAGGGAGGACGGCATATCAGCCCGCGCCGAAGTTGCCAGCCAAGAAGGTAGCATGGGCCCGAATTGGTATACGGCGGTGTCTGGGTTGCTACGGGAGGGGTGGTGGTTATAATAATTACATTAAAACTCTACTTTCCCAGACAACGCCGGGACACGGATTCGCTAGTGATCTCATAAATAGAGATTAAAACAACACTAACTTAACACAATTAGTTATAGTTTCATAGCAATTTTGTTTTATTAATAAGTTAAACACTAAGCTATACGGTAATCATTGGATCTTACTTTCAGAATCCTATTTAAAAATAATAATAATTTGGTAAAAAGGAAAGAAAAAGAAAAAGCGAAACAAAAATGAAAGTAAAAGGACTCCCGGGTAACTTCAGCTAAAGCTAGTATACCCTAAATACATAGAGTTAAAACAGTGACATACACGATACAAAATACGTCTCTTCCTAGTGCCACACACACAGTCTCGAAGTAGTTTAGGATTAGTCCATTATATTTCTCAAAAAATAATTTGGGTTATTTCACGTGTATGCTTTGTAACCACAGAAAGTCCATTTTATTGTAGAAGTGTCCATTATAGTATCTCTTTTGTAATTTAATAAATAACTGAATCTATAATTTCAGGTTTATCGCCATTGTGGGTCTCCCTGGCCTGTCTTTATCTTGAATAATATTCCGACATTCTGTAAATAATTGAGTCTATTTGTAACATTTTATTTTACTAAAACACGATTCTCCATACTCAGCCCACATTCGTCTATAAAATGCTCCTGATTTATACTTATCTGTCACTAAACATTTCATGACAGACCTCAGCCCAAACTTGGATCACTTTGTTAGATTTTCCGCCATTTTGAATAGCACACAAAATATTTCTGTTAGATTAAATCAATGTTTGCTAATAACCAATTCCACATAAGTCAGAGTTTAAGTTACCTAATTTATTAGATGACCTTCACTCAAATATGATGTGAAACATCGTGGAGAAGTCATAGAAACAAAATCGTATACATACAGTAAATCTTTTTTAACTATCTAAATCGTATATATATATATATATATATAAATATATATATATATATAAAGTAAAGTGAGATTTCCCCTATCTCATTGGTTAGTATAGCTTCCTATCCAAAAGCTACATATGCATCTCGGGTTTGTATGCGATTAAGTCGCTTATAGGTACGTGCTCACGAAAAATAATTTAATGTCGGTCAAAAACTAAATAAGTCACTAGTTCATGGTTATGGTAATGAGTTTCTTGTGTAACTCAACTTTCCCGGGAAACGCCGGAACACGGGTCCGCTCGTGTGTTATAAAAACATCCAACTTCAGTTTCAAATACTAGATAGATATCAGCAGCTTCACAAACACGTTAATATAAAAAATAAAGCACCTGAAAAAGCTTGACAGAAAATATGCCGTATCGTTGTGAAAATATTGTTGATTTTTAGCTGTTACCTGAGATAAAATAAAAGTAAATCTTGCAGAGAGAATTTAGAGATTATTCGTCATTTTACCTTGGGTAAATAAGAAAAGTCAGCATTGTTTTTTTCTAAGAAAACATCACAATTTTTTACTGATTCTAATGTCACATAATAATTGGTTATTACTTCTAATAATACATAACTTTTATCGGTGCTGATAACGTATTAGTACTTTTTGTCATTTAAATAACGCATTACTGCATTTTATAAGTTCTAGCAACATAAAAGCTTTTTATCGGTTCTAATAACATATTACAACTTTATATTGGTGCTAATAACATAGAGCATTTTATGGGTTCTAATAGCATTATTTTGATCAGTTCTAACAACCTATTAAAACTTTTTATCAGTTCTAAAAACATAGTAGAACTTTTAATCGGTTCTAATAGCATCATTTTGATCGGTTCTAACAACATACTACAACTTTTTATCAGTTCTAAAAAATAGTAGAACTTTTTATCGGTTCTAATAGCATTATTTTGATCAGGTCTAACAACATATTACAACTTTTTATCAGTTCTAAAAACATAGTAGACATTTTATCAGTTCTAATAGCATTATTTCGATCAGGTCTAACAACATATTAAAACTTTGTATCAGTTCTAAAAACATAGTAGAACTTTTTATCAGTTCTAATAGCATCATTTTGATCGGTTCTAACAACATATTACAACTTTTAATCAGTTCTAAAAAAATAGTAGAACTTTTTATCGGTTCTAATAGCATTATTTTGATCAGGTCTAACAACATATTAAAACTTTGTATCAGTTCTAAAAACATAGTAGAACTTTTTATCAGTTCTAATAGCATCATTTTGATCGGTTCTAACAACATATTAAAACTTTTTATCAGTTCTAAAAAAATAGTAGAACTTTTTATCGGTTCTAATAGCATTATTTTGATCAGGTCTAACAACATATTAAAACTTTGTATCAGTTCTAAAAACATAGTAGAACTTTTTATCAGTTCTAATAGCATCATTTTGATCGGTTCTAACAACATATTAAAACTTTTTATCAGTTCTAAAAAAATAGTAGAACTTTTTATCGGTTCTAATAGCATTATTTGGATCAGGTCTAACAACATATTAAAACTTTGTATCAGTTCTAAAAACATAGTAGAACTTTTTATCGGTTCTAATAGCATCATTTTGATCGGTTCTAACAACATATTAAAACTTTGTATCAGTTCTAAAAAAATAGTAGAACTTTTTATCGGTTCTAATAGCATCATTTTGATCAGTTCTAACAACATATTACAACTTTTTATCAGTTCTAAAAACATAGTAGAACTTTTTATCGGTTCTATATGCATATTAAAATTGTTATCGCTTATAATAACATATAATTTTATATCAGTTCTAATAACATATTATAACTTTTATCGGTTCCAACCATATTTAACAATTATTTTCGGTATTACAAACATAGTAGGACTTTTTAATCGGTTTAAATAGTATTTTAAAACTGTTTATCGGTTTTAATAACATATTAAATCTTTTTATAGGTTTTAATACCATATTAAAACCTTTTATCGGTGTTAATACCATATTAAAACTTTTTATAGGTTTTTATAACATATTACAATCTTGTATCGGTTCTAATAACGTATCACAAGTTTTAATAGGTTCTTATAATATATTACACATTTTTATTGGTTCTAATAACGTATTACAATTTTTTATTGGTAATAATGGCACATTATAATTTATTCACAATTCTAAAAAGACATTACAAGTTTTTATCGGTGCTCATCGCATATTATAATTTGTTGTGAGTTCTAATCATACATTAACACATTTTAACAATCTACAACAATAAGTTAATAAATACTTTTTTATATGTCCTACATAGCCAATATTGAGATTTGATCAGGGTCTGTCCGTTTTTGGGCATGGGTTAATTTTAAATGTCTGCCATTACATAGCATCTACAAAGTTTAGCAAGATCTACGATTTATTTATCCATGACAGGCCAATAAGCATAATTACCTATAATAAACTTCATCCTAGTTATTCGGGAATGTCTCGTATAAAAATTATTTAGTGATTTATTTTCAGTGGTGCTGGTATAAAAACACGCTCATTGTATAACAAAATCCCTAAAAGAAAACTGTTTTAGTGATTTGACTTTTTAGTTTGTCAGCTCATTAGTATTTCTTTTTTCTATAATATTTTTTTTTCAGATTTAGCTTTAAATCGAATTTCCCAAGAGTTACTAGCAATTCCCTTTACTGTAATGCAAAGTACCTTTTCATCTCAATTTATGTACTTGAGGTCCCCAGGTTCCGAAGAGCTTTCTACTCGAAAAGCTTCCTTCCTCGTGCAGCTGGACTCTGGAACTCCCTCCCTGCTCCCTGTTTTCCTCACGGTACTGACGTGCAGAAATTTAAAACTAATGTAAACAGACATCTTGCTGCGCAGCTCCCAATTTAGGTTGACCCCCCCCCCACATACACACGCACACACAAACTTTCACCATTTTTCTCAGTAGGGGCTACGTCTACAGTAACGGTCTGCCTTGTTTGGAGTGAACTATGTTAAAAAATATTTAATTCCGCAATCATTGTTTCCTCTTGAGGTTCACTTAGTTTCGGAATTAGCCTTGACTAAGCTGATGTTTAGTTTTTCCAAGTCTTGACTACATTGTTTTTTTAAGTCTTTCCGTGTATTGACTACGTTTTGTTTTCTTGTTATATTCTTTACGTCCACCATCCTTTTTTCTTTCTACACTTCACGTATTTGTTCGTAATTTTGTGAATACCGCATACGCCAATAAAACACCATGTTTCATTGTCAATCTGTTGTATCGTATGCGACAATTAAACAGAATAAATACATTCAGAATTCAATGTTGGAAATAAAAATGCAGCATGTGACACAAGGCCGTAAACAGGGAGTAGGAGGGCGTTTATATCTATCTTAACTAAAAAAAAACTAGCGACATTAAATCACTGTATTAATCATGCTAAACATTAATTGAAATTCACGAAAAAAAAGTCGCTCAGTAAATAATCATCTTGGAACACATGTAGCCGAAATACAATATATAATGAGGCGTTGGAAAATAAAAATCTTATATACAATAACAGGAAAGATTATATATATATATGCATATTTCCGCAGCAGGTCATTTTTTATACATGTGTCATTGAAGACCACGGAGTTCTCTTTCTTTGCTATCTTTCTGGTTAATTTCTCGACGCGGTGAGCGATTCGTCGGGTTTCCGGTGTTAATTGGTGGATTATGGCACCTAACGTTTTATATATATATATATATATATATATATATATATATATATATATATATATATATATATTTATTTATTCTGGTACAGAAAAATTAGTACAACATTCGTACCGTCGGTTTCAAGCACGGAAGGTCTTACCCATCCGGCTTTCTTCAGCTTCTGCTGTCATCTCTGAAGAGAGCCGGATGGGTAAGACCTTCCGTGCTTGAAACCGACGGTACGAATGTTGTACTAATTTTTCTGTACCAGAATAAATAAATATTATGCTCTTAATTTTTAACTTTAATTCTTAATTAATCGAGCACTCTGCTGGGATTTTTCCTACCATTTTACAAAGAAGTTATCTATATATATATATATATATATATATATATATATATATATATATATATATATATATATATATATATATATATTGCACTCAACCTGACGATTTCCTGTGGGGGTGAAACGCAGACACGTCTGTGTAACTTAATTGGCATAAATATATTTTCATAATTTACTTCGAAGCTCTATTCATGTACTGAGCAGTGTTGAGGTAAGTATGAAAATCTATATACAATGTATTATATCACCTACTATTATTATACGTGTATACATGAATATATATATATATATATATATATATATATATATATATATATGATGTTCCGACGTAATTGAAAATGAAATAAGGAAAACCAAAATGTTAATTAAATATCCATCTACGTTTCACCTTCATTAGAAGCTTTCATCAGGACGGAAGATTGGAGAAAAAGAAAAAATATAGCAACAAGTATCGAAGTGAGCGTTCAAAGGTCCACGGTATATATAACGTTCCATATATATAAGGCATCTGTACATATATTAATCGTCTCTATAATGGAAACACATGTAAAAAGACATGATATACGAAAGGAATACTTAAATCTGTGAGTATGGGAATGATTTTGTATAAAATCCGTAAACTGAAATTAATCTGTAATGCAAAATGAACTATCGCGTTCCAGAAATGGTTCCAAAATAGCGGCAAGCCATTCGGTTACCTTGTGATGTGAAGATTCTGTCATAGATAATATAGGTCTTAACGGTACCTCGTCTTTATGGGTTTTAGGTAGACGATAGTGGGGTGGTGAATAGAATCAGAGGTTTGATCAAATTTGAAATGCTAGTGAGAAGAGCTCAACTCGTAACACATTTAACCAGACGTTTTAGAATTAGATATCGATAGATATAGTGAAAACATGTGTATCTATTGTACCCAACTGAACAAACTAAGACGTATAGCCCAGAATATTCACCATTTTATTAACATAATCTTGATGATCAAGAATGATGACCACTGAGCCTTTGTCCGGTTTTGTAATAACCAAAGATTTATTATAGCGAAATGATTTAATGGTACGGAAATGTTCACTTCGCCATTTTGTTTCACAAAAAAAGATAGATGTACCTGCGTACAAATGAGCGAAGTTATTTAATTTCGCCTTAAGGTCACTAACTTAAGAGTCGGATATAGGTGAGAGTATTGCTGAGCAAAGAAGTCTTCAAATGCAAAACTTTAACCCCTGTGAAAGTTTAAGTGGGGGCGACCGAGAGGAAGAAATATTAAGGACATTTTGACTAATATAAGGGTTCGCCGAACAACCAATTTTTTTATTAAATGTTTCAGTTTACTCTGGGAAGTTCATGCAATCAACCGTATAAATGAAATAAAAGGGAGACATACTTTATTGCTCAAGTACGAATTGAAGAAGTTCTTGTTCGCCCGATCTGTTAATATTTTACTTTTAATCTGTAGTAGGGAATTTAATCTACTGATTAATTCGAGTGTTTACCTGGTCTTAAAGTACTTAAATGTGTTTTGCCTCTACAGAATTTTATTATGGCTATATAAAGAGCATATTTATTTTAAAACATGATCGAATAAAATAATAAAAGACTGAAAGAGCAAGCTGCCCGGGTTCGAACCCTGCTCAATAAAGCTAAATCGAGGTTAGGATTAAAGGGGAAATATTATGCTATGGAGATTATAGCGAGGGAAAGGCAAAGAATTGAATCAAATAAAAACTACATTAAGTCCGAGATTTTCTTTTAGCTTACAAAAAACAGGTTGTAAAGACTTAATGTAAATGGTTTCTAGAATTTTCACATGAAAGGAAGATGTTGACTTACAGAGAATGGAGAATAACTCAACACTAAAATTGGAGACGCGGGAACGGTTATTTATGATATATATATATATATATATATATATATATATATATATATATATATATGTATATATATATATATATGTATATATATATATATGTATATATATATGTATGTATATATATATGTATATATGTATATGTATATATGTATATATGTATATGTATATATGTATGTATATATGTGTATATGTCCCGCACCTATCGTGCGTTAAATCTCTTTGAAAGGGAGATAACTCGTTACCACGTAGTGTAAATGCAAATCGCTTTGTAAACAATAAAACATTCAGATATATATATATCCTCTGATAGTAAGAATCTATTCTTTCATGGCTTAAGGAAGGAAAGGGGGGCTATCCGCCGTCATCAGCAGAGCTACCCAGAGCAAGGATTGAACCCTCGATGTAAATGTGTATAACCTGATGCTTTACCATCTGACTATGACATGTGTATGATTTTTATCGCTTATTAAGTTTCCTAGTTTTTTGTTATTGTTTTTATTGGCGATAGAACAATGTCGTTTTTTAGTATTTTTCTCTTCCCGTGTGTCCATGGATTTTTTTATGTACGTAAATTAATTATTATTATTATTGTTATTATTATTATTATTATTATTATTATTATTATTATATATATATATATATATATATATATATATATATATATATATATATATATATATATATATATATATATATACATTGACACGTCCGATTATAGAGCGACTGAATTCAATAGTTTGCATATTCTTAGCCGTTTAGGAAGTGGAAAATACTAAAAAAAACAGCATTGTTCTATCGCCAGGAAAACAATAACAAAACTATGTAACTTGATAGGCGATAAAAAATCGTACATATACATTATTTCTTTTAAATTGAACTTTTAATTATAATTACATTTTTAAAATATATAAATCGCTCTCCATCGGGCGGCATCACATTTGTGAAGGGAAAATCATTCCCAACTAGCCTTAAGGTAAAATGTTCTTCCGTACAAATAATTGAATTCGTTCAAAAGTATCGAAAACACGAAAACAAAATAAACAAATAAATGACACACAAACATATACCAATATATATATATATATATATATATATATATATATATATATATATATATATATATTGGTACATGTTGAAAGAGTCAACACGTAAATAATGATTTAAAGAAAAATGAATATTAAGTTTGAAAATAATAAACAAACGCGCGCACTCGCGTGTTACAACCCTCACTGTAGTGAGAGAAGAGGAAGGCAAGCCAAATGACAGCATATTAGGTTGTCTGCTTCCTTTTCTCTATTCATTATTAACGTCATCGGGCAAAAAGAGGGAGAGATAAGGTGGCCTCGGCTGATGGTAGCGGCTGCTGTACTGCTTTCCTTCTTCTTCACTCGTACCCTGTAAGGACTTAACGAGAGTAAGAGACGGGGAAGGCTAGTGTATAATGTTACAAAAGAAAAAAGAGAAGAGGAAGATGATAAAAGGAAATTGAAAGAATAAGCAGACGATTATTTTGCTTTGGAGCGAGAAGTTTAGGAGAGTCGAAAATTGGAGTTTGAAATGCGATTATGTTACGGGGAAGAGCGAAGGAAAAGAAAAATGATTCAATGAGAAAAAAAGAAAAACAAACATGATTGGGAGAAAAATATATCACGAGCATGAGGATAGATATTATATGCAGTTAAGTGAACTTTAATACTACAGGGTGGGCCAAAATAAGGGTCCTATCTTTAAATTTGAATAACTTGAATTTGAATAACTTCCACAAAATAAAAGTTAAACTCACCAAACTTTATGTGTGTGTAGACTGACCCTTCCGAGATTTTTTGAAATAAACAAAACAAATTTTAGCCGAAAAACACTTCTTAAAACTTACAAAAACTAAAGTATTGTTTTTTACACTGTTTCGAGTTTTTTAAGCAAAAATAATGTTTTCTAAATGAGGGTACGTTCCTTAGGGCTAATACGGCTCATGCTTGCTTCGGAAGGGGTCCTTTACTTATTCTAAAAAAAAAAATTTTTTTAAATCAATAAATAAAAAAGTTATGAATTTTTAAAAATAGGACCCTTATTTTTGCCCACCCTGTATTTACTGACGATATTTGATCTCCCTGGAAAGAAACATTTTGCATTATTATTTGCATTTAATTATTTGTTGCGTTATATTATTAAATGTGCTTGTTCACTTTTAACTACTGCCTTGTGTTTATATTTCTTTTGACAATTATCTCATCTTGTATGTTCCACTGTTAAACATCGTCTAAATCTGAAATAATCAGTATGGGAGAAGACGATCCCCAATACGAAAGTCATTCTTGACTCAGTAGTCGGAGAGTTATCCGTTGCGGCCAACACGTAAAAATGGGAGAGTAAATAAATGTCTAAATGCCAAATTCAGCAGGCATGTTAGCAAGCTATCAAACAGAAGTCAATAGGCGAGGACTAAAGTATTGTATTACGCTATAAATTATGGTTTGTGGTCAATCTACCGAAGTGGTCCATCTAGCGAGAGATTTGGACAATAATTTATAAAAAAATATTATTTTCAAATACATCCATATACACATGTGTTCTATGCCAAACCTGCACTCATCAGTATGGGAAGAGACAATCCTGCCGGTTGCACGATGATAGAAAACATAAAACTGTATAATTTACAAATGTATTAAATCATCAAGTGTTCAAGCATGAGTATAATATACTGACCTTTAATCCATGGATTTTCAAAGAATTGCTCTTCCTCAGAAAAGAAAAAAAACAATAGAATTATAAATTGTTGATAAGCATTAAATTGAAAGTTTTCAACAACAAAAATCATTTTATATGCATAAAGCCCAAAGTGTTCAATGAAGGTTTCAAAAATAGGTAGAAAGTTATGGTAACAATGTAGAGATCGAAAATCCAATTTGAATGTGGTATTGTGTAGTGAACAAAATTGAATCATGAAATGTGTGAATCTAATATAAACCAGAGCCAGAAGTCCATGAAAAGTCAGATATTGAAATGAAA
The DNA here is from genome assembly GCA_963556195.1 of Sepiola atlantica. Lineage (NCBI taxonomy): Eukaryota > Metazoa > Mollusca > Cephalopoda > Sepiida > Sepiolidae > Sepiola > Sepiola atlantica. The sequence goes on along the minus strand of OY744515.1, from coordinate 23,777,561 downwards.
CATCATGTCTCTAAAAACAGCTTCCAAGCATGATGATAAAAAGTGAAGTGGTAAATTCAACAAACGAATTAGGATCTAATATGAAATATTTGTCTTTATATTATCCTAATATATATATATATATATATATATATATATATATGTATATATATATATATATATATATATATATATATATATATATATATATATATATATATCCATGCAAATAACGACTCATAGCCAGAAACACGTGTCCATGGATTTCTTTCATGTACGTAAAAATTAATTTATAAAAATAAATTAATAAATGTATATACATATATAGATTTCCTACAGAAATGTGTCTTTCCTAAACGGATCTAACACTATATATATATATATATATATATATATATATATAGTAAGTTAAGTAAGATATATTTATGGCAATTAAGCTACACAGAGCCTGCCGCGTTTCATCCTCGTGGGCAATCGTTACTATTAGCCTGATAATTTTCTTTCGGGAATGAAACACAACATTTCTGTGTAGTTACTTGTCATAAATATATGTATATACGTGGGAGGGTCTGTACGTGTGTATCTGAGAGAGAATGAGAGTGAGAAAGTTATAATGAGAGATATATTGACGTCAGTAGCAGCTAATCAAATGTAAATAATCATATTTTACCAGTTGAAGAGCCACTTGCCTTGTCTGTCTCACGCGTCTCTCTTGATGATAACTGAAATATACGTAAAATAATCAATTTATATTATGAGAAATATATTCATATTATATACTGGGTGAAATTCTAATTATATATATATATACGCACATATATGTGCGTAAGTGCGTACTGTATTCACACAGTGTTGCCAAGTAAAAACATATTACCGGATGGAGCGCTTAGAAAACAGAATTAAAAGTATATTTTACATATTGAATGAAATTTAATTTCAATAAAAAAAATAGTAGAGCCATCGAAGAAAACTTACATTTTTGCGATCAGGTATTCTGTCTCTGCTTAAGATAATATTACCAGATATTGGTCATAGTTATTGAGTGAACTAGGTTATAATTCGCAGTTAGCAATGCGCATATATTCAAAATTCATATCTTATTTAAGGATAAACTGCATGTCTATCTGTTAACACTGTTTCCTTCTTCCAAAAAGTTGATCAGGCTTGATTTAAGGAGTCATAAACATTGTGTTGGTTTAATTTGTTAAGCAGACCAAACACTGTTCCTTGCAGGTACAAACGATGATTACACCAAAGTCGTTGGATATACACTGTCTGGTGTTTTAAATTCTATTGTGAAGATGTAGATCCTACCATAAAACATCCTACTTAGAATTTCCCATGGCTAAAGCATGGTAAAGTTGTGTTGAAAACCAGAATTGGCAATGTTTGTCCTTGAAACTTGCTGATAGGCATGGCTAAACACACTCTGAGGCCTGAAGCATTTAAAATTCAATTAAAAAATCTGTTAGAATTACGGGTATTCAAAGAATGAGAGTCATACAAATAAGAAGGACAACGGCTCAGGAGTGAGATTTCATGCGTTTGGGGCCATGGATTGTTCCATTTCATAATCTTGACGCATCAATATTCCGAAGCACCATAATATGGCATACAGATTTTAGTTTTAACTTGCTTGTTTACATGTTAGACAATTGTAAGAAATTAAAGAATTGTCTATTGCACAGCGTGTACATCATCGAAAGTTGTGTCCACAAAACAGAAAGTGTTTTCGTCATCTGGAATTTCATTGAGCAATTGTTGATTGATATCATGTCATTTTTAGAAGTGTTCTGCTCTATTGGAGTAAACCTTTTTCTTCAGCTGTTTGATTTAGGAAACAAGTGCTTCTCATATTCGAGGATTTACAATGCTGTAATTGTCAGTCTTTGCAAACTTGCCATATCCTATTCTTGAAGGTAGGACGCAAACTCATCAGCTGTTGAGTCTGCATTAAGATGAGCTCTCATGATAGTGTTCTACGTTACTGTCTTGATGTGATTTCACAAATATAATAGTTTAGTGCCAAAATTGCGCTCGACAGCAATTTGTTACACTTGGAACAACTAAAAGATTTTGTTGGAAGTCACCTGATAATATAAGCGTACTCCCTCTATTCATACATTAGATCTCTAAAGATCGCCAAAGTTTTTTATCTAGATCTTCAAAATCCTTCTCATGCGCATTGTACAATTATCCCATACAATCAATGAACAATTCTCTAAAATTGAATCTGATCCCCTGTATATTTGGTAAAGTGGACGGCCACCTCTTCTTAAAAAAGAATGGTAATTTAAAAGCTGGATGTGCTGTTCTACCACCAGGAAGTACTCTACCAGATGAAGCCACAGCCATAACTATTTTACACTCTGATTTACCTTTGGCAATAATCAAGTTACTTAAAAAGTCATTTCTAATAGCCTGGGGGGAAGCAATGACTATCAGACGACCATTCAGTTTTACATAGTCATCTATAACATCATACATATGTCTTAGCTAATTATTGAGATTTCAAGACCATCCTTTACAATGTCCGCCTATTAATTTGGCTGATATCTCATGAATCAATGCAATATTAATATTATGTGTATAAGTGTTACGTCTTGATGTTTATACGTTTCGGTTCAATTACAACTCAGAAAAATGAAGGAAGTACGAAGTAGAACCTTTAACAGATTTATTTAACAAACACACTGATTAACTTGATATGAAGGAAAGCCGCTGAACGCCAGATGCTTGTTTGATTGTGAGACCGTTCTGTTTACTTTTCACTGTCCGGCAGACGATCCTTTCAATCTCAAGGGCGATAACTCTTACTTTGTTTCAAGGGAAATAACTCGATTTTGATTTGTTAAGTCGACCTAACAATAGGTTAGATAAAGTAAGGTAAACCCCGTGATAGTAAGAGTTTTGCCATTTATCTTCAATATGAATCAGTGCAAAAGATATTATTGGAAAACTGTATATCTAATCCCAGATTTTTTTTAGCGTTTCTGAAGAAGAAATCCGCGCTTTCGGTTTCTTTGGGTAAACCGATCCTAAAATAGTTTATGCATCTATGAATGTGTTCAGAACTTTATTGTTAAGTCCCAGACATTCAAATTGAGTTGAATTCACTACGTACAGCCTTTCCAAAACTTTAAATATTCTAATGCACTGGTTTCCGGGAACACGCTTCTCCTATACATGTCCTTAAGCGACTCTAATTTTAGTATCACATCTGTAATATTCATGCACTTCACAATAAAAAAGGTTCGTATAAAATTGTCATTATGACATAATTTTAAGAAACCTATAAGAGTGATTGATTGTGGATTCGCTATTATATTTGTGGCATTAATTTCAGTAAATTATATCCCTGTCAATTTTCTAGATGGCGCGAACTGACATTGGAAGAGCTGAGAGATGATGTGCTTCGGTTTGGAATTTAAGTATTCCCCAAAAATGGCTTCATTTGTTGATATATATTGCCCAGTTTTATATTTCTTAATTTCATCATGATTATTCATTTCAATTGTGATGCCAACTTCGTCACTGCTCTTATGTACATATTTACAAATGTATTTAATAGAGTTAATATGACAATATTCAACATTGATATTGACATTAGAATTTTACAATGAAGACTATTCTTTTGGATGACCCAACGATTGTCCACAATAATTGTATCATTTCTATGTAGCGTAGTTGTTGTATCAAAGCCTCCATCTTCAGCATTTTCCATCTTTCATGCATAATGGATGCTTATTTACATTTCCACGTGACCCATAAACTGTTATGTGTACTGGATCGACAAATGGCTCTGTCATTTTAAGTCAAACAAATGAGCATGTGGAAATCTTATTTTTCCACTCAACAGTGGGCACGTAAGATACAAGATCTCTACAAATGCAACATTCTATTGTGTATAAGCATATATATATATATATATATATACATAAGAAATATATATGTGTATAAGTATATAGCATCAATCAGAAAGTATATATAAGTATATATACTTTCTGATTGAATACTATTGCTATAAGGTCATCACAATCTTGTGACACTCGATTTTGAAAGAGTTCGTTTGCATCTCCGGCCATTTTGAATTGCAGCTAAAAGTTATAAATAAATCTGCAAACCTATAAATGTAGACATGCACCATTGCATTTTGAATATATATATATATATATATATATATATATATATATATATATATATATATATATATATATATATATATATATATATATAATGTGTGTATGTATGTCCTTCATCGATCGTGTCCGACCATGAATGATACTTGTATATCTAGCCGGCTAGTTTCAGTATTTACAAAGTATTATCAGTAATAATAATTCCTTAAGGGGGAATACTGACTTAACCTAGGCATTTCCTTTTCTTTCTTGCACGCTTTTCAGCGGCTTTCGTCGACCATTTTTCTTCCCTGATATGAAACTGTTGTTTCAGGGTTTTTTCATTTATCCCTGTCAGAGGAAAGGCTTTCCAAAGATGACGGATCGATCTCAAGAGGCTTCATGTCTCTCTTGCAGACATCCCTGTATCTTAGAAGGGCCCCCCCACCGTCTCTCTCCCCTTATTATAACTCTCCATAAAGGAGATATTTGTGAATTCTGCCATCAACCATCCTGTGAACGTGAACAACAAGACATCTATATCAGCGTTGCCTCAGCAGTGTGTACATGGCTTTCAGACCAGCTATTTCAAGCACCTCAACATTTGTCTTTTTGTGTTCCCATCTGATACCAAGAATAAAATGCAAGCTTCTCAGATGAAATATCTGCCACTTTTCTTCTTGTTTAGCATAGGCTGTCAATGTATCACTGCAGTATATCAGGATGCTTATAATGCAAGCACTATAGACTGACATTTTTGTTCTGACTTTGAGTAAGGAGTTTTCCTAAACTCGACAATTTAGCTTAGACAAGGTGTCCTTTTGTTGATTTCTGTATACAACGAGAAAGATTCTGATATGTTTGAGCCAAGATATGGGAAATCTTCAACAACACCACCAAGCTCATAGTTGTCAATTTTGATAGAAAGGCTTGTCAGTTGAGCCTTTGATCTTTGGAAAGCTAATCATCGGGCCGAAATATAATATATATATATATATATATATATATATATATATATATATATATATATATATATATAAAGTCAGTTCATATTATATTCCAATAACCATGGTTTTATTTTTTATTTTTATTTTTTCACATTTCCAAATAACATGACATTTATGTAGGATATATATTTTTACGGTCCGTTTCATTTGTCTTGTGCCAAACAACATTTTTATGTCAATATCGTCTCTGCAACACTACAAAATCATCAGAAAAATTCACAAAGAGTAAAAAGTTTAGATAGTATATGCTAATACATATATTGCCATTAATAATTATATATATATATATATATATATATATATATATATATATATATATATATATATAGTTACTCTCAAATCATTTCCACATAACACTACACCTGATTTAATACATTGTTTGCGCAATATTTATATTTACAAACAATTTTACACATGAAAACATCAAAGACTGCTGGTGTTTAATAAAGATAGCTCTGAGTATTTTTGCATCTTTTAATTGATTCCACAATGTATTATTTTCGTGTTATTAACTAAAATGTGTCAGTTTTGTTTTTATAAATGCTGGTAAATTGAGCTAGAGTTTACAAGGTGCATAGTCAGTCGGGGAATAGGGTAGTGATCGTAAAACCAATGTTACTACTAGCTTTATTATTATGGGGGTGTATTCTCTCAAAGAGCATTTAAACTTATAAATGACATTGTTTCTTTCTAATTTTGTATGGGTTGGGTGAGAGGTGTTTTTTCCTACAAGAGTTGGGGTCCTAAATTTCTTATAGTAAATAATGAGTCTAATTTTATTATTATTGTCGATTGTGGATATTAATATCATTACTTATGAACCCAGCAACAATATTTTAAAATGCTCAACGAAATACAATTAATCTTGTGACGTTAATTCAGACGCCCCGGAATTTAAATTGTTAACGTTACTTCTGGAACAGCACTGGTTCGTTCTTTTGACGTCTAGCCGACTTTACGTGCACGTTCTTGACTGCTTTCTTCTTTTCCCCAGCTTTTTGGTTCATTTGTTTTTGTCATCTGAAGATGATTCGACGAAGAATCGATTTTTTTGATAAAAAAGGCTATAGTCAAACAGAATAATTCAGTTATGTTTAACAATTTTTGCTTAAATTAAAGAATGATACCTAAATAAACACAATATATATATATATATATATATATATATATATATATATATACATATATATATATATATATATATATATATATATATATATATATATATATATATATATATATATATGCAAAATATTATTTTTTTTAAACGCAGTGAAAGAAAAGTTCCGTTTTCTTTCACTGCGTTTTTTTTAAATAATACTTTTCATATATTTTTCAAATATTTGAACTTTGGTTTTTTTCGAAAGCCAACTTATCTATCTGTATTTCTCCTCTGATGATAAGATCTCGATCTTTGAAAAGCCTTGGCTTACGGAAAGAATAATAAACACTAGTTTATTACTGAATACACCTTGCATTGAACAATTGAAATTTGAAATAAATTTGGACAATCGTCGCATATTTATCACCTTTTTTTCTTCTATCTCTACAATTGCTCTATCTCGTATATTGAGCTAAACCCCTTCACAATAGGTTCCATCTACTAAAAGTTTTACTTTTGGTTTATATTTGATCCTATATATATATATATACACCCTTGATATAAGTTGCAGATCGTCGACAGCGCATTATTGACTGCCTGTTTCTCGCTTTTTCCTGTCTGAAGAACGCAAGATGAGAAATCGTCAGTAAAGCATATGATTGTCTAATGTCGGTAAATACACAATCTATCACATGTATAAGGCACTCTCCACTTATAAATATAGCAACTCATACAACTACATGTGTGTATGTGGGTATGCTTGTGTTGTCTTAATTTCTCATTAAAATTGATGTGGGAAGGCAATATTGATTACAATGAAAAATGTCTATAATAAACGCATACCTTATATATAAAGCAAACGGTATAGCTTCCTATCTGAAAGCTAGATGTACAAATCTGTTGCATGTTTTCAGAGAATATTAGTTTGTTTAGTTCACTTTCATCAATGTTTATATTTAGCCGTGCTTGATATTTTCTCCTAGAATAGTCATCCATATAGGAATTCGGAGGAAATTTTACTCTCACGGTCATATTTACTACCACTTTTATCGAACACATTCCTTGGTAGCACCGTTATTTCATATTTCTATGTTGCTAATTATCTCCTCTATGAATTAATTGAAGATCACACGAGAATTCATGGAGTAAGAATTGATTTCTGATACGTATATATTAATATGATATGTAATATTATTACCAAGAGTCATGTTGATAGGGGCAAATATATAATATCATCGCAGATGATTTACCCAGCGTTGCCTGGGTATAGAATACGCTACACAATAATAATAATAATAATAATAATAATAATAATAATAATAATAATAATAATAATAATAATAATAATAATAATAATAATAATACGGTAATGATGAAAACAGCTGAAATCTTAAGGAAAATCCTCGAATGCGGAAACCAACCCACGTAAACTACAAACACTAACCAGTCACATGGAAACTGTTACAGAAGTAAAACAAAAAGATGGAAGAAGCACCTAACGAACCCAATGGAACTGCAACTTCAAGAAATCTTATAAGCTTTGCACACCCACACCAAGAAAAACGGCATCAGCCTCGGCTGATACAACACAAAATCGCTGTAAGAAGTTAAGGATGTTCGAGGAGAGAGTGCGTAGAGTACTGGGAACTTGGGGAGGCTTATTGTCACCCAAATCCCAGTGAAGACCAATGGTCGTTGCCAGCGACAAATCTATGGTAAGCGACTGTTACAATAACGCAAAGTCATTTGCAAAGGTTAGCGAAGTAGGTGGTGTATACTGGACATCTGGGGAGACTTGTTGTCACTCAGACTCCAGGGAACACCACGTAATCTCTGATGATGACCAGTGTGAGAACTCCTAGTGACTACTACTACTACTACTACTACTACTACTACTACTTCTGATAATAATAATAATAAGAAGAAGAAGAAGAAGAAGAAGAAGAAGAAGAAGAAGCAATGAACAGAAATTACAAGAAACACCATAAGCGCTCTCCCTTCCCTTCCCACCGATCCCCCTATATATATATATATATATATATATATATATATATATATATATATATATATATATACATATATATATATATATTGGTACAGAAAAATTAGTACAACATTCGTACCGTCGGTTTCAAGCACGGAAGGACTTAGCTATCCGGCTCTCTTCAGCTTCTGTTGTCATCTGTTTCGGAAATGTTATGTCACGTGTCACTCTCGTCTGGACACGTTATTTGATTAGAATGTAGTGTATGTTTGTTTAAATTTAGTGTAAGGAAGGTTTAATAAGGTTTGAAAAAAGGGGGAGGGTGAAAAGTAACAGTTGAGATTTTAACCGGAGGAGATTTAAAGAGATATAAAAAAAAATATTTTTAATAAAATAAAAAAATAAAAAATAGTTCCATATAATTCCCGTAAGTCAATATTATGAGCATATTATACCATATTATATATATATATATATATTAATATATATATATATATATATATATATATATATATATATATATATATATATATATATATATATATATATATATATATATATATATGATATGATATGATATAATATAATATCAAAAATGGTGCCGGCCTAGGCTGACACAAGACAAAATATTTGTAGAGGGTCAAGGAGGATAAGAAGACCGATGGGGGACATCACAAACCAGACCTCCACTGGAAGAGTGCGGAGAATGCTGGGACCTTGGGGAGGCTTATTGCCACCCAAATCCCAGAAAATACCAATGGTCATTACCAGCGAGAAATTAATGGTAAGCGGCTGTTGCGATACCGCAAGGTTATTTGTGGTGGTTATCGAAAAGAGGTGAAGAATACTGGAAATCTGGGGAGGCTTGTTGTGACTCAGACTCCAGGAAATACCACTGGTTGTTGTCGGTGAGCAATCACTGACGACGATTTGCGTGAGAACTCCTAGTAAGTACAAATAATAATAACTAGCGGGACCCGTGGAAATTCCACATGTGTACCCTTCATCTGATGTATATTGCTGCTGTATTAAAAAATATTTCCACGAATATAATTGCACCACCTTTGTTCGAATTGAAACATACTTATCTAAATCATTTGATGAATGTACTTTCAGAATATATCTGCTCATAGGGTTCTATCTCTAAAACCTTTTTAGGAGTTTGTGGCATATTTTTATTCTATGGATGTCCAGCGCTAATGCAGAAAACACAGTATTATTGCGCTATATTTTGACAGAAGAGATACTACACTTTGCTCCTAACCCGAAAGAAAAAGAAAGATTATTTAAGTTCGAGTTTCACCTTCGACATAGCAGCGTAATCAGATGAAATTTTTTTAATTAATTTTTCCCCATTAAATCCTCGGCGATTGGGCAGTCCCATCTTTTAAACAGAGTTTGGGTGTAGTGACGTGCGTACAAATATAGAATTTTCCTTAGTGTATCATTATATAGATAATAATAGGGAAAGACTCCCCCCTCCCCATGCCATTCATTTCCATTCATGGGTTAATTACATTCGTTTACAAGTAAAAAAAAATTTTTAATTCCAACATTAAACGATCGTAAAATTTAATATGCCGTTGAACAAAATAACCTAATAGTTTATTATATACTAGCGGACCCGTGCACGGACGTTGCCCGGGGAAAATTAAAACTTCGAGAAATCCCTGCTCCCACCTCTGAACCCCACATAAATATTTTACTCTATTTTTAACTATCTATAATTATTAATTATAATCTTCTTTAATTATTGCATTTAAAAATAAAAATTAACATTTAAACGTTCAAATTATAACGTAATTAAATAACGAACTCATGTAAAGGCGTTTATAATGTTATGATTGTTAGGAAGGAAGAATTGTAAATAATAGTGGCTTTACACAAACACATGAAGTAAGGTACTATTTTATAAGGATATAAGTATTTGCAAATAAAGTACATTTTATAGGTATTATTTTTAAGAAAATTCAAGTTTAATTAGGAGAGTAAATGAATATTTTGTGCTCTGAATTTGAATAATACTCAAAAGATTAATTAATTCGAAAGTAAAACAAACATAAATAGAAATTAAATGTATAAATAAAAATAAAACATAAAACTTTAGTATTATGTTATAAATAAGAACAGACAACAACTAATCAACGTAAGTTTCTATATTGCCTTACTAACTTTTTCGGGTGACTAGGCGAATGTCTATACTTAGTTTCTTTACTCAGGAAATATTCCAAGAAGCGAAGTACTCATTGCGAAGCAACCGAAAATGAAAAATAGTATGTAATGGTTTATAAGTGTGAGATCAAAACTAGGGGATTTTTGTTATATATATTCTAAGAACGCCATTGTGTTTATGGTTTGTGCATTATTTGTAATCTGATAACGTAAATTTAAAAATTCGTTTATTACAGTGTGATTAGCGATGATGATGCAGTGATTGGATGGACAGTGTAATACGAAACAGTGACTCTAATCATATTTCTATCGTATTTATATGGTGTATGGTGTCAAAGGATAAGGACATTACTTGGCGTAGTTACTCTTAATCCAGCACTGAAATCACTAAACAAAGAAAACAACGGAGCGGATAAAATATAAAAATCGGCAAATTCAATTGCAATTAATTTGTTTTAAGTACGTACCAATAATTTGACAAAAAGAGCATACGAAGCAGAATTCTATATATAGCTTCTGTTAATAGAGATATACCGGTCAATAAAATAGGGGAAACCCTCACTTTACTTTATATATAAGATATGCAATTTATTACCTCTTTTTTCTCTGCTAACGGTTATTCTTTTGAATTCATAATAGTATCAAATAAATAATTAAATAGTTCAATAAGTTGCTGGGTGCCGATAAATTTTCTGCCTATGTTCGTTTATCTTTGATAGACAGCGCCAGTGATAAGTTCGCTCGACAGATATACTGTGGGGTGAGACAGTGCTATTTTTCTGTCAATATATGTATTCTGTGTGGCACAATCATTTGATGAACTCAATATGTATAGATATTCTGACACTTCCATCATTGTAGCTCTGTAATTTATCATTTTACATGTCAGTGTAATGCTGACTATATTTGTAGACTAGTCAAATGTTGCAGGACCTAATTACTAAGCATGTGCCTTTCAAGATATGTAATGAGCAGTTAGATAACTTTTAACGGTTGAATTATTATAATAAAAAAAACATTGAATCATTTAAAATCAGGTTAAAATATTCACTGATTTCAAATATGTTATTGATTTTTCTCGGAATTCAGCCATTCATGATTGACAAACAGATAAACACGGGCATGCTTGCTTTATATATATATATATTAGCCGTACCCGTGTCCCGTCGTTGCCCGTGAAAGTATATTTAATCAAGAATTGTAAGGCCTTAACATTAAAATACATGGGTTTAGCGAAGTACGAGTATTTTTCACATTTATATATTCTGGGATACTTCGTAAGTTAATAAAAACAGCAACATGTTACGTTAAAGGTATATACGAAACTAAATCCCCACTGTGAATATTAAAATAAGTGAGTGTTTTGTTTGATATTTTAACAGAGTTAGAACTGAACTGTTTTTAATTATTTTCCGCCGAAAGTGTATCTGTATTATTTGTTGGTGATGTAGAATAGTCGCCGATCTGTTTTTTTCCGTTTAATCTAGAAATTCCGGGCTCCAACATTTAACTATGGGAGTGAGTATATAATTGTTTAAAGTAAAAGGGAAAATCACGAAAAATGGTATTAGGAAGCGAAGTATGGGTATTGTTACTATTTATATATTTATATTTTCTGGAATACTTCGTAAGAAAAAATAACAGCAATATGTGACATTAAAAATATATGTGCAACTAATCCTTCACTGTAAATTTTAAAATTAAGTGTGCGTTTTTATTCCGCCGGGAGTGATTCTATCGTTTTGTTGAGGATATAGAATAGTCGCCAAATTTTATTTTTGTTTAATCAAATAGTTAACTGAGTCTGAATTTGTTAAAAGAAAAGATAAACAAAAAACACGAAGAATACGATCATGAAGCGAATTAATGTATATATGTATGTAGTCTGGAATACTTCGTAAGTTAATAAATAATAAACATGTTACGTTAAACTAATCCTCCATTGATTGAAATCTAAAACAACTGTGTATGTTATCAAGAAAACAACTACAAGTTACGTTAAAGTGTTTGTTTTCGCTGAGAGTGAATCTGTATTTGTTTTGTTGGTGATGTAGAATAGGTGTCGATTTGTTTTGTTTTTGATTTAATGAAGAAATTCCAAGAACAAAATTAATTCTGGATAAGATATATAACGACAGTGTTATTTCCTTGTTTAGTCACCGAAATTATTATTAGTTGTTTACATTTCGCTATTATTGCCGCCAAACTTTTTTGTGTCTTTTTTTTACAATCAGTAATTGATATATTCATGTATTCTGGAATATAAATATAAACTGATGAAGTTATTAATAGACATGAAGCAAACTCCAAACACCAGTGAAAAAATGCGTTATTTTTCGAACATCTGAAATTTACTTACTTGGAGGTATTTATGATTAAGTTAATGCAAGCGACCATATGTTCGTTAATCGTTATTCTGCTAACCATGAACGTATAAAGAACAAGCAGTCAGAACGGCCGAACGAATGAAGTTCGATATTCCTTTATTGCACGAATACACGGGAGGGATCGTTATTTAGATTTGAAATCTAGTGTAGTATGTATAAGATAGTAAGAAGGAAAAAATAAAATAATTTCAGGGATTTAATGAAATTCTCTCTGTTAAGAAAATTCCCCGGTGAATGTGAGGTACGTAGGAGTAGATATTAGTATCAGAATGATCATGTCTCCCACCTTCTTTGTGAAATACTTAGTTGGGAGAAACAGTAAACTCGAGGAAAATGTAAGAAATTTTAAAACGAAATGAACGCATATTTTCTAAAAACATGCATGAGTTTATGTGTCTGGCGGAACAGATTAGCATATACAGCTATAATCGCCAAAGCGACAGATGAAAAATCGACTTTATGTTATTATATAGGTAGAAGGAGAAAATGTGCTTGTTTTACAAATACTTCAATGGATTATGCTCCGATGAATTGGCTACTCTGGTGCCCCCTCGACGTAAATTCACTAGACTAACTCGGCAATCAACTAAATCCAATTCATTCACTGTAGAGGTCCCCAGATGTCTGAGAGCTTTTTACTCAAATAGCTTATTTCCTCGTGCTGTTGGCCTCTGAAACTCCCTCCCTGCCATCTGTTTCCCCGACAGTATAGACATGCAGAAATGTAAAACTAATGTAAACAGACATCTCGCTGCGCAGATCCCAATTTAGGTTGACCCTTTTCTTTTTTCTCAGTAGCCCCTTACGTCTACAGTGGCGGCCTGCCTTGTTTGGGGTGAACTATGTTAAAAAAAAGATGCGTCAAGACACTTCTATAGTAGTATTTGTTCTCTGTCGGTCTGTCACACTCCATCTTAAAAATATATGTTCTTGTTTTGTTTTGTTTTCGTTTATTTTTGCTTTCTTATATCTAAAAAGGGAGAAGAATGCTAAAAGTGAAGGTTAGACGAGAGGTCACGACCTAACAGTAAAACGTAAACGTGTTACAAGCTCCTCGTGGTCACCGTAATGGCTTTATCTTGATTTCACGTGTAGACTTCACCGCTAGCCGCCATCTTCATGATTAGGGAATGCCTTCGGATAAATCGATGATTTTAATATCTAAATTTATTAATTCTACAAAAACTTACCGACAGGAATCTGGATTGCTTCATAAGTTCCTACGAGATTTCTTTATCAATTTTGTACGGAGGTGACTAGAAGAATATAACTGGGAATTTAGAAGTCTATGACTAGACTTAAAACGTTAAACAAACACAAAAAAACTCAGTTCGGTTCAATTCCTGTAGAAGCACAAAAACCCTCTGTGTATCTTCGAGCTCCAATGAACGAAAACAATTCGGCTCACCGCAGAATCTCACTCGACACTCACGTTTCTCGTTCCCCTTTTCTTCTGATTTTCCTTGTCTTTTTATTAGCAGATTTTCCCTCAGTTAATTCCGCTTAACCAATCAGAAAAAAACATAATCCGCTGGCTCACTATTTGTCATGATAATTAAATCTATTATTATTGTGCAACAACCAGTAGATTTGTTACTTCGAGGTTGTGAGTTCAATCCTCACTAGAAAACTAGTAATCCAAAACTGATTTCCCTTTCCATCTGCAAGCCAGGCAAAGGCGGATCCTCTTACTGCGGGGAAGAACTAAGTCCGGGCCACTTCCACCGCTCGATTCTGGCTCAAGATCATCAATTCCGCCACAAGGAAATAACGCGATTCAGACAGCTATCTTTCTACTTTATGTCTTTCGACAACTATCGTAACTGACTGACTACTTCGAAACCTTTTCTCTAACTTGACAAAAGAAGAAAAGAGAAGCACTGGGGTAGAAATGTGTAAGGAAAGCAAAGTATAGGAGGTGGAATGGTGACGTGTTAAAAGTAGACAAGTGGGACACGTGATGATCAAGACGAGAACGTGAACTGAATCTGCGATGCCGGCTGTTATTATTCAGGCAAACATACGCTCGTTCACTGAATCGATTATTACTTAGCTTTCTATTCTTTGGGATAAATTATAAACTAGCATTGCACGCAGATGAGCGCATATCTCCGCCAAGGATCGACAGTAATTTTTAAATGTTTATGTTACTCAATTAAATAAATTAAATGAAATAGAATTAAATTAAAAAATAGATATGTTATAATAATACTTTAATTAAATAATTAGTACATTAATTAAAACATGCAAAGTACAACATGAAAAGATTATTTAAATTTCGTCGCTAGTGCCAAACACTGTTCTCACAGTTTTGGATTACTAGTTTTCTAGTGAGGATTGAACACACAACCTCGAAGTAACGCATCTACTGGTTGTTGCACAATAATAATAGATTTAATTATCATGACAAATAGTGAGCCAGCGGATTATGTTTTTTTTCTGATTGGTTAAGCGGAATTAACTGAGGGAAAATCTGCTAATAAAAAGACAAGGAAAATCAGAAGAAAAGGGGAACGAGAAACGTGAGTGTCGAGTGAGATTCTGCGGTGAGCCGAATTGTTTTCGTTCATTGGAGCTCGAAGTTACATAGAGAGTTTTTGTGCTTCTACAGGAATTGAACCGAACTGAGTTTTTTTGTGTTTGTTTAACGTTTTAAGTCTAGTCATAGACTTCTAAATTCCCAGTTATATTCCTCTAGTCATCTCCGTACAAAATTGATAAAGAAATCTCGTAGGAACTTATGAAGCAATCCAGATTCCTGTCGGTAAGTTTTTGTAGAATTAATAAATTTAGATATTAAAATCATCGATTTATCCGAAGGCATTCCCTAATCATGAAGATGGCGGCTAGCAGTCTACACGTGAAATCAAGATAAAGCCATTACGGTGACCACGAGGAGCTTGTAACACGTTTACGTTTTACTGTTAGGTCGTGACCTCTCGTCTTACCTTCACTTTTAGCATTCTTCTCCCCTTTTAGATATAAGAAAGCAAAAATAAACGAAAACAAAACAAAACAAGAACATATATTTTTAAGATGGAGTGTGACAGACCGACAGAGAACAAATACTACTATAGAAGTGTCTTGACGCATCTTTTTTTTTAACATAGTTCACCCCAAACAAGGCAGGCCGCCACTGTAGACGTAAGGGGCTACTGAGAAAAAAGAAAAGGGTCAACCTAAATTGGGATCTGCGCAGCGAGATGTCTGTTTACATTAGCTTAAAATTTCTGCATGTCTGTACTGTCGGGGAAACAGGGGGCAGGGAGGGAGTTCCAGAGGCCAGCAGCACGAGGAAAAAAGCTATTTGAGTAGAAGGCTCTTAGTGTTTAACCATTTGTTCTAGTAACGCCAATAGACAACAGGTTAGATTCAAGGTAAATTAACACACACAGAGGTTTGGGGGAGAATCAATGTACCAGACTTCATTTTTTGTATATTTAAAATATATGAATTATTATACAGTTGAAAAATATGATCGTTTCTCTTATAAAATTAAATGTACAATTAATATCGGCCTGTGCAATAGCAACGTCTACTTCAATGAGGAACTTACTACGAGCATAGGAACAGTCGCGACTTGGCGCACAAAAAAGGGTGACTGTCTGAGTAGATTACGCCTCCATTGCGGAGGTGACAAGCAACAAGACGATCGACCCAGACATTAGGACCAATCTGTTCAAAAGCAGGTCAGAGTCCCGATTGATTGTAGTCGACCGTCACCCAGCATTCAATCGAGCGCCGCATGACCTGTGTCCAGTGGACCAATCTGTCAACAGCAAGCAGCTACGGGCGATGACCAGGATGACGTATACGAACGAGTAGGCCGATAGTTTCAAGAAAAGATATGTCACCGTGTGCAAGGCGTGTGCAAGGCGATCGGTGGATGTGAACGGTGACTAAGTGTCGTGGATCGACACCAAGTGCAACCTCGACAGACCGGCAACAAGATGGCGCGATCTACAGCGACGAGAACTTGGACTAAATCGGATGGGTCTCGCCCATGACGGACAGTAATAAGCCATTGTTTTGATCGGAGTCGCCCAGATTCTGACCTGCGATGACAGATCAAATAAAGAAGGATAAAGATTTGGTCTTGAAGTGGACATTCAGTTTTTACTTTTTTTAAGTGAATGAAGATGCATACCCAATTTCGTAGAAAATTAAATAAAATAACTATATTAAGACTTTCATTTCATAATCGATTTATATAAAGTTAGATATGTGTATATGTTTATATATTTATATATTTGTGTGTACATGATTCACTCTTGAACTAATGAACCGATCATTATGAATTTTGGAAATCAGCTGCTTGGCGTAAAGGGGCGTAATGCTTACTATATTTAGTTTGTTTAATGCAGATGACTTAAAAAGTGGATAGAAACACTTCGTTAAAATTCAGATACCTCCGATTTTTTTACAAATTTTCACAATAGTTCTTAATAAACATTCCTTAAATTTCAGTTTATTTCGATTTTTCAAATGTTTTTTAGGAGGCATAATACGGGCACAACATTTGAAAATTCAAATATATCAGATTTGCATTGAATTTGATCCATAGGCATTACACACGAATTAAGCAAGAATCCCTGAATTTCAATATCTTGTTCATACGTCTCAAGCTTAAGCCTTAGATTTTAGATATTTTCTTGAATCAAAATCATGTAATGAATGTTGATCAAAATTGGCACAAGAATTTTCGAAATAAGATTTAGTATCATTATGTCAAGATTTTAATATTTTTAATGGGGCATAAAAGTGGTGCAAAACTCTTCTCTTCGGAGAATTAATTTACCCCTCCTTGGTCGCGTATTCTTCTAGTTAAATTCTGTAGCCTATCTCGTAATGAGGTAAATTATCTACCAGAAAAGAAAATTGATATTTTCTGCTTTTTCAGTATTCTTTCATATCTCCTGAAAACGTGTTGAGTCTTACTTTGCAAATAGATATTTGGTGAAATTAAGACAATTTGGGAAAAACTACATATTTTCTAAAAAAAATAGTAAAATAAAAGTGGATGGACAAAGATTGGCGGCATTTTTTTAAATTCACTTCTCGCTGGAAGGTTGAGAGGCTGTGGAATAAATCCGCTTTCCATAGTTAAGGGTAATGCAATTTTGATCACAAAAGTATTATGATGCATCGTTTTTGCTTTTGTTGGCCGGCTGTTGGTGATTCTTTTTCGACCTGGCTGAAGGGAGTTCTCGCTCTGTTGTTCATCTCTCTGGACGTTTATTGATTAACACCGAGACATTGGTACAAAATATATCATTTGTATTGTATTTACCATGTACTTCGTCTTTACTTATTGTTACACCGGCCGTTCTAACAGAAGAGAAACTACACCGGTTCTCACTATAAATAGTGCGAGTAGACAATCACCAGGGAGAAAAGGGCAGTATTGTAACTGTCTAGGCGAGTGCCAGTCAGTTTCCTTACCTTTGTACCTTTTATGTTAATACACTTGTTATCTTAACCCAACCTCGACTTGACTTCTTTTTACTGTTGGACTACTTCACAAGACTTATTCTGGAAGAGAGAGAAGGGGTAGAGAGAGATGACTTAAATTTCTAGTAGGCGAATATTCGCTTCATACTCCCCACAACTAACACTTTTGATAGTTGTATTATTTCGTTCTTATCAAAAGTCTGCCACAAGACCAAGCTAAACTGTAACAGAAATACCCACAGAAAAGTGTTTAATAAGTGTTTATACCTCAACAATTTTGTTGGAACTCGCACAAAAATGGTAGTTATTCTTTTGCCATGTGTCGCTTTTAACCAATTTTTATAGAAATTGATTCAGTAGTTTCTGTATTAACTAACGAACTAATGCGACTGAAAACAATACATCTGCCGCTTGGTTAGTTAAAAATAAATGATTAGTACTCTGTTATTGCAGAATATATTTGTTTATCAAATTAAAAAATTAATATGTATGCATTAAAGAAGTTTAGAGAGGAATAATAAATTTTGTCTATTTGATTTCGTGTTTCTTATGATTTCTGTTTTTATAGAAAATCAGCATATTGATTTTTGATAAACCAAACAAAAACTGTTAGCAATCGATTCTGTGAATGATTTAGAAGAGAAAGGTGATGGCAGACGGAGTTAGAGGAAATAAGTAAGGAAGGATAATAACAAGCCGCGCATGCGTGGTCCCCCTCTGTATGTGACTCGATGTGGTGAGTGTAAAATGCAATAAATTTGGGCAAGTTGGGGCATTTTCGACTCCCCTTTGACCCCCTGGGGGCGCGAACCAGAAGTTTTCTGAGCTCAAGGATGCTCATTTTATATCCAGAACAATTGCCTCTACATTTTGGCCAAGTTTCAGAAAAATTGAATGTATGGATCAAACGTTATGAGAGAAAAGGGTCATTTTTTGCCATTTCAGGGGGCTTTTGACCCCCTGGGTCGCGAAACAGATTTTTTCCAAGGTCAGTTATACTTATTTTCTATTAGGAACAATTGCTTCCACATTTTGGTCAAGTTTCAGAGAAATTGAATGGATGGATGAAAAGTTATGGGGCAAAAAATGTCATCTTTTGCCATTTCAGAGCCTTTTGACCCCTGGGGGGCTAACCAGATTTTTTTTCAAAAATCGGAGAATGTCACTTTCTAACCTGACCAAAGTTACAACTTCATGCAAAATTTCAGAGAAATTCAATGAATGGTTGCGGAGAAAAATCCGGACGGACGGACGGACGGATGGACGGACGGATGGACGGGCGGAAATGCCTCAAAACATAGCGAAGCTATATTACGAAATGAACGGACTATTCTATCATTATAGTTGTAATCTTCTAATAGACGTAGTACAAATACTCCAGCAGGGTTTTTGATACCAAAAAAAAATCAAGCGAACGGTTGGGGTCGGTCACGTTTCCTTTCTCCTAGTCAAAGTCTAAATACTAAATATCGGTATTGCTAAGTAGAGGTAGCCGATGGCGATTGCCACAAAATGACCGTCATCGAAGCGACGGTTGAAAAGGCCGTTTGTCACTGAAATGTTAATCTTGACGTCGTCAGTTGAATATTTGATGAACTCGACACGACATTATTGAATATCTAATCATGTTTACGGTCGGATTGTGGACGAAGCCAATAAAAACGATCGAAAGCAATTAAACATCCGATCGTTATTAGCCAGATACACACATAAAATAAACGCGTACACCGACGAGTAGCGATTCTACGGCGAAATTTACTGGGTTGCCCCTCTCTACTTTTATATTATTTAGTCCTATTATAACAAGGATTTTTCAACACTATAATGAAAGTTGCAAAATACATAGAATATTCATAGGCAAACAATATTTCATAAAAAATGTTTGCTGGCGTCAGCATATTTTATGACGTCATCAGTTTTACTCAGGTGTGTGACAATTTAGTATCTTCTACCAAAACCATTAGGGTTATCGTATTGAAACTTAGCAGGGATATAGATGCTGCACTTTTGAATTTGATCTGTCATCGCCGGAAAGTGTCTGGTCAGCGCAGGTCACAAATAAACGGTCTGTGACTGTATGTTATGTTTGTTGTATTTACTGATTGATACCGGCACTCGGCTTGAAAGGTCTGTAGGACCGCGTTTTACAAACATCACTTGATATTGCTAAATGGTCACTTATCTAAGTGCAATGTAACAGCATAGAAGTTTCACAGGGCGAGTCGAAAAAAGAAAGACCCGACACTATACTTTTTCATATCGCCAAGAACAGATCCGGACTATTTTTTACGTAGATCTCTAGTTCTTTTTAGATCAAATGTATTCATCGCAGTATTCCTTCTCGGTAAAACAAATGTGGCATGACGGAGAATCTTTCAATTGAATGCAAAATTAGTGTTTTCCTGTTTGAAGAGGTTGGTTAATGTAATGTAAAAGTCGTGTTTTCCTTTGTTCTAGTTCGTCTGATTCGTTGACCTAGTGATCTTCATCAATACGCTGTTTTGATACCTTGTTATAATACAGCTTCCAATTCCAGGAGCTTCTCTCCAAGAACTGCAGGTTTGTGGGACTCTCTTCGTTGTGACTGTTTACCTCCTACATATAGCATTTATCTTTTTAAGACTACAGTCAATTAACATCTCCTGTCTTTGCAATAATCATCTTTCGTTTTTTAGCTCCTTGCATCAAGTGGTTTCATGCCTTGTCTGGAACGACTTCCATAAAAAATAGCATGCACTCAAATCATAGGTTACCAAACGTTTCATTGTGATATCCACGTATGAAGATAAACCCTTCTTTCATTAATTAGGAAGGGAAAAATGTGTCAATCACTACAAAAAATGTAATAAAGTACGGACAAGACATGAACACCGCATACATTCAGACTATAACACGTATTTAACTTTACTATAGAAGACGTTGAACACAATCACGAACTCAAGACACACGAGCCTGTAGTAATAAAGACGAAAGCGAACACTTACCAGCTTCAAATTGTATTAGATGCTTCGCGTGTAAGACAACTGAAAGAATAAGAACTCGTGTTCATGTAGTCAGTTAGGAAGAAGACTCATGGTATCTTGTTCCGCGGATGGTATGTCCTAGGAAATAAACTTTTAGATTTTGGAACAGAGAAAGAAAGGAAGGTATCTTGCTGTGGTTATAGCCAGATTAGTTCTTGCTGTGAATGTTTTACAGGGGGCAGAGATTGGAGCTAAGTTGAGCACGCACCGTGAAGATGACGATGCGGTAGATAAGGGCTAGCAACATATCTGCTGTATGAAAGAGGCTGCAGAAACGAGAAGAAATCACCCCCACCAAATTGCGAAGTCAATTATGTACTTTGTCAAGACAAGAAAGAGTACTTCGAGCGGCATCTTCCCAGATATGACAGCGGTACTTCATCCTAGAGCGAATCTGGCTCTTATAAATTTAGGATATTGCATCAGAAGTCAGGTACTTTCTGGGGTGGTAGAATGACCTAACGATTTTTCCAAACTTAACAGATTTGGTGTAAGTCTTCCATTTCAGGTCTGGGGTAAAAGTCAGTCCTAGAACCTTATCGAAGGAAGGGGTTTTCCTCTGGGAGGGAGCCATTCATTTCGACTGGGGAAAAGTGAGGATCCGAGCGTTGGTGGTGAAAAGAGGAAAGCTTGGTTTTTTTCCCTCATTTGACCACGTGCTCCAAGTCAGAGAAGAGAGGGTCAGAAAGATCTTGATTATCGGTGCTCTTTGAAGTTCTGACATAGGTATGTGTGTCGTCTGCATAGATGTCAACGAATGATCTCAGAATATGATCATTTATGAAGACCATGAAGACGTTTGGGCCCAGGATGGATCCTTGAGTTATAAATAAATAAATTTTAGATTGTAGGCGGCAAGTACCTTCGGTTACCATTTACTGCTTTCTAACCGAGACGTATAGGTTATTTTATTTATAAACGATAAGAAAATATTTATTTAATTTCAACAGTTAGAAAAATGATTAAACATTGTTCTTAAATATTTTTTTCAAAATAACTTTTGTAGCATATTTTTACCCATAGTTTTAAGAGTTCCCTGTTCTTTGGGTTTATCTAAAGAAAGATATTCACAGCAGTTACGCGAACATTCGTAAGCACATAGGTTTCGCCAATATTCGAAAGCACAAAAGTTTCGCGAATATTCGATGTTTGAAAAATAAACCCTTGTGCATCCAATACGTTTCGTACCCACGTTTCCTTTTTCGTTACTTCGAATCTACTTGATTATATTTTAGTAAGTAAAAAGATGCTTCCCTTACGCATACATACATATTCATTGATTTACATGTATTGTCACTATTTTCGTACTATATGTGCCTTCAGAGAAACACTTTAATGAACGTTAAAAGACCTTGCAGGGTAAAACAATAATGCAAAGGACTGCGTAAAAAGTGCTTCAAAGACACACAAAAAAGAAAAAATGAACATTAGATTTGTGTCTACACAATTTCTTGGCCTTTTGGTCAAGATCGAAATGTAGTATCTGTTCCGATGGATACTGCACCCCATAGACTGGTATTGTCTTGGCCTTCGGATCTTGATTTACGCCGATCTATGGGTCTGTCCTGTGCAGTTCTAGGAGGTCCACTCTCTCAGGCTTCACCTCCCCTCTTTGGGGAGGAGTAAGTTTATTGTTTACTGCCTGAGGCGCCCCTACCGGGGAATGCCGACGGGACTGCCCAGGCAATTTTTAAACCCCACTTTCCCGACCCGACCTTGGGTCACATCTTACTTGTAGGAGTAAGATAAAAACTGGCCTTGTGCCTAACTCCTGGAGAGGAGTAAATCAATACACAATAAGGTAATGGATTTTTAGTAGCCAATTTATTGGTAAGGACAGAGAGAGGGCGTGGTCATATGAAATGTATTTTTGTGGACATGACAGCTTAAAGTGACGGAAAGAGAGAGCGAGGGAGGGGGTATGTTTGCAGGCAGTTTAGAGAAAGGGAAAGATAGTGATTATAGGCAGTTTAAAGTGAGGGGGAGAGACGGGTAGCCGTGAGGTACGCTGTCTTTCTATACGATAAACGTTAAGTTAACTAAAGGGACTATGGTTTATTGGATACGTCAACGGACGATTAATCATGCAAATGTGGTTTCGAGTCGCCACAGAGGCATACTATTTTTTTTTAATAATGTTTCAAATCTTTAACTTTTGTTTCATTTGCTTTTACTTTTTATTATCGTTTCAAAAACTCGGCTGTGCCTTTGATTTTACATTTGTTTATTTTATTAAACGCAGATTTTTTATTAATAAAAATTGCTACTTAACCCTTTTTGGTTTGCAGGGAATTGGGAATCATTCTCTAATAGAAAATAATTTCTGGACTAATCGGAGGCCAGAATTTACTTACTAATCGAGTTATAGTTTTATAACAACTTTGATCAATTAAAAAATTAACTTTCGAGAGACGCTACGTGGCGACAACCATAAATAAATTAAATTAAATTAAAAAACTAAATTTCTTTCTGTCAAGGTGTGGTCAAACACCATTATATAAACATAAATGAGCGCATGTCCAAAGAATTGTACCTGCAAAAGGTTGCCCTCAAATCAAAACTCACTGCCGGGGGGGGGGCACTCTGGACTACCTTGTCCACCACGGACCCGACACATTCATATTACTGGAATACACTAGACAACTTTTGTTTGAAGTCCTATACATATCAGCTTTATTTATCAGATGTACTGTTTTATCATTGAACTAGGCAACCGTTTAAGAAGAAATGTGTCCGTAATGATTTGTGATATTTCAGCAGTTTGTCCCAGAGGACACAAATCCCCATCTGAGAAAAGGCCTCATCAGGATTAGCATACGTACTACATGGAACTGATTTAATGTATGAGATCTCTCTTTTGATGGAATTACGTCTGGAAGAGATTGAGCAATAAACATTCCTATCAATTATTCTTATAAAGTAGAATTTGATTGTTTGCACAACGTTCCGTGGAAGACTGTTACACTCTCAATTGCCAGTACGTCACATGAAAGAGAATTACACAAAAATGAAGATTATTAAATGATTCTGAGAAATTCGATGACCAATAGAAAAAATATATATTGCACTGTTATCAACTGAAGGTTTAAGAGCAGATAAAATTGACTTAAAATGTTTTGCTGGTTAATTTCATAACCGTTATGATAAAAGCACAATTAAACTACATTAAATCGACTATAATTAAAGAAAATGTCACGTGAAAATATAGATCAGGTCATCGCATGAATTCTGTCTGGGTTATAAGAGTCTGAAATTTTTTTTTATATACTAATACGTCACCGCTTATCTAGGCCCAAAGGCCATTTGAGGATAAGGGTGAATGAGTTTGTCAGGTGGGTAGTGAGACAGACACCTTGAGGATTGGAGATGATAATGGAAACTGGGTAGAATTTGTTAACATTGAGCTTGAAAACTACCATGTTGTAGTCAGATGTATAGCAACCCCGTTGTAATGTGTTCCACAGACGGGTAATCCTTGGAAAGAAACTACTCATTAAAGTTCCGTTTAGCTCCAGGTAAACAGAGAAAAAAAGAAAAATTATTTACAGTGGTTGTATCTAGATGAGTTTTGCTCTGAATGTTTTACAAGGAGTAACTAAAAATTGGAGCTCAGTCGAGACCATACAGTAAGTGGTAATGTCTAATGCGACTAAATAATATTTATAGATTATGCACACGTATTTAGACACATTTAACTTCATAAGATTTTATTTTACAGGAAGAAATTAATTAAAATGTTACTGTTGAAACATTAAAACATTATCCTATTTGAAGTACATTATTCTTATTAGTTTACAAAAAGTATCTCTGCAGTCGACGCGACTCGAAATACTCACTCAGCTTATGGATAAGAAGACCTGAATAGAAAATAACGTACAGGGGGAAGGTTTACCAAATTAAGAAATGAAGATGTTGACAATGAAGACCGATCATGTCGTCCTGCTGAGTAAGATGAAGAGATCATTGTGGCATCACTTAAGTTAAAGGATTGGCAATGAAACTTTTCTTAGACAATACAACTGTTCACTGTCATCTGAAACAACATGGAAGGTTTCCAAAATTAGAAAAATTGGTGCCTCATTGATATATGTCTGAAGGCAACCATAAGTCGTGAGTTTAGATCTGAATTGCTCTCTTGTTAATTCCTTCCTTTATCGACGTACGATATACATCGATGGTGTCGAATCTATTGGCGAGACATTCCACCTCTATATCGACTTAGTAACATTAATTAAAATAATAGTTCGTTATAGTTCTGGCTAAAAATGTACAGTTTAATTTTATCACATGAATCAACGCATTAACTGTTCGATAGAAGTGTCGAGTGTAAGGAGGACAACATAGCATGTCTCTTCGGCACTCGTCGGCGCAAAAGTTGCTCCCTTTGTTATGCTGCATTTCTTAAGTGCTTAAAAGTATGACAACAAACACTGATGTATAAAAAAATAATATGTATTGATTGTCGGTGGCGGTGAACGGATGCGGGTTAGTAATGAGAGCGGGAGAGGCACGGGTATTGACGGAGGTTGATCTCTTTAACTCGATCACCAGTTGACTCTCGATCTAAATTTGAGCTCATTTATATAACGTGTTATTGGTCGCCCACGCTACCTACCTGTAAACGTTCATTTTTGAATTTCGTCTTCGCTGTCAATGTAGCCACGCCTGTTGGATGTTTATTTAGCGACGGTTGTATTCGCGTCTGAAGAATACCCTTGCAGTTAACATTTGCAGGTGTTTTTCATCAAATCTATAGATATCTTATTTTTCAAAGAGTTGTCACCTGTGTTAATCAACCGCGTTTTGTGTCTGTGTAAGTAGGTTTTATTTCTGTCGGTGTCATTTCTGGTGCATTAAACCCAATATGCATCAGTTACAAAAAGCAAGAGAGTTTTATTGTTATAAAATAATGCTTTTGTTTCTTACTTAAATTCAGTTACAAATAAACACATGCGCCGGTTTTGTCACACCGACTCTCTGTCTCACCGTCTCTCTCTCTCTCTCTCTCTCTCTCTCTCTCTCTCTCTCTCTTTATATATATATATATATATATATATATATATATATATATATATATATATATATATATATATATATATATTTCTCTCTTCTTTTCAACGAGTCTCCCTGTCTGTCGGACTCTCTTTTCTGTGAGACACTCAAAAGGCATCATGTTAAATAAGCTTTTTATCCGACGTTAGCTCTGTCGTAAATGCCTGTGACCCGATTCCTGACCATAGGTTTTTCGGACATTCTTTTGTTGATCTTCACATCATGGAAAAGGAATGTTTTCGCTTTTTCATTTATTTTTTAAATAGTTCTTTCTTTTTATCATTTTGACATCGAATCAGTCCTCAGCTGATCCTGGCTGAAAACCCACGTCATGCCTAATAACAACAACAAGAGCAAAGATTTTTTAAAAAGAATTGCCCATATTTCGAATGTTAGAATCGAAATAATTTGGCTTAAACTGTTGATATAATACAAAAGGGAAGGACCCATAAAAATGGTTTACTTTAAACCATGCAGAACAGTTAAAAAAAACTGAAAACGTGAACATTATTCTTTGTTTAAGAGAGCAAACTTAAGTTATTCTCTTTCTCTCATACAGCATCCGGCGATGATTAAATTGTTAATAAAGAACAAAATGTCATAATCGTCCGTGTTAACTAATTCAAATTAACAACGACTGTGTGTATTTCGTTTAGAAAGACAACCATCATCAATAAGAAGTCCTAATTCCTTCATCTTCGAGAACTAGCCACGAAATTGTTATCATCATCAGCGTTAAAGGAACGACCCCACACGAAGAAGGGTTGCTCGAAGAAGAGTTTATACAACACTCTGAACTTATTTCTAAGAGCAAGAAATGTCACTAACATCAATTAAAATTGTTTGGAACACTATGAATTCTTTGGTATAACACCGTGAAAAATTTTTCTTTTTATTTAGAAACACGCATAAACCATAATACTTGACTTTAATTCAAAACCCAAAGAATATTTTTCTTTGACAATGCTTAAAAATTACTTTCGTTTTTTTCAAGAGTCATGGTATAATAAAACTAATTCAGCTATTATAAGTTATTATTAATAGATAAACAAATGAGGGACATGATGAAGAGATGACTTTATGCTACCGAAAATAATTTACGGCTCGAATTAAATTATAAAAGACAAAACGGTCGATTGTCCTAAATTCAACTTCCCGTCTGCTTTTAATCCATATTTTTAAAGTCAGTTCTCTATACATGCAAATTAGTTGCTCACGCATGCAAATAAGTAGCAACAATAAAAACTTGCAATTATGAACACTAATTATTTTCTCTCTGGAAAACGGTCGGCTGACACGCGAAACAACTGGTACGCTTTGAAGCTGGTAAGTTTTCGTCTCTATAGTAACCATCATTTTACTATACAAAATTCTTTGCGAAATATTCGCCTCTGTTGCAAAGTTGATTAGGCAAATTTAACAGATATAAATGTTATTGTGTTCGTTTTTGTTCAATTATGTTACATTCATTGATATAATTTGAATTTAAATGTAATCTTTGTTCCTCTTCTCTCTATCTATCTATCTATATATATATATATATATATATATATATATATATATATAGTTGCGTTTTGTTTATTATCTATGTACGTATAAGTTTCGTTCTTTTTTAATTGGGACTCGTCAGTATAGAGATATAACAATTCACCACTGGTCGCTTGATTCGAAACCCCAGGCTACGAGTATTTTACAATTCAAATCCCGACACCTAGAACCATTTGGCTACTACTGTATAGCTAAATGAACATTGATAATTTTAACACTTATTTCGGCGGCTTGACGCCATAAAAGTGTTCAACTTAATGAAAGGAACGAAGCATTTATAGTTAGCGATGTCACGCTGTGTTAATACTACACTTACAGTGCCCATCTAGAGGGTTTTCTAGGGGCTACACATAATAGATATTTGTTTTTTGTTTATTATCTATGTACGTATACGTTTCACCCTTTTTAATCGGGACTCATCAGCGTAGTGATATAATTATTCACTACTGGTCGCGTGATTTGAAACCCCGGGTTACGAGTATTTTACAAACAGAAAATCGAATGCGAATGTGTGTAGTTGTGTTAGTTCGTAAAATATTCTAACTAAAGGGTCCTAAGCTGCGATGAATATGACATGTGTGTGAAATAAGATGTCACTAATTATTACTGCATTAATCATATCCATGTCAACGGTGAGCACAACGTCGCCGACGTTCTTCACATCGATCACGGCCGTCTAATATAACGAAGATGGCATTCACGTCGACATGAATTAAATTTACTCATATAAAAACTACATTCTATGTTCTAATTCGATGACATACAATCATGGCCATCCCTATAACAGGCCTAGAGATCTAACATTTGCAGTCTCTGACTGGAGGCAAGTTTTATAATCAGTCAGCTGAGATTTGTTTTAGCTGCCAATATTTCGCTATTATGAAATGATTTAAACCATGGCCATCAAAACTTCGCATTGAAATAAAAATAAATCATTGAAATATGCATTTGCATTTGTTTATTCAAAGTTACCTGTCTCTTAATTTCTAGGATTTCTATCAGTATTTGGCAAATTTGTAAATTAGCCGATTGTGGTTCTTATTTGGTATGTAAAACAAAATAATAAAACTAATTTCACAGGAAAAGTGTCCCTGTTTTAAACTGCTGTATCAGTTATCTTAGAAACTCACATCGCCCCAGTTGCACGATCGCTTGGCTTGTTATAGGGATGGACATGCATACTATTGATTTCTTCTTCCATTGTGGTATCACCATACACGCACATATATATATACATTATGTATAAAACTATAAATATGGCAAGAAACCTACAGTGAAACTTACTGTTTTATTCCTGAGAAGGATTATCAGGCTAATAGCCTGATGATTTCTTTCGGGAATGAAATAGGAACGTTTCTGTGTAGCTTACTTTTCATAAGTATGTTTTATACGACTAGTAAGCTCTACGCATGCACTGAGCACTGTTGAAGTAAATGAAACAATGAATATATACGTAATATGTTAGTTTATAATATTTAAGTATATACATGAAATAGTAATACCTATATATTCATCACATTTGCATAATCATTTGTAAAAACCTATCTTAATAAATAATTGGCATGTGTTATTTGTATTTGATTGTTATACATGATTCTGCTATGTATAGGCAGTACTTTCGTATATAGAAGAAAGCAATAGAAAATATAATAAATAACTCAAATGTATTAAATATTTTATGTCCTATTTAGAGTTAATGTTCTGGGGTCATAATCTAAATGTTAACTAGGTTATTCGAACACTATGATCAGTTATGCACACATATGCATTTACACACTATGATCAGTTATGCACACATATGCATTTACATACTATGATCAGTTATGCACACATATGCATTTACACACTATGATCAGTTATGCACACATATGCATTTACACACTATGATCAGTTATGCACACATATGCATTTACACACTATGATCAGTTATGCACACATATGCATTTACACACTATGATCAGTTATGCACACATATGCATTTACACACTATGATCAGTTATGCACACATATGCATTTACACACTATGATCAGTTATGCACACATATGCATTTACACACTATGATCAGTTATGCACACATATGCATTTACACACTATGATCAGTTATGCACACATATGCATTTACACACTATGATCAGTTATGCACACATATGCATTTACACACTATGATCAGTTATGCACACATATGCATTTACACACTATGATCAGTTATGCACACATATGCATTTACACACTATGATCAGTTATGCACACATATGCATTTACACACTATGATCAGTTATGCACACATATGCATTTACACACTATGATCAGTTATGCACACATATGCATTTACACACTATGATCAGTTATGCACACATATGCATTTACACACTATGATCAGTTATGCACACATATGCATTTACACACTATGCTTCACTTTTTCAATGGTTTTGCATTCATTTAAAACAAATATTGAAAGATGTCCAAGTTTATTTATTATACGATTTCATATATATATCTAAACGGAATTTTATTTTTGTAATTAAATTCGCATTCACAGCTATTCTATATAAATTCCGTTTGTTTTAGATTTTTCGTTAATGTTATTTATTGTCAGTTAAACTAAGATTTAAAAGATTTAACCCTCCCACGTATTTACATTTGCAAAATAATTAACATGGGTCGGGGTTAACGTCAGCTAAAACATGTTATTATTTTCCTTGTTTGTATTTACCTGTTTAGATTTTTAAACGTAACCTTAATATAATAAGTTATCTATTATTGCTATAACGAAATTCCGCAGATATTTACACATCTATGTTAACATAACACAGTTAGGCTAATTTAAAGTCACTATTATTTAAAAGATGGTTTAAATATTATTCTTAAAACTTTTCAACAGTAGTAATTGTACATGTCATTTGTTATAGATTTCTTAAAGCCTATTTTTATAAATAGCTATCATGTGTTTTTTCCTTTTAAATTGTGTTGTACTAGTTTGCTCAGTATAAACATTAGTTTACGCCTATTAGAAAGGACTCGAGCACAAGTATAAATAACTATAATATATTAAGTAGATTTTGTTTAATTTGAGGTTTATTTTGAAGGGAGATTATCGAAAGTAAAATATGCATTAATTAGATAATGTACCACCGTATGTTTTCATGGCATTATTACAAAGTTTCAATATAAAAATAAACATCAATATGTTAATTTTTATATTGAAACTTTGTAATAATGCCATGAAAACATACGGGAAAATAACGCTGTTTTAATATCTGGGAGAGATAATTCATATACATTGTACGAAAAGCTTTAGTAAAGTTAATAAACACCTGATAATGACCCCTTCCATGTTAAATATATTTCTCTTGTAGCTGTCTGATGAAAAATATCATATATGCAATTCCTATACCGTTTATGAAACAATCCTGTGATTCTGGAAAGGTATAATCAACATTAAATTAAAAGTCTGTCGAGCATAATTCTATACGGAATATTTCCCACAACAGAGAGCAGGAAGATTGCATGGTAGTTTCAACAAGTTGTTCTTTGAAAATGACGACCATGAGAGAATTTTTCTAATTTTGTGGGACACATTCGTCCTTCCAGATATTGCGCGACGGATTAAGTATTACATCATTTCTGCACTTAACCCGTATATGACATGTGATTAACCGTTGTTACACTTCTAAGCCGCTATATTGGTTTCACAAAAAGGAAAAAGCGTATTTCCCTATTTACGTGCCACCCCACGAGAACAAAGTTAGATACAAGGTTCGTTTGGGAAAAATCTAGTTCACCAAAACGAGGCACTTTGGATTGAGACAAAAAAATTATTTTCAACTGCCTTACTAGAGAAGGATGTCTCTTTCACCGACCGAGGACAGAAAAAAATGAAGCATCAGAACAGATACCACACTTTGTTCATAGCCAAAAGGCCAATCGTATGTCATTAAATCTTTTGTGGGTTTGAAATGAATTCACTGGATGAATTTTCTATTGACCATTTAAAAGCTCATGAAATGTTCTTTTTAACTTATGCCTGTGTCTTTTGGACCACAATGTAATTGTTTGCCATCTTTGAAATGCAGGGTTGATATTGGCGATGAAGGCACATAAACTTCACGTAAGAGATGATACAATAAGTTTATGTTATTAGAATTAGATACCGCTTTTATTGTAGGGGGGCGTTTGTTCCACCACGTGTCTTGCATAATTCGAGGTGTATGCTGTACAGTTGACTACCTCTTTATATAGCATTTCATTCTCAAATGATTGACCACTCCTTTTCAACGTCATTGCTTTGTTCTTTTGGTTCAATAATGCTTGAACCTATACCCTATTTTCACTAGCGAACAAATTGTGATTCTTTCTCTTTATGAACCCAAGAACAACAGAAAACATGTCATTCACTGATCGTCTCGGTTTTACTTTCATATCATTATTTTTCAGATTCAGACGTTTTCGAATTGTCATGTTACTAACATTCGCGAATGTGTTATTACAAACTTTACAAGAACAAACGGGAGACTAGTCAAGCATTCTGCGCTGCACATAACACAGATACTACAAATGGAATGCATATCACTATTTCCAATGAGAACATAATCAATTGGCTGTCTTCAAAATTAATAATCCATTAGTTTTACAAATCTTTATTATAAAGTGAGGTGCTTTTTCTCTTTTTTCGTTTCGTTCGCTATCAAACATGTATACATGTATTTATATGATATATATATATATATATATATATATATATATATATATATATATATATATATATATATATATATATATATACATTGGAGAGCCATGAATATTATAACTGTCCTGTTTTAAAATCTCCGAAACAGTTACATGGTAAACAGTTGATGATCCCCGTGTTAATATTAGACACTTACGTGAAGGTCTCCTGTTTTTGTTTCACTGTTAGATACTTAATCCCCTGTTTTTATTTTATTTACTTACTATTATATCATTTTATTTTTTTTATTTATGAATTTTCCAACGAATGTTCAGTCTGCAATATTTCGGATTTAGTTAGTTTCTCTGGGAATTTAAACTGCATTTTTTTTTAAATAACGCAAAGCTTCTTTAGACTATATATATATATATATATATATATATATATATATATATATATATATATATATATATATATATATATATAGTCTCGGAAGTTTCTCAACCATTAAAACTAAAAGCAAAAGAAAAAAAAGAAAAAAAAACCCGTAAGTCCCAAGTCGTTCAGTGAAAAATCACTCATGTAAGTCAATTTAGTTTTTACATATATATATATATATATATATATATATATATATATATATATATATATCCACCATGTATAATACATATAATAAATGTTATCATTAACATAAAGTTGTGTGCCATCTATTTTAAAAGATCGTATATGTGATTGATGCAAAACAAGAATATAACAGATCACGAAAAAGAGAAAAGAAAAGTAATAAAAAAGAAAAGGAATGAAAAGATAAAAAATAAAAGATAAAAACCAAAGTAAAAAAGAGAAAGTTTAAATTCCAATGACAGAAAATACACAAAAGACATCAGTATCTTCGGATTAAGTTTCGGCTCGAGAACAAGTTTTCGAACGTATAAACATTGTGGGTGGGAGAACACGGAGAGAACGCTTCTATTTGAAATGATTATCTAATACATAAGACTGCCCCGAGCGCTTTCTTTCCCATCTGCTGTTGCGCATTTAGTCAGCTAAGCCTTCGGCCATGTTGTCTAAATTGATCATGCAAATCAACAACTCTCTCTGGGGCATGGATGGTCAGCCACGAAACAGTAAGTATATATTGACCATACAGGCAATTATTTATTAGAACCACACTTTCATAGTCACGGATGGCCTAAATATCATATACTTTCTCTCCATCTCTCCTACAAAATTAGCCCAGTCTAATAATAATCTCTACAAACAACACTTTTTACAGTTATAGATGGCCAAAATAACATACTTTTCCCATCTCTCCTCAAAATTAGCCCAGTCTAATAATAATCCATACAAACAACACTTTTTACAGTTATAGATGGCCAAAATAACATACTTTTCCCATCTCTCCTCAAAATTAGCCCAGTCTAATAATAATCCATACAAACAACACTTTTTACAGTTATGGATGGCCAAAATAACATACTTTTCCCATCTCTCCTCAAAATTAGCCCAGTCTAATAATAATCCATACAAACAACACTTTTTACAGTTATAGATGGCCAAAATAACATACTTTTCCCATCTCTCCTCAAAATTAGCCCAGTCTAATAATAATCCATACAAACAACACTTTTTACAGTTATGGATGGCCAAAATAACATACTTTTCCCATCTCTCCTCAAAATTAGCCCAGTCTAATAATAATCCATACAAACAACACTTTTTACAGTTATAGATGGCCAAAATAACATACTTTTCCCATCTCTCCTCAAAATTAGCCCAGTCTAATAATAATCCATACAAACAACACTTTTTACAGTTATGGATGGCCAAAATAACATACTTTTCCCATCTCTCCTCAAAATTAGCCCAGTCTAATAATAATCCATACAAACAACACTTTTTACAGTTATAGATGGCCAAAATAACATACTTTTCCCATCTCTCCTCAAAATTAGCCCAGTCTAATAATAATCCATACAAACAACACTTTTTACAGTTATGGATGGCCAAAATAACATACTTTTCCCATCTCTCCTCAAAATTAGCCCAGTCTAATAATAATCTCTACAAACAACACTTTTTACAGTTATGGATGGCCAAAATAACATACTTTTCCCATCTCTCCTCAAAATTAGCCCAGTCTAATAATAATCTCTACAAACAACACTTTTTACAGTTATTGATGGCCAAAATAACATACTTTTCCCATCTCTCCTCAAAATTAGCCCAGTCTATTAATAATCTCTACAAACATTTATTTACGAAAATCACACTTTTATAGATACAGATTGGGCTTCAAATTGTATACCAAGTAACCGCTACCAAGTAACCGCGTCACCCCAAGAGTTAGTTGGTCCAACCCTTTGAGTGATAGTTACTTGGTCTCTTGGAGTTACCTGGTCCATTGCGGTTACTTGATTCCTTAGACATTATGAGAGTGATGGGTTATAAACATAAGTTCCTTGTTTTGTTTTTTTGTTTGTGTCCCTTCGGGTGATGACTTCAAGTTCTACTGTAATTCTAATTTCATATCATAATAAAAAGTGTATTAAAGAAAACACTCCAATGGACAGAAAAAAGTGACTGATTACGCAAATTTATTTAATCACAAGACTATTCATTTGGTCAACAGAAGGTTTATCCATTTACCCATTTGCATTAGTAATGTTACTGTACGTTTACTTGTCTAAATACCAATTCCAGTTTCAATACTTTAGGAGTTAATTCTACGTGTCCTCTACTTTTCCAAGTGTATCATTATTTATGAATATTAGTACACATGGCCCGCATTTTTTCGACCTAGTTCCCATTTTGAAAGCAATGCAACAAAATAGTTTATTTAAATTACCCAGGTCATTTGCTAAGACAAGTGCCAGCTTTACTTTCTTCAATAAAAATTAATTTTTCATTTTAATATTTCTGTAGAGTACTGATAAACTGAAAATAAAAAATCGAAGTTAGACAACACTTCAGTTATATTAGTCTATCGAAAAAGTTAGAAAATGTAGAAAATATCCAGTGTATCCATCGTATGGAACAAGGGGCCAAGTTTCCGGGCGTGTGGTCTGATAACTTTCTCTTTCAGAATTGTTTTAAACTTTTGATATTTGCCATCATCATTGAAAGATTGCCTTCAAGAGCTTTGTCATTATTTTGTATTCTGGGGTTAAATTCTGCTAAAAAGTTTTTCCTGATTTCATTAACGTCATAATGGCAAAAATTACAGCATCCAAACCGTTTTGGATCGCTTAGTCAACATTTTAAAAAGATAATTGATTTTTCTCCTAATCGAGGGTCCAGTATCCTAAGTCTATTTCTGATAAACATATAAGGGTTGGCATTTCCACATTGCCTATCACGAAAAATACCATGTTTCCTTTAGGAAACAAAGTGGGAAAGCACATCCTAACCTATTTGGGATTGTTCACTTTCATCAATTTTCTTTCAGATTTATTCATTTTGGAATTGTACATGTCATTTCTTTTGGTAAAGACATAAATCAGCATCTTTATTGGTAAAATGAGTTAACAAATGATTAAAATATTCTGTGCAGTTCTGGCCAGTACAAATGACAATTCTATTGAGATCATTGGTTGTGTCAATTCATGTCTTTATAAATGTCATTGTTTTCTTTAATCTAATTAAGTGAATCCAAACCATATGTTTATTATTTACCAATTATTTCCAAATTATTTTGTTTACAGTGGCCAAATAGTCAACAACAATTTCTAAAGAAATTGTGTTCGTTTGATGGTAAAGTGCCCATGGCATGATTAATAGTATTTTCCATGGGAATTGGTAAGTGAGTCGCTATCTCTTTGATAGAAAACAACATTTGGGAAAATATCCTTTGAAGTTTTGAGGCACATCATTTATCACATTAATAAATCATTTGGCTTTTTGTGTTAATTATTTTCATAAATATTCAATTTTGTTAATGCTTTAAAATGTTTTTCAACTTAAACACCATTGATTTAAGCCAGTAAAGGAATATTTCCAATTTTCAAATAATATCGCCAATTCAGACACATCGTACATGGCAACGTATAATTTTCTTTAATGACTTCAGGAACTTTTTCATTCCATTAAATCATTTTTCTTTCAAATCATCGTCATATTTTCTTTGTTTGCAACTATCAAGGTCATTGACTTTCATTGTTTAAATTTGACAATTAAAATTTTAGTAATATGAGAAAGACTGTGGACGATATTGGGTTCGGAATGGCCAATCTTTTGAACATAGGCCAGTTTCCATCAAACAGCAATTTCATACAAATGCATACAGCTCGTAATGTATAATTAAGTCTATGCAAGACTATTTTTCTGATGAATTCAAGTTTATTACTGCTGTCATGTATTGTATTCTTCATTTCTTTAATTGTTTGCGAATTTCATTTACGGTGAATTCAGCTGAATTCCTTCATATATTTCTTTTGTTTCAAACGCCATTTAATTCCCCAGGACATCCTTCATTAAAGTCAGAACGACGGGCTAAACATTAATTAATTAAAAGCTTATCGGCTACCTGATGGATTTCCTCCTCATAAATGTCTTTAATATTATTATCACAATGTTTACCGGTGCTGAATATTGGCATTTTCACTCGTCATTGTGACAGTCAGTAGTTTCAAAATCATCACATCTAAATACATACGATAGAACATGGTCAGCACAATTTCTAATAAACAAAAAGTGCTCATTAGTAAAAGTATGGTACGAATTCTCCCCACAATAAAAAGACAACACTTCTTTTAAACACCTTTCAAAAAGAATTAACAGTATTGTCAGTATTTCCTATTTGTCTGAGTAAAATTCTCCGCTAAAGTAATTTTGTTTAGTTCTTTATTATAATTTCTTGTTCTGATGTTTTAATAAATAAACATCTGCCAATTTGTGAATAATTATCAATAAACTTTTGTCAGTGTGAATAATTATAAATAAAGTTTTATCGATTGGTGAATAATTATGAATAAACTTTTTTTCAATTTATTACTAATAATAAATGAAACAGTTGGTATAATGACATTGAAATTTAATATAAGCAATGAGATATCAAAAATAATAATAATGATAAAGGAAAGAGAAATATCATTATTTTATTGAAATTTAATATAAGCAATGAGATATCAAAAATAATAATAATGATAAAGGAAAGAGAAATATCATTATTTTATTGAAATTTAATATAAGCAATGAGATATCAAAAATAATAATAATGATAAAGGAAAGAGAAATATCATTATTTTATTGAAATTTAATATAAGCAATGAGATATCAAAAATAATAATAATGATAAAGGAAAGAGAAATATCATTATTTTATTGAAATTTAATATAAGCAATGAGATATCAAAAATAATAATAATGATAAAGGAAAGAGAAATATCATTATTTTATTGAAATTTAATATAAGCAATGAGATATCAAAAATAATAATACTGATAAAGAAAAGAGAAATATCATTATTTTATTGAAATTTAATATAAGCAATGAGATATAAAAAATAATACTACTGATAAAGGAAAGAGAAATATCATTATTTTATTGAAATTTAATATAAGCAATGAGATATCAAAAATAATAATAATGATAAAGGAAGGAGAAATATCATTATTTTATTGAAATTTAATATAAGCAATGAGATATCAAAAATAATAATACTGATAAAGGAAAGAGAAATATCATTATTTTATTGAAATTTAATATAAGCAATGCGATATCAAAAATAATAATACTGATAAAAGAAAGAGAAATATCATTATTTTATTGAAATTTAATATAAGCAATGCGATATCAAAAATAATACTACTGATAAAGGAAAGAGAAATATCATTATTTTATTGAAATTTAATATAAGCAATGAGATATAAAAAATAATACTACTGATAAAGGAAAGAGAAATATCACTTGTGTCAATTTATAAATAATTATGAATAAACTGTTGTCAATTTGTAAATAATTATAGCTTTGTAAATGAAAATGTCGAATATCATTGTAGTTTTTTCTCCGATATTTTTTTTATATAATTATAAAAGCAATTACAAACATACACATTATTTTAGATCGAATATTTTTGTCGATGATTATATAATATTTATAATTGTATAGAGTGCAAAACAAACGTGAAATATATATACACAAACGAAATGTCATTATGGAAAATCATACTATCTATATCTAATTATTAATAAAATAAGAGACATTTAAATATAAAAATTGTTAGGTAAAATATTATGAACATTTTAAATTTCAAAGAAAAGCTATGAACTATATATCAAGAAAATAGTTAGAGGCAATAGCATGGGCGAAGTTATAATTTCCATTTGTTGTGACATATGTATAGAATTAATAGTTTTTTACTTGGAAGTGGAACACGTAAAGATTAGATAACAGATCAGAAAAGAAACATGACAATACATTTACGAAAATCCTAAAATCGAATGGATATTGTTGAAAAATCAAACAAACCGGAACGTAAATGGAATATGCAAAAATGAACCTGAACACAGGAAACGAACTGGAACAAAAAGTAAAAATATGATAATATATTAAAGAATATTAAAAGAAAATAACGTTAATTGGAACATTCTCAATCTATACAGAAGACCAGAACAGACTGAAAGTTTTACTTATTATCTTTATTGATTTATTAATGCATAACCGTATATCACCATCACCATCTACCACGAGTGTTACTCTCCCTTTAATGTTGTCACTTAAAATCGCACATCTTGTTTTTCATGATCCCAATCTTTTAATTATTGACAAATTTTGATCCAGCTTATTCAGTTCTATCTATTGAGATAGGTAGCATGGAATTAAATTCAATGTTTAAAAGTTATATTGAGTCAAAGTCCACGGAGTGGAGGCGTTACTGATTCGAGATCTGTGTCATTTGAAACTGATCAACGCTTCCATATTCCTCCAAATATTTTCGATATTTACATTAAAATATCCGTTGTGCGGTTTTCTGTATTTTTGTATGAATATTATAAGTATTTGTATGAAATTAAAAAAGTTATGATGGGTAAAAGTCAATGAGGTGTCTTATTATACACACATAATATTATGATAACCTGGGGTAAGTCAATTCTATATCCAAAAAACGTGAAATTTGATTAAGAACTAAATTAGTGACAAGCTTTCAAAATGGTCGTGATTGGGAAAAGGTTGATTTTAAGAATAGTATCTACACACCACACATAACCGTGAATGATAGATATGAAATAAAATCAACATAGTAAAATTACAATATTTTTTATAAATATTTTTTATTGAAGTCGCTCCAGACAAGGCATGAAGCCACTTGATGTAAAGAGATAAAAAGAACAAAGATGATTAACACAAATACAGGGGATACCTATTGAAAAGACAAATGCTATTGATAGGAGGAAAACAGTCGATAAGAGAGTTCCACATGCCTGCAGTTCTCTTAAAGAAGCTACTGGAATAAGAAGATGTATTATAAACATGCTAAAAATTTCACGAAGATCAGATTATTGGTATTTTCTAAATATTGAAAGAGACAAGTGGTAGGTATGTTGCGATTCGATAATAGACGGGTCAATATATCCCTACCTCAAAATAATTGCAACATGTTGTTTTTGATGGTTTTATGTTAGGCTGGATCATACAACATATTAAAAGTTGGACAAGATCTGAGTATGGGAAAGTGTCAAATTTAGAATATGACTTGTTTTGGTTTACAAGTCATTTTTCATTTACATGGGAAGCACTAACTCGGTGAGTTTTCATGATAAATCAATAAATTATGGATTTTTACTTGTTTTCAGGGTCAATCTTTCCCATAAAATGGGTTACCAGTGATGCCAAATAAACCCTTATACCATATCTAAGGGTACTGGACCCCTAACCCCCTCATTACATCCACATTGGTACCCCTACTCCTAAACCTCTTATTGTACTCACCCAGGTTCACAAACAGGCATATGGGTGATGGTTTTTGTATGGGTACCAGTGGTGAATTATTACTTTCTTCAATTAATCGGGCTCCTTACCTCCGTATATAAATGAAATTGTTTTATAGGGTATAGGATTCCTGAGAAAACAACTGAAAAACTCAGAGACAACGTTTTACCTTATCAAAAACTACCCTCACAAACAATCCACTAACTCCATATACTAATACACATATATTTTCGTATATTTTCAAGGTCAAGCATGAGTTGAGCCGCCAGTAGAGAAACTTGTCTTTTATGCGAACATGATTTGGACTGTGGTGCTTCGAGAAAAGGGTGCTGCAGGTGTCAACCGTGCAAGTATCGAAAGAGGTGTCAAAGTTATTGTTGAAGCCGGATCTAGTGTTCACATGAACAAAATAGACATTGTTTTAGCCTCAAAAAAAGGATGATTCTGCTCGGCCAGTAAAAAGGGGCGCTCGTGTTTCTCTGGGATGATATGACAGTAAAACGCATTGCTTTTTCTGTGGAACTGATACTACGAAAAAAGATTATAAACGAAAAAGTGATGGAAATATTTTCTATGTGAAGACATGCATTTGCTCAAACTATCCTGGTTCGTTGCAAAACAAGAGGGGTAAGTGGGTCATTGCTGTTCAAGGTCGGATCGAATATTTTGGAGGTGATCTTCATGCTGCAGACTGTGTGAACCACCAGTCATGTAACGTCAACTTCCATATAATGCGAAGCATTCCAAGACAGTTCACGCCAGTTGAATTAACCAAACGGCGAAAAAGTGGAAAACCTAAAGACAGCGATCAAGATAGAACATTCGAAAGGGTGTGTATATTCCTGGAGGAAAACGATGAGGAACAGATAACGATATAGGACCTTGTCGCTTAAATGGGAGAATACTTACGAGGTATTAAATCAACGGCATATGGAAATCAGTACCTCAAGGAAAAACTGATAAGTCGATATAGAAACTCTTTATTTGTGACCAAAGGCCGTTGTAATGTCGCAAACATTGTGACATTTAGGGGAAAAACCGTGACATTCTACGTGAATACTACAATTCACCTCTGACAGATGATAAGGAAGCACAAAAACAAGCAATTCTCAAAACCGCATCGAAACTCATCAAAGCTTTCTTTCACTTCAACCAGACTACTCCCGGTTGGCAAGGCATGATGCACCTGATGCATAAGGAGTGCGAATAT
Source organism: Sepiola atlantica (assembly GCA_963556195.1). NCBI lineage: Eukaryota > Metazoa > Mollusca > Cephalopoda > Sepiida > Sepiolidae > Sepiola > Sepiola atlantica. Next base: position 23,735,933 of record OY744515.1, on the reverse strand, counting down.
GTAGGGCGTTGCTGGATGGCAATAGATTCAAAGAGATCATATAGACAGTATATGGTGAAAATGCCGTCATACACATGAGCGGAAAGGCAGGGCAACAAGCATTTCGTTGTCACCTGCTGGTGGATCAGTGTCTCACACGTCAGATTGTTGCCAAAATCTTGGAGGATGAATCTGGTTTTACGGACCAAGTATAGGAACTTGAGCGGCTGTACATTCTGATGGTAACTGGTGAATGTGACTTGAAGTCATTGTTGGAATCAGATTCCATCGGTAGGATTTACAACAGTCTAACTCTGATAAGGGATAGAATGGTAAGGGCCTCCAAAACCAGCAATCTATGGATAAACTATCAGCACATGTTAGGAATTGCTAGGACACTTGTTGAATGGAGTCTTTATAACTGCGTCTTAGTGCCGTCTTCGCTTGACTGCCGATATTCGCAGCCACTGGTCATCCAAATTATCTGAAGTCGGCTCTTCTATATCGTCGTACTGTTGTTTAATATTTGTTTGTTTTACAAACGTAACTATATTGTATAATGTATATTATTATTTACAACAGAGAAACGCGCAAGTACTTTCAAACAAAACGATTTATCCATTTTATTTCAATAGTACGATTTGGGGTAGTAATTAAATAATAAAGTTTATTTTTTAAAGATTAAATTTTAAAAATATGTTTCATAAGTTGACCAAAAAATATCAATAAATTGCCAATAAACAATTCAGAGATCCATTTAATGTCTTAAAATTTCATACAAAATATCTGGCCTAGACCTCGGGAGTTGAAAAAATATCGGGTCAAATTTTCCTCCACCGAAAAATTAACTGGAGTAAGTTTTTGTAGGTCGGGCAAAAACATTTATTAAAATTAAAAATGTGAATAAAAAAGGTGAAAATGTCTATATTTGAAATCTCTAACAAAAAAAACTGTTTACAATTGTAATATTCGATAATAGATTTTTTAAGATATAGAAAGATATCTATGCTACTTTCGGTTCTAAAAAGACAACAAATTAGTCACAAAGTCTAATTATTTGCTTTTTTAAATTGAAATTTAAGATATTTTCTTTCATTTAATTAAGTTTAAACATCGGTTTAATTGTAGAATAGGGACCGCTGTTTTCTTTCGCTCATTTCACTTGGTATTCGCCCCAATTTTGGATGAAACTGATTATTGGTCTTAATTATATTTTTGGTCCTGAAATAAAATTCTCATTTACTTTTTAAAGTGTTGAGAATCTAACTTTAATTTCATGTTTTAATCGCTGGCGGCCATGGTGGTTTTTATACTTTTTTCCTTGGACTGAAGATATATTTCCTTGGACTAAATATATTTTTTCCTTGGACTAAAGATATGTTTACTGCTTTAAAATTGTATTGCACACAAAAAACAAACTTTCAACATTCTATTTACAAAAGCAATTTTTTACGGAATTTAACGAATTTAAAAGCAAACATGAAAAGGTTAAAACATACTAGTCGTGAATTTCAGAGTAACAAAATGTCGCCGAAAAGACGACGGGTAAAAATTTGGCATAAAAGTTCAATTTGATATATACTCAAAAATAAATTAGAATTTTTTGTCAGGACAAAATGTACCATTTTACCCCAAAAATCGATGTTATCGAACACTTGGGTGAATACCGAGAGAAATTGGTGAGAAAATCCAACGGCCCCTATAGTATAATTAAACCTAAAATTCTTTATTTAAAAGCACGAATTAAAAAAATAATTGAGTTATTTATTCAATCAGTAATAAACATCCTTGTCATAAATACAAAAATGTTCAAATCTATAAGAAAATTACTTCAAAGACATCTATAGACTCACTGGCGCATTTAAAGACATTTGACACCACATTGTCTCTTGCCTTAAGAAAACTATCCTATCAAAAATGTAACACATAGATGTGAAAAAAAACCGGAAAAGTTTAGTTTCTGTTTCCATGTGTAACTCTCTCCCTCTCTCTCCCTTCTTCTCCCTCTTCCGTAATCTCTCTCATATAATTTAAAAAATAACTGAGAGTAAACTCTGAGACATTCTTTACTTTTCCTTTATATTGCTGAATAAAAAACTAATGTTTTAAAAAAAATAAAATAATTTTGGAGCGAAGAGCGCGGGGCGATAAAACCATCGCTCTTTAGTCCCAAATGGAGTTTCTCCCGCTCCACTCTCGCTGAATATTAAATCAACCCTCCTCTCCTTCGCTCTAGCAAAAAGGAGCGTGCTCCTGGAGCGCGCTATTTTTTGAAGGGGTCCGTAAAGCCATATATATATATATATATATATATATATATATATATATATATATATATATATATATACTAGCATAATTTTTTGGAAGCAAAATAATACAGTGACTGCACAAAGTAAATTTACTTACGAAAAAGTGATTTTCTACCGAACGAGTTGGGACTAAAATGCTTTTATTTTTGTTTCTTTTTTATAGTTTTAAACGTTTAGAAACTTCCGAAACTATATATATATATATATATATATATATGAGTTTGAGTTTTTAACAGCAAATTTTAAAGACACTGTCAGGCGTCACTAAGATTGGCGTAATGGTAGGCTCAGTTATTCAGTCTTGCTGCCACGATAAAGTTTGAAATAGCATTTTTATTGGTCTGTCACGTAAAATTTGAAAAAGCATTTTTATTAGTCTGTCACAAGAAAGTTTTAAATATCATTTTGATTAGTCTGTCACGATAAAGTTTGAAATAGCATTTTTATTTGTCTGTCACGATAAAATTTGAAATAGCATTTTTATTAGTCTGTCACGATAAAGTTTGAAATAGCATTTTTATTAGTCTGTCACGATAAAGGTTGAAATAGCATTTTTATTGGTCTGTCACGATAAAGGTTAAAATAGCATTTTTATTAGTCTGTCACGATAAAGTTTGAAATAACATTTTTATTAGTCTGTCACGATAAAGTTTGAAATAGCATTTTAATTAGTCTGTCACGATAAAATTTGAAATAGCACTTATATTAGTCTGTCACGATAAAATTTGAAATAGCATTTTTATTAGTCTGTGACGATAAAGTTTGAAATTGCATTTTTATTGGTCTGTCACGATAAAGTTTAGAAATAGAATTTTTATTAGTCTGTCACGATAAAGTTTCAAATAGCATTTTTATTAGTCTGTCACGATAAAGTTTAAAATAGCATTTTATTAGTCTATCACGATAAAGTTTGAAATATCATTTTTATTAGTCTGTCACGATAAAGTTTGAAATAGCATTTTTATTAGTCTGTCACGATATAGTTTGAAATAGCATTGTTATTAGTCTGTCACGATAAAATTTGAAATAGCATTTTTATTAGTCTGTCACGATAAAGTTTGAAAACGCATTTTAATTGGTCTGTCACGATAAAAATGTTAATAGCATTTTTATTAGTCTGTCACAGTAAAATTTGTAATAGCATTTTTATTAGTCTGTCACAATAAAGTTTTAAATATAATTTTTATTAGTCTGTCACGATAAAATTTTTAATATTATTTGTATTAGTCTGTCACGATAAAGGTTAAAATAGCATTTATATTAGTCTGTCACGATCAAATTTTAAATATCATTTTTATTAGTCCGTCACGATAAAGGTTGAAATAGCATGTTTATTAGTCTGTCACGATAAAATTTGAAATATCATTTTCATTAGTCTTTCACGATAAAGTTTGAAATAGCATTATTATTAGTATGTCACGATAAAGTCTTAAATAGCATTTTTATTGGTCTGTCACGATAAAGTTTTAAATGGCATTTTTATTAGTCTGTCACGATAAAGTTTGAAATTGCATTTTTATTAGTCTGTCACGATAACGTTTGAAATAGCGTTTTTATTACTCTGTCACGATAAAATTTGAAATAGCATTTTTAGTAGTCTGTTACGATAAAGTTTGAAATTGCATTTTTATTGGTCTGTCACGATAAAGTTTAAAATAGCATTTTCATTAGTCTGTCACGATAAAGTTTGAAATAGCATTTTTATTAGTCTGTCACGATAAAGTTTAAAATAGCATTTTAATTAGTCTGTCACGATAAAATTTGAAATAGCATTTAGATTAGTTTGTCACTGTAAAGTTTTTAATATTATTTTTATTAGTCTGTCACGATAAAGTTTGAAATATCATTTTCAGTGGTCTGTAACGATAAAGTCTTAAATAGCATTTTTATTAGTATGTCACGATAAAATTTGAAATAGCATTTTGATTAGTTTGTCACTGTAAAGTTTTAAATATTATTTTATTAGTCTGTCACGATAAAGTTTTAAATAGCATTTTTATTAGTCTGTCACGATAAAGTTTGAAATATTATTTTTATTAGTCTGTCACGATAAAAGTTGAAATAGCATTTTGATTAGTTTGTCACTGTAAAGTTTTAAATATTATTTTTATTAGTCTGTCACGATGAAGTTTGAAATAACATTTTCATTGGTCTGTAACGATAAAGTCTTAAATAGCATTTTTATTAGTCTGTCACGATAAAATTTGAAATAGCATTTTGATTAGTTTGTCACTGTAAAGTGTTAAATATTATTTGTATTAGTCTGTCACGATAAAGTTTGAAATAACATTTTCATTGGTCTGTCACGATAAAGTCTTAAATAGCATTTTTATTAGTCTGTCACGATAAAATTTGAAATAGCATTTTGATTAGTTTGTCACTGTTAAGTTTTAAATATTATTTTTATTAGTCTGTCACGATAAAATTTGAAATAGCATTTTGATTAGTTTGTCACTGTAAAGTTTTAAATATTATTTTTATTAGTCTGTCACGATAAAATTTGAAATAGCATTTTGATTAGTTTGTCACTGTAAAGTTTTAAATATTATTTTATTAGTCTGTCACGATAAAATTTTAAATTGCATTTTGATTAGTTGTTCACTGTAAAGTTTTAAATATTATTTTATTAGTCTGTCACGATAAATTTTGAAATAGCATTTTATTGGTCTGTCACGATAAAGTTAGAAATATAATTTTTATTGGTCTGTTACGATAAAGTTTGAAATAGCATTTTTATTGGTCTGTCATTATAAAGTTTTAAATAGCATTTTCATTGGTCTGTCACGATAAAGTTTTAAATAGCCTTTTTAATTGCTAATCGGTAAACGCGTTTAATGAATGGTCGCATCTTAAGAATTTCAGTTCTTTTTTTTTATTTTACACTCGAATTAAGGAAATAAGGATGGTTTCATTTAATTTTTCATCGAATAATGTAACTGAAGATTTTAAACGAATCTTAAACTCGGCATGCCGATCCCAGAGTACTCGTCAATAACTATATCACCACGTGTTTACTTCCCATCAAGATACTATTTTATGATAAAATAGTCGGCTAGTATGTTAGCAAATAATATGAAGCCTTCAATCTTAGTGTAGAAGAAGAAGAAGAAGAAGAAGAAGAAGAAGAAGAAGAAGAAGAAGAAGAAGAAGAAGAAGAAAAAAAAGAAGAAGAAGAAGAAGAAGAAGCTTTGAAACATACGCCAGGGGCAATCGTTTTAAAATCGATAACTGAAGGATGTTCTCCTTTTGGCGTGAACGACATCAGGATGCAATAAGCTTGAATAATATATTCGTGGTTCAATTGCGCCCGAAGCAACGAACACAGAAGAATGATATCGTTGCAGAACGTCCAAGCCTTTAACGAACACACGGTGATAAACCAACCCGGCAGTGCACATGATAATACTCTGTCATATATTATTAAAAAGGGCTATACCGAGTTCAAATCCTATGAGATCTATTGTTTAACTATGCACGAATACCTTTGGGAAAGTTATGAACCCACAATTTCTTAGCTATAGGTTAACTAGCAACTTGTGTTCAATAAATCGTTTGCAATGATTTTCCTTTAATAGATATTGTGTTTCGTGATAAAATAAACTACAAAATATTGATATGCCGTAAAAAAAAAGATAACCCTAATCTGTCCTGTCAACACTAAAATTACGTGAAACTCTTCTGTTCCTTACATACCTTTTCTCACAGAAGAGACGTCGTTAGTCTCTCTCTATTCTGTCGTTATTTTTATGGCCGGTGTTCAACTGTGCTCCAATCTCTGGTCCCCCTTGTACGACATTCCACAGCGGTTCAAATTTTCCATTCTTCCTCTGTTTGCCTAGCGTTAGGCCGGATTTTCGCAAACAGAGCTTTTTGCACAAAGGTTTTCCGCCTGTGAAACACACTACCTCGGCACTGCTTCCCTGTGGATAAAAAAATGGTCATCTTCAAATCCAATGTCAATAGATTCCTGTCATGAACCGTCCTGATAAGTATACGAACTAGTCCACTCGAACAATCACTTCCAATCCTCTCATAAGGTTCTTCATCTCACAACTGACACTCATTCCATCTCATTAACACTCATCCTCGAGTGACTTTTGGTCTTAATACATGGTGAGACATTGGTAAAAAATAAAAATTCATTCTTTTGTAAATCTGTTAAATATAAAAATGTGTATTCCTTGTAAAGTATTTTGGTGACTTAAAATAATTAACGAATTGAGCTGTTTACAAAAAGTAGTTTCATACTAAGGTGGAACTGGAAGACTACTCCTATGGCTGTAAGTTGAATGGAAAAGTTCGACACCTAGGGGTCAGAGGTGACCCCTAGAAACAGAAGTCGACGAAAGCATGTGACTTTCGGGGAGAGGGAATTCTGCTTCTTCCTGGCGACATTTCAAGCCTAAAATGCATCGTCCCCGGTGGGGCGCGGTAGTGCACAATGAAGCGAGGTGAAACGCAACACAAGCTATCTATCTGTCAATCTATCTATCTCTGTCACCCCCCCCCCTCTCTCTCTCTCTCTCTCTCTCTCTCTCTCTCTGTTTCTGACGCGACAGTCCACATGTTAAAGCTTTTGTCCCTCCCTGACTCTGGATTTGTTAATGCTCCTAGTTATCTACATTAATGGACCTTCTTATAAACTCAAATCAGCGTCCGAGTGTTTATCTACAACAAAATAGGGATACTTAAATTAAAAAACTTTTTTTATAACCTTCAAAAATAAAGAAATTAAGGTTTAATAATTGTTCAATTTCTCTAAACTATTACAAAACCATTTTTCTATATAAAGTTTTAAATAATATAAACGAAATATAGTGCATTTATTGTCTTCCGTACAGTACTGCATATCGATAGCCAGTTTGTTTACTTACTTGACCAAAGATTGTTTTCACTAACCTTTCACATTGTTGGATAATTATGCAATTTTTAGTAAAAAGTAGGTACACTTTTTTAATTCAGTATCTTAAGACTAATTTACTAATTACACTTGACAACAAATTTCAGAAAAAAATTATTACTGGGGATGTGTGAAGTGATTTAGACTAATTTGGGTACGCTGATTTCAAAAATCATAACCGTTTTGCTGTATCACGTCGGGATTTTGAGTTTCAGAAATACTCCTATTGCCTAGAAGTCAGGGTTTCAATGAAATTTACAAAAATTCATTTATTCATTTATTTCATCATAAATGCTTCAAAATTATAGAAATTACAGAAAAACCCTACTTGAATGTAATTAAAAATGCTTTAAACATTTGGTTTTGCGTTTGTGCTGCTCTGTGTCAGTTTCACGATGCAGGAACCACAGAAGTCGCCCATCATGCTCGGGTTGTGCCGCCCTTGGTAACGCGTCTCCATGAGTGAAATCTCTTGGTGGAATCGCTCGCCGTGCTCGTCCGAGACAGCTCCCAAGTTGTCAGGGAAGAAGTTCAGGTGCTGGTGTAGGAAATGGATCTTCTGGGACATCCTGGAGCCAAGTTTCCTGAAGGACTCCAGCAGCTGCTGCACTATTTCTTCATAGTTGTCCGCGCGCTCGTTCCCCAAGAAGTTGTCCGTCACAGCTTTGAAGCTCCTCCACGCTGCCAGCTCTTTGGGGTTTAGAGTTGTCGGAAAAGTTTCGTTCTTCATTACCTCTCGGATTTGCGGTCCAACAAAGACACCAGCCTTGATCTTAGCCTCCGACAAGGTGTTGCCAAACTTCTCCTTCAGGTATAAAAACCCACGCCCATTCACATCCATTGCCCGTACAAAATTCTTCATCAAGCCGAGCTTTATGTGGAGTGGTGGAAGGAAAATCTTGGCTGGGTCGACAAGGGCGACATGCTTCACGTTGTATTGACCAGGTACGTGCTCCGTCCGCTCTTTCCAATCAATCTTCGTCCAGTGATTCTTGTCGTCTCTGGTATCCCAGAGACAAAGGAAGCACATGTATTTCGTATAGCCTGACTGCAGCCTTAACAACAGCGCCACCACATTCAAGTCTCCGCAGATGTGCCAGTTGAAGTCATTGTACTTGATGGAATCAAGCAGCTGCCGCATAGTCTCATAGGTCTCTTTCATGCCGAACGCGTGAGCCAGTGGGACTGATGGTTTCTTGTTGCCATTGTGGAGCAGAACAGCCTTCAAGCTGTTCTTCCCCGAGTCGATGAAGAGGCGCCAGTCTGCAGGATCGTGATCACACCCAATTTCTTTCAACAGACCGTTGATGTCACTGCAGAATGTCATCGTGTCTTCCATCTCAAAGAACTGAGCCATGTCGCTGTGACATGCTCTGAACAAGGATATCTTGGTGTTAGGTTCAAGTAGATTCCACTGCGCTCTTGATCCAAGCAGGTCTACCTTCGCCTTTGACAGCGAGAGATCTCTTACAAGATCATTTAACTCTCCCTGGTTCAGAAGGTGTGGTTCTTGTTCTTGAGTGTCGGGTTCAAAAGGTTCATCACCATCTTCTTCGCCACTGCTTACAGTTATGTTCGGATCAGATGGACATGTTGGAACGGGGTTCCCGTCATCATGAGGCACAGGTTACAGCGTACTTGATGTGGCTTTTATTCTTCCTGTTGAAGCCGGCGATGCTTGTGCAGCAGAAATAACAATCATCATGATGATTCTGCGGGTCACGCCATATCATGGGCACCGCAAATGGAATGCTCGCGCGCTTGCCCACCAACCACTGAGTCAATGCTGAGTGGCAGCTTGTGCAGCAGATGTGTGGTGCCCAGCTCTTTTCTTGGTCTCCGACCTTACACCCGAAGTAGTGAAAGTAGGCGGCCTTCATTTTCACTGCTCTAGATACACTTCGCTGTTGATCTTTTGGGGTAAACCGACCACACACATAACAGAAGTTGTCTGGATGATTGGTACAGGAACGTCTACTCATGTATAACTGAAAGAAAGAAAGAAAGAAAAATTAGTAGTTATATAAGTACGTTATATCGTAGTTACGTAAGAGGTGGTAGGCTACTTTTAGGCAATGGGAGTATTTCTGAAACTCAAAATCCTGACGTGATACAGCAAAACGGTTATGTTTTTGAAATCAGCGTACCCAAATTAGTCTAAATAAATTTACACATCTCTTGTTGTTGTCCAGTGTTATCTTTGAAATAGTTCCAGAAAATTGATAGTTATCATTCAAGAGATTTTACACATTATTTCTTCAAACTGAAAATTTATTTGAATTTTTGTTTTTTAGCCCTTACGATTACATTTTTCATTCTGATTATTTTTCACACGTAAATATACAGTTTTTTTTTTTCTTTTAGAGATTAACGTTAGGCTTTTATCTTTTAAATACAATCAAAATTTAAACGAAAACTAATAGAAATATTGATGATAAGCCCCTTTTGATAACCATAGTTCGTATAAGCCATGACGATTTTTGCACATATCTAATAATTATGTTATGGTTTAGTCCTGAAATTATTAATTGAACCAATTATTCGATGAGATTTTGTTCTGCAATAGTATCGTATTCATCTTCCAACATGTCCAACGAGTTCTTGTTTTGGAGACACAAATAAACCGATTTTTGCCTATGAACTTTCATTTTAGCCAGTTACTAATTGACAATTTAAAGGCTCCGAAATCACTTTCGAACACAGCGTTAGGTCCTGAAATTATTAATTAAACTATAACTAATGATTCTGAGATAATGTTGTAAATAAAAATATACTTTCTATTGGACAGTTCTAAAATTTCCAAATCCCGTTCAAATCTCGAACGGTCACGAAGTAATGCATTCTTTTCTTTTTTTTCAATTATTAACAATAGATCAAAATCAGTGATCTGTTTACGAATAATGAGAAATGCATTGTGGTGGATTTTATTTCGTAATTACTTTTTTAATGAGATTTTTCTTTTTAAATTTAGTTGATGTTATTGCATCGGTTATTTCAATAAATATTCGATTAATAGTAAATAAAAATAATAGAGCGTAAGTTACGTAGGGGCGAGAGACACGCATATACAAACACCCGAGAAGTATCTTAATTTTATTAATATAGACATTAAGTCGAAACAAGTGAATCGTCTTGCAATATTCGTTGGGTATTATCAAATGCGATTTTTAATATTAAAAAACACTTGTCAGCGAGAAAATAATACAAAAGTTTGTCTCTAGATTATCCCGGAGTGATCGAAAAGAAGCCAGATAGTAAATAGGAATTATAACCGAGATAGCAACGAGAGGTAGGTCGGGGGTGTAGAAGTTGTGTTTGGAATGCGCCTGTGATTGTTTTGATAATTGCAAGGTTGAAACGAAAATGAAATTATAAACACGTTATTGTTTGTATTTCGAGGTATATGAATTGAAGTATGTGTTAAGAAAACAATTCTTACAATTACGTCACCGATCGATAGAGAATCGAAAAAAAAAACAAGAGAGAGAGATTCGAGGTCGAAGTAAGTGGATGTTCGGCTTTTTGCTCCCTCCAGCAAAGCTAAAAGAATGTCGGCATTCTACTACAATAAGTTGGAAGCTATAAACAACATTTCTTGTTTATATTCTTTATTGTTGCTGCAACAGCTTTCACGGCATTTTGGGATCATCAAAGAACGGGGAATAATGCGACAAGTTTTGGATCATCCAAACATTTGATCGCAAGGAAATGGTAAATCAGTAAATCTGAAAGGAAAACATTTTTTGTATATAATTTCAAAATTATTAATGTTATGGGGAAATGATTCATAAGTATTTATATAATTGCAGGTGTTATGTTTATAAGAAATATATATCATGTCAGAATTGGGAATTATTTAAAATTATTTCTCAAAATTCTGTTTGGCAAGGAAAATACATCTGCCTAATTTATTTTGACGAAAAGTTATATAGTATTTGTTTTTATTTGTGTCGATGATTCAGGGCTGAAACGAGATACGAACCACATTTCCTAGTCGTTTTGTGTTGAATCCAGATGTTCACCGCAGTGGCTGAACTGCATAGATACATCCATGACCAGAAACAACATAATATATTTAACTATACAAGCTGGGCGAACGATGCAACGGGTCTCTCGCAACGTTGTTGCTGTTTTGACGTATAGCAACTGGCAAAACTGAAATTTGAGAAACATTTATTAATTGATTTCTAATATCTATTGTTAAAATTTCACAAAAATTGTAGATATCTGAATTTTAATGAAGGTCTTCCACCCCCGTGCATAAAATTAAACATAGCCTACATTACGACTCTGTGTTACAACATTCGTAATGATCGGTTAATTAGTTAAGGAGTGAATCCTATACATAAATATATATCAACATATACACATACAAAACTTTATATAACTAGAGATAGCAGCTATGTATAAAGTATAATAGGCAAGCAAGACAAATCTTTCAAAAATCAAAACAGAACCGAATTGAGACAACAGATGTTGAACAAATAAAGCTTACAATATCCTAGTAGATAGTTCTCTAACGATAATAAATGATAGTAAAATGTACTTAGCTTTAACACTTTATTGCAGTTTCACAGTATTACCAATCGTCAGAAGTGTGTTTGTAAGTGGTATCAACCAGAAAGACGAATCTAGAAGAAAGGTGAAAGCACAATACCGAGAATGAAGTGTGGGGGTCATGTCTACTCATTCTCCCAGATCTGAACCCCACACTACAATTATTGCTAGTATATCACTATCCTTCTCAAAAGGGAGAAGGTAATCCCTTGGAGGGTGATATCATGACCACAGAACAAATACTATACTACTCCTACCCCATCAAGTAGGAGGTAATACCTAGGACGAGGATGTCATGACGAACCAACATATGCTACACTACCCCCCAAAGGACAATTTCTGTGAGGATGGTATCATGACAACAGAACAGATACTACACTACTCGCTCGAAAGAAAAGGGTAACACTTGAGAGGATGGTATCGTGACAACATAACAGATACTACACTATCTCTTTCCTGAATTGAGCATTGAAAGTACACTAGCATTAATAGTACACTAGTTTCCAATAGTATATAGTAAACTGAATTCAGCATTAAAACAGAGCACAATAGTACATTAACAAAAGTAATAGTACAGTTTCGGTTTCAGACAGATAGATACCAAAAATCCATTTTTTTTTTTTAATTTCTAAAATAAAGTAAAATGTTGTCTTGCTGTATATAAATTCCCAACATGAAAGCAGACCACGCGATATTATTATGAAAAGCACGAATAAAAAATGAATGCAACCATTAGATGTATCGTACAATTTTTTCGATAAAAGCCATGTTTGATCGTGATGTAGGCCTTTGTTTTTAATTGTATCCTCTGATCGACGAATAGACACAAATATCACTTTTCTAACAGATTATTTTCTAACGACGATTTTCACTTGGCATGCAGCCCGTTTCTTCCCTATTAGTTTTCTACACTTATAAAATTACCAAAAAGATATTTTAAAATAACCCAATACATGACAGCACATTAGCATCTCATAGGTGATTATTATTCCGACTTTTGCCTGGAGAATTTGATCAATTTATTTTGATACATTTATCGCTATCATTTGATACTAAATTCTCAAGATGGAAGGAAATGTATGATAAATGCTTTTGTAATGTCTTTACTAATTTGATGAAAGAATCAGCCGTCCATTATAAAATTCTAGAGACATTTCACGTCTTTTTACACTAGAGAGTTCATACTTATCTGACACTGCCGGAGTTAGTGCTGTTCATACCAGTCGAAGATACGTCCTCGGTAATCAGTCCGACATAGTCTGGGCCATTTTTAGTGGTGGTCACCTTGCTTCTGTCTGGCTGAGGTATAGTTTTGTGCAGATCTAGGAGGTCCACTCTCTAACGCTTTACTTTCTCTCTTTGAGAAGAGGTTGGTTTATTGCGAATCGCAATGGAGAATTTTGACCTCGGTTGACTCTGTCGGGCTGAAGTATGTTTCTGTGAAACCCTAAAAAGTTTACCTTCTCTCTTTGAAAAGTGATTGGAATATCTCCAATCGCATGAAGCTCCCCTACTGTTTTGTGATGGCCAACAACACCGCTGGCATCATTAATGACATCCAGGTTAGAGGCGAGAAGCTGGAAGTCATCAACAGTTTCATGTACGTTGGGACGGTTGTGACGAATTACGGATGCAAGCCTTAATGAAGTTCTTGCAAGAACTGTACAGACAACAGCAGCACTGATCAAACGAAGCCTCACATGGAATGACAAAAACATCGCACTTTGCTAAAAAAAAAAGAAGATTGGTGCACTCCTTGGTCATTTCCATATTTCTCTACGTGTGTTACTCGTGGACCCTACCTGTAAACGTAGAGAGAAGGGTACAGGCCACAGGGATGAGATTCTTCCAAAAGATCCTCCACACATCATGAAAAGACCACATTACAAATGAGGAAATTAAAAACAGACTCAAATAAGCAGTCGGACAAAATGAAGATCTACTAAATACTGTGAAGAAGAGGAAATTGAAGTGGCACCGGCAATGTCACACGATCATCCGGTTTCACAATGATAATCAGGCAAAAAACTGTACAGGGAAGAAGAAGGAAGGGCATACAGAGAAAGAGGTGAGAGGGCAACATCACAAAATAAACAGGGTTCGCGCTGGGTGTGTTACCCAGCGCCAACCCGCAGAAAGGCAGAAAATAAGGAGGGCTTGAGAGAACTAGCTGTCATGTTATCTTTGGCACCCCATAGGTCATCCAGACCATTGAACAGATGACGATGATGTGCTTGTTATTTTTGTATGCTAAGGATTATTATCGGTTCGAGGAAAGAATGACTTTCGTGCATATTCGATCTTATTTCTTTTTCTGTCCACAATTTAGTAATCTGAAAGAAGGAACAAATAACCAAAATCATCTCCGTTATCTTCATTTAGTTCGATTCAAGTGTAATAAATGTTGACTCCTATACCGTAGGTAGGTTCTATCTGGAAAAGAAGGTGTCTTGGACTTGGAGTTGAACGTACTATGTAGTCATACATTCACCTAAAAAAATAATTGTGCAAGGAATGTTGGCTGATTTTTCTGGTAAAACATGCAGAGTTGTTCATCATCATCATCGTCATCGTCATCATCATCATCATCATCATCATCATCATCATCATCATCATCATCATCATCCTTACAAATAATATCTGATCAACCATAATATTAAGAAAGAGAATACAGCATCAAAATGGTTAAGCATTTTCTCGGTTTTTATATGTACACATTTTTAGCTAAAGAGAAAACTAAACTGAATTAGTAACCTTAAAAAATACCTTTATTTTTACATGTTAAGCTATTCACAATTACTCGCAAACTAGTGCGCTTATGGTGTTTAAAGTGACGACATAGTTTTATTATGTTTCCCAGCTTACTTTTATAATTAAAGTCACTTTGAAAAACAGTTGTCATTTTGCTTAAAAACAATACTAATACTTCAAGTTGGCTGCTATTTAATTTTCGTATAATGTCGTTTTGTGAACAGATCTATACACATCCAGGACGGTCCGAAAGTCTTTTTACTCCAACCAAAAAGCAACAATAGAGAAACAATCACGAACGTAGTTGAGGCCGTAAAACAAAGCAAGCTAACCTTCAATACCTACTTTTCTTCCCAGTCTGACAACGTATTTTATCTCGCTGATGTCACATTAGTAAGTGTTAATAATTTCTTAGCAACACTTGTTTGATAGACAGTTTAGAAAATGAAGAATTTTATCAACATATATTTGAGAAAAATAGCAAATATTTATATAATACTAACACTCTGAGGATCTTGTATGTTTCTTTGACAGATGCAATGGAGATAGCTTATTTGAGAATTACCTCCCTTCATGATGTGTAAACTCAAGAGCAAGGACAAAAATCATGAAAACTAATTCATTTAAGATTTATCTCCCTTAATCCTATTACAAACTAGTGGTGTAAATAGTTTATTGTTATTTTGGTATAAAAATACTTGCTTTTTTATGCTCGATTGATATTTTCGAAAAATGCAACATCATTTTTGACGAAACAGGTGCTCTAATTTATTTATTATTTGCAAACTGAAAATTGTTAAAATTAAGAAATAAGAATAAAAATTATAGAAATCAAAAATTAAGAATAAAATTGTAATTTGGGGTGCAGAGCTGGTAGTAGGACTACTCAGGGTTTGTCGTTCATTACCGGGACACGGCAGTGTGATCTTCTAGTTTTTTTTATTTAAATAGTCATTACTATATATGCATAAGTTTTAATTCTAACAAGAATGTTGATTGCTTTATATTGCAATGGATGTTTAGGGGAAGAGGGTGCTCGTATTTATAACAGAAACATTTGGCTTCGTCCTGTACTATAAATTAAGGGCATCTACGGGTTGTTTTCTTTACCGTTGCTGATTGACTGAATTGTTCATTGTCGTCACATGTTATTTCATGAAAGTTGAATCAACACCTCGCCGTCTGTCGGTCGGTCAATGTTTGTTATTAGTGTTGTTGTTGGTGTTGGTGTTGTTGTTGTTGTTGTTGTTGTTGTTGGTGGTGGTGGTGGTGGTGGTGGTGGTGTTTTACTATTGGGTAACTATTTATAAAGGCGAAACATCACTCGATGATAAAGGTTAAAGACAGAATGATTCCCAGCCAGAAAATGGTGAAAACTATGAAGGTATTATCATTGATGTCATGCTTACATTTGAAATGGCATTTTAGATGCGTCGACGCATTTCTATAAGATGGTCTGTCCATTAGACAGCCAGTCAGTCTGTCACGGTTATGTTTAAAATAACATTTCAGATGTGTCTCTGTATCTCCATAAGAGGCTCTGTTCGCCCGTCAGTCTGTCACGCTTAAGTTTGGAATAGGATTTTAGACGCGTCCATGAATACTCCATAAGATGCGCTGTCCGTCTGACGCTTACGTTTGGAATAGCATTTTCATCACTAAACGCGCAGACTGAATGGACGCCTTTTAAGAATATCCGTTCTTGTTTTATTATTTACGACGTTAGGAGAAACATCCTAACTCGCCATTTTAGTTGAACTTAAGGCCCTATCCACATCTTACAATCCATCTTAGTGACATTCTGACTATGATATACGACAAAGATTAAGTTTCCATTTATTTGCATCCCCACGTGGGTGGAGTTACGCATAAAGGTCAGTTTTACATGTGGGAAAATCCAACTTTCATAAAACGGGCACTCTGGATTGAGACAAAAATTAAAATTGCCTTTTCTAAAAAATTTCTACTTCACTGAACGAGAATAGAAAAATTAAGTGTAGCATAAAAACAGATACTACACTTCGTTATGCGCTAAAATACAAAGATTAACTCCACACATTGTGCTATATGATCTTCTTCTTAATGATAAAGGACTGAATGCAATGATGTATTTATTTAAAAAAAAGTATTTTTGGCTTGCATGATTTTGTAGTTGGTGTTATTTTCTTCTGCTCGATGCATTATGGTTGTTAAACGAGGGAGTAAAGACAGTAGCTGCATTTGCACGGAAGCTCTGGTGGCTGTTGTTTCATTATAACCGTGAAATATCATGCTTTGAAGATACCAGGTGGGATGGACTTGTGTCAGACTTAATTTATACACACCTGAATACGGTGTGATGTAATTCAAACCTAGTGGCCTTTAAAGTGTACCTGTCGACCTCGGATTGACCAAGAAAAATACAAAAGTAGTTTTAAAAGTATCGCTGCGAAAAAGGAGAAAAGGCAAGATGAGAACAAATAAACACATCTACGAGGAAAACAGATAAAAAGTGTTGCATTTATGTTGTCTGTTATTTCCTATTTTTGGTTGCGATGAATTAAGAATCTTCACCTGTTGTCCTCCTTCGTCCTTGTTGTAGATAGGATGGTTCGCCTGTGGTCATCAGGTGTGGCCACATATCTCCGTTCATATAAAGTTAGGTATGCGTATATGTTTATATATTTCTATGCACAGCATTCACTGCTAAACTAATAAACTAATAAGGGTCATCGGTCCCCTCTGGGGCCCGAGTGGCAACAAGCCTTCCCGAGATACCAGAGCTGTCCGCGCTCTTCCAGTGGAGGTCTGGTTTGCGCTTTCCCTCCTCGACCCTCTGTCCATAATTTTTGTGGCGTCAGCCTATGCTTGCGCCTCTCTCGTGCGGTTGTATTTTCCCCGGTTCTGTTGTTTTGTGCTTCCATGTGTTTGTTCTCCATTCGTTGCTTATGTGGGTTGGTTTCCGCATTCGAGGACATTTCTCAGGATTGTAGCTGTTTTGATCATTACTGTCCTTTGTATGGTCTCAGTTATCCCTTTGATTCCTATTTCTCTTAGTCTTTTCTCCGTGTTTTGGGGGACTGTTCCTAGTGCTCCTATGATTATTGGTGTTATACTGACTATTATTATTGTTATTATTATTATTATTATTATTAATATTATTATTATTATTATTATTATTATTATTATTATTATTATTATTATTATTATTAAAGAGTTTATTAAAATAACTTATACAGATTTATAATATTATCAAATAAGCATAGAGTTATATTAAGAATAAGATTATAAGGTGGTGCATGCTAATTAAAACGATGTAAAAATTTGGATTAAAAATTTGTGGATGGAATAATTTTAAATTATTAAAAGTGTACAATTAGTAAAGAATGTATTTTAGTTAAATTTAAAAATCCATTCATTTACGAAGAATGTGTTTATTTATTATTTGTTTTATCAGATAAAAACATTTCTTTCTGTGCTATTTTTGTTTTGTCTAAAAACGTATAAATTAATCGCAATGCAATCTTTTTAGCTCGTGATAAGATTCACTTTCTAATCGACAGTTTAATTGCGTAAAAATCATTTCCAAATTTTATATTTTATTCGAGTAATCGTAATAAAAAAGATGTATAAGTCACGTAGAGGCGAGAAGCATTCACACACGAGAAGCATTCACACACAGACAATTTATCATCAATATATGGATGACAGTATCTCTTTTTTTATGAAAGTAAATGTTCTATTTTTGCTTATTTTATTTTGTATAAGACAAAGGAAATATGGTTCAGTGTTATCACAAATAAAGTTAATTCTACATCCCTATTATAATATATGTTATACAATACACTCATACACGTTTCACCTTAGCTCATCACACGCCAGATTTACCACATCCAAGAACCTACCTCGAGCTGCTATCATGAGCTGCTACTAATACACTACATATATTTATCTTATTTTATTTTGTATAAGACAAAAGAAATATGGTTCAGTGTTATCAAAGAAAGTTTTGTTTTTATTACTAGATAAACAACTACTGAATGTTAGGCCTCAAACTGATGAAGATGATAGATAAAGATATGTAGTGTATTAGTAGCAGCTCATGATAGCGGCTCGAGGTAGGTTCTTGGATGAGGTAAATCTGGCGTGTGAGGAGCTAAGGTGAAACGTGTATGAGTGTATTGTATAACATATATTATAATAGGGATGTAGAATTAAATATCAATTATATCACGAATCTAGAGTTAAGCCCTCATCATTTGTTAATTGTTTCCTTTAATTTTTCGATGATCCTGAGCTAATCTACATGTCTTTCAGTAGCTAGTATGTTCATTTTTGTTGAGATTATGCGGCAATGTATTTATAGAATGAAGATGCCTGTGTATGTAAGTGTTTTCTGATTCGTATGTATAAGGCTCTCACCGTACTGAAGATATAGAAGTTGTTGCATTTAGCGCATTGTATGTAGTATATAATGTATACAACGTATGTGTATTGCTTTACGGATGTTTGAGGTGATTCAGTCGAGAGAGAGATAGAGAGAGAGAGAGAAAGAGAGAGATAGATAGATAGAGAAAGAGAGAGAGAGATGTATATCATCATGTCGTTTTACGCACACACATTCTTTCAATTTTACATACATTTAAATTGTATTTACATAGCATTCTAAACCTCACATCTCTGTATACACTACGAACAATGCCTCAAGAAAACACCAACATCCTCTTATATATATATATATATAATCAAGGCAGTATATTTCTCGATGATAGACATCAATAGTATCCGTCCTACAATATCAATATTCAATATTTAAGTCTGAATATTAATTTCATATTCTTTAGCATTGTCCATGTAGTTAAGAAAAATAAGATGTAATTAGATGTAATTTCTTTGTAAATATACTTTATCCTACTCCGAATATTTTTCTTCAGGAAACCATCTTTGTTATGAGCAACACAATTAAATTAAGATGGTCATCATCAATATATGGATGACAGTATCTCTTTTTTTATGAAAGTAAATGTTCTATTTTTGCTTATTTTATTTTGTATAAGACAAAAGAAATATGGTTCAGTGTTATCAAAGAAAGTTTTGTTTTTATTTATTTCATGTTTTATTGTTGTATCAGTGCAAAATAGTTGTTCTGTGCTATTTATCTTTCATATTGTGTCTTGAAGAGCATAAAGTAACCATAATACTATATATGTACCGTCTAAGTAAAATCTAATGCAAACCATCGATGACCTTAGAAGCTAGAGTTCAAAGGTTTGCACTGTTTTTTATGTAAATAGCTTTTTTAAAGTTCAATACTATAATACATGATGATTTGACAGTTTAAATGCTGAAAAAATGTTTAATTCTGAATGGGCATGATGTGAACAATGCTTTTAAAATAATACAAATTAAACTTTTTAAGATGAAATAAAAGAAGATCGAGCGACCATCTGTGTAACGCCATTTTCAATCTTCCTTAACGAAGCAGCATGCTAACATATCAGGTAATTTTATTTCATACTGCGTGACGTCACATGTGATAGAAATGAATTGAGAAAGCTTCCAGGGAATCACTTTATTTTGCACGTCTGTTTCTATATCCAAAATAATATGATATTATCTTACAATTATTTATTAGTTAACAAATGCAATAATGCACTATCATTTGTATTTACTATTAGTAGTGGCATTTTCTGTTGATAGCAAAGATGATGACCATCTTAATTTAATTGTGTTGCTCATAACAAAGATGGTTTCCCGAAGAAAAATATTCGGAGTAGGATAAAGTATATTTACAAAGAAATTACATCTAATTACATCTTATTTTTCTTAACGACATGGACTAATGCTAAAGAAAATGGAATTAATATTCAGACTTAAATATTGATATTGTAGGACGGAAGCTATCGATGTCTAACATCGAGAAATATACTGACTTGATTATATATATATATATATATATATATATATATATATATATATATATATATATATAAGAGGATGTTGGTGTTTTCTTGAGGCATTGTTCGTAGTGTATACAGAGATGTGAGGTTTAGAAAGCTATGTAAATACAATCTAAATTTATGTAAAATTGAAAGAATTCTGCGTGTAAAACGACATGATAATAGACATCTCTCTCTCTTTCTCTCTCTTTCTCTCTCTCTATCTCTCTCCCTCTCTTTCTCTCTCTCTCTCTCTCTATCTCTCTCTCCATCACTCTCTCTCTCCCTCTCTCTCTCTCTATCTCTCTCTCTCTCTCTCGACTGAATCACCTCAAAGATTCGTAAAGCAATACACATACGTTGTATACATTATATACTACATACAATGCGCTAAATGCAACAACTTCTATATCTTCAGTACGGTGAGAGCCTTATACATACGAATCAGAAACCACTTACATACACAGGCATCTTCATTCTATAAATACATTGCCGCATAATCTCAACAAAAATGAACATACTAGCTACTGAAAGACATGTAGATCAGCTCAGGATCATCGGAAAATTAAAGGAAACAATTAACAAATGATGAGGGCTTAACTCTAGATTCGTGATATAATATGTAATTCTACATCCCTATTATAATATATGTTATACAATACACTCATACACGTTTGACCTTAGCTCCTCACACGCCAGATTTACCTCATCCAAGAACCTACCTCGAGCCGCTATCATGAGCTGCTACTAATACACTACATATCTTTATCTATCATCTTCATCAGTTTGAGGCCTAACATTCAGTAGTTGTTTATCTAGTTACCATGCTGTGGTCACCTCACGAGTCCCTGTTCTGTACTTGAACTTGGTTACAGCGGCCATTCAAAATTGGAAGATTTTACTGAATTTTGGAATATATTTTCTAGGATCTGTTCATTTTATCTATTGATGGTTTCGGATGAATATCGGTGACATCAATGTACATGATCTTGCATAAAAGATCTCCCACATTTACAGTTAGTACTGTGTGGGTAGTAATAACGATAGAGAGAAGAGCAAGGTCTTGTAGTATTATCTCCCTTTTCATAAACTTACACAGACATACATGCACCAGAGGGCGTTTTAGACTATTAACGATCGCCCATTTTCGCGAACACCAGAGAGCGGTAACATCTGAACTATAAAACCAAAAAGCACAAAATATTATTTCTCTTTTTGCTTTTGTCCGAATTATTAATCGGACGTTCTTCGACCACAGGTGTCTCCGTGGCTGACCAGTTCACGTGTGTCCATTTTTGCTTCACACAAATACGTATACGATATGTTTTCCAACATATGTTGCGCACAAATTTAACAGTTTTTCATATGAAATAAAAACATGATTCACGTACATGATTCATTTTGAAATGAACCCATCTGAACCCATCTTTAATAAATGTGATATTTCAATTATATTATTTTTGTATTTGTTTTAATTATTGTTTGTGAGATAAAATATATGGTGTGGACACTGACCAAGCGTATAAATACCATAGTCTAAATCGGTAGGTTAGCATCTATCATTTGCATTTTTTTCATCAATTATTATAACATTTTCTGTGTTAATGAATATTAAGTGTTGAGGGAAATGTTTCCCGGAAGTTTAATCTCTTTAAGATGAGAGTTGGTTTGTCGGCAAAGTAACTAGATTTAGTCCCTTGCAACTTTTTTTTGTGGATACCTAAAAGAAAATGTTTTCCGACTTCGTCTTCAAACTTCCGAGGAGTTCAAAGGAAAGGGTCAATTAAATTTCAGCTGAGATAACAAGGAGAATCATGGAGACCTTTCTCAACCGTCTGGGTATATTAATGACACGTCACACAGGGGACCATCGTAAAAGCGCCTCTTTATCGACATCATTTGAGCTTGCTCTTGGACTGTCACGTCAGCAGGACATCCGATGAAACTTCCTACTGTTCCGAATATAGACTTTTTTTTAGTTTGATGTTTGACAAATATTATTTAGAATAGTACAGCAACAAAGTAAATGTTAATATAAACTTTTAAATTTAAATTCAATGATCATATTTTGTAAAATGTCGAACTATGTATTTATTCAATTTGAGAAATATAAAGTAGTTTCAATTGCAAACAGAAAAAACATGTTTATCATAATAGCTCATGCAAATACACGTTCTTTCCGGTCGAATAGTTTTGCTAAATGTTACACATTACATACATTTTCAGCTGTGTAAATAGTCATGGAAATTTATTGTATTCAATAAATAAAAGAAAGTTGTTAACGGGAGTTATTTAATTAAAATGTTTGTTTCTGGAGACGACATAACAAAAATGAATAAATCTCAACTTTTAGAGATTCTTCTTTTTTATCGATTATATGTAAACATTCTGGAAGAATATATGTAAAATTGTAATAAAAAGATAACTTTATTGTTTGAGGCAAAAGTTTTGAGCTGTGCTCGAAAAATGGTCGTATACGAGTTAAAACTTGTGTCACACAAAACTTATATGTCTGTAAGACAAGTCTATGAAAAAATAAATTGTAACGTTTTCCTTTCAGTAATAAAAGTTACGTTATCACAAATGGTTACATCTTTTGGGTGCAAAATGCATTAAAATAAAATCAAACAATTAGAAATCAATAATACTCGGAAATGTGATAAAATGCCTTGTCGCCACTCGTAGCCAAATAAAATTTTCTGGATGAGTTTGTGTAATTTGTAAGGTTCGGTTTCGGGCGAAAAAGAAAAGCAAAATGGCGACCGCGCCTGATTTTATGCTGGCGGGTCTCGCGAAGTAACGTGAGATCTCGTTACTCATATGCAAATGAGAGGGTGCCGGTTTAGATAAAAAGCCTGTTTTCAGAGAAGGTTTTGATTCGGAGTTGTGAGTTTGGACCGCAGCGCGTGTACCTACTATACTAAGGTGTGACTATTTTTACCGCGAAAAACAAAACAATTTTTTTTTTTAAGTTTTACAAAAATAAATATGTAAACCAGCCATGCATTAAATGAGTGAGGCGCTATTTTGTTCTTTTGTGTTACTAACGAATTACCGCTCATCAAAGCCCAAATGCAACTTGAGGATAAAGCTTAAGTCAGATGGAGGATGAGACAAACAATTGAGGATTGCAGACGATAGTTGGATTTGGGCAGAATTTTATTAGTTAAGAGGATGCCTCAACAAGAATTTGTTAACATTGGACTTGTAAACGACTATGTTATAGTCAGCTGGGAAGAAGCCCCACCGGATTACGTTCCATAGACGGGCAGATCTTGAAAAGAAAGTCTGCTCATGGAAGTTCGATTTAGCTCCAAGTACACAGAGGAAGAAAGAAATTATTTTACAGCGGCTGTAGCTAGATAAGTTTTTGCTGTAAATTTTTACAGGGGGAACGAGAGATTGGAGCTCGATCGAGCACCTATCATGAAAATAACGATAGAGTAGAGAAAGACTAGCAAAGTTTCCTCTGTTAGAAAAATGCTATAGAGAAGAGAAGAGGACACACACATTAGATTTCGAAGTCGATGTTGTATTTTGTCAAGGCAGAAGAGAGTCCTCTGAGCAGCACCTCCCCAGATGTGGTAGAAGTACTCCATCTTGGGGCGTATCTGGCTCTTATACAGGTAGAGGATTGCGTCAGGAGGCAGGTACTTCCTGAGGCGGTAGAATGATCCAACCATTTTTCCAGCGAACTTAGCGACAGATTTGATGGAAGTTTTCTACTTCAGGTATAGAGCTTATATGAATTTAATTTGGTATTAAAGGAAGTTAAATTAAGTCATCGGTGTATCAGACTATTTCATAATGAATAAATAAAAAACATTATTTAAAATAAGAGATTAAAAAAACTAAGGAGAAATTGTAACATTGATAATTACGTGGCTTCGATTACATTTTGCGATATGTTACGATTTTTCTTAAATTAATTCCTTCTAAAGGATTGACATGTATCCCAATCCTATACTTATTATTTAAACAATGCGAAAACACAGGCCACGCCCCCAAAAACATTATAGAAAAAAAGAAATTATATGTTTCTTTAAACAGAAGCTCCCGTCGGAATATTGACAAGAAAGCAAAGATAGCGGTCACGTCTGAAGATCTGTACTACGTCTGCCGACTCAAAATAATTTTGGCGCCCAAAGTAAATTCACGCTTCACCAAGCATACAAGAATGGGATCTCAACATTCCACTCAGTAGAGCCAGGAAAAGCTTCCCTTCTATTCGGGGCTAGGAAAACCGAATTACTATTTTCAACTCCCTCATACATCCTTTCATACGAATACAAACACTGACATTGTAGTACACACATAATGCCTATTAAAGTGTACTCACACATTTTGTCAGAAGCATACACACTGACAACAGCAGCACACTCACAGTGCCTACTGAATTTTATTCACACATTTTCTCACTGTTACACGCATATAAACACTAACAGAAAACGAAAATATAGACATGTACACATAACTCTCGCTGTCTTCTTCAAACATTCTACAATATAAGAACTCAACTTTTTAAATGAACAATTTACTCACAGAAATAACTTTTAATCATTTGTAAATTTGTAAATGTGTACATATATAAATATATTGTGTTCGTTAAAGATGTCTTATCTCGTTTATTCAATATTCATGTGTGGATCCACATTTTCAACATTTATCAAAATGTAACCGTGAAAACCGTGTACACTCAATTCAAGCTAGGATCCACACTAACATACATCCAGAAAAGAAATTGAGAAACACATTGACAATAAATATTAACTTTGGTAACATATTTATCCTGATTCTGCTATTCGTAGCAAGGAGTACATAGTAATTAGTGTTGGCCTCAGTCCCAAACGGAAGACGACGTATCTCGAAAATGTAATGGCTCGGGTCGATCTCCGATTTGTTTGACACCATATAAGTATAGGGGATTGTTGAGAGGGACGCGTAATGGCTGAATTTTTACATCTTATAATTCGAAAACAAAATAAAGGCATTATAGAAGCCAGTGCAGCGGTCATCCTGATCAATACAATGTTTTTGAAAGCTGCACGATTCGTACCGGAAGTGTATTCTTTGGGGGTGTGGAGGGGGATTAATGTGCACGACCGTTTGCATGATCGCGTCGCACGCAGTCGGAGCATGGGCGCCTGTTTGAGAATACATTTGAACACCGCCATTGTCTTTTTTTTCTTGTGTGTGTGTGTGTTTCTCTGTTAGTTTCATTTGTTTCATGCAAGGCTTTAATAACGACCAAGCTTTGGCAACTGCGTTCGAGCCGAGGAGTCGCTACCGGCGTCTTTTCAGTCGGAGAAGGAGTCGATAAATAGTTCTTACCATTATTCTAATGTCGGTACTCTTCGACTTCGGTGCTTTGTTCCGAAGAAGCTTGTCTGATTTATGAAATCCATATTGGTACGATAAGAAAAACAAGGAAAGTAAAATAAAGTAAAGCGATGGGAGGGGGGTGAGAAATAATGAATAACAAAAACAGATATTTTTAAAATTCATTCAAGCCGAACGTTTAACGATGAAGATGCTATTTGAAACTTGAGGAAAGGAACGAACAAACGGACAGAAATAGCCTCTTATATATGCGTAGATGCATCTGAAAATTCTATTTCAAATATAAGTGTGACAGGCCAATTGACCGACGGACGCATCTAAAATGGAAATTTGTTAGATGAATAAAGCTTGATAGAAGAGATAAGAGGTGAGGAGACTGTTCTATGAAGTTCAACTGAAAGCAAGCACAATCAGTTAAAACAAAACAAATAATAGGGGAATTATTTTTAAGAATGTTATTATAATGGAGATTTGGTGTCGATCCACCAGTAACCAAAACTCTAAATATGTACTAATATAAGAGTCCCTATTTACTTGTCTCCCTACGAGGGAAGAGTTAGACACAATGTCGTTTTTTTTAATGTGGGAAAAATCTAACTCCCAAAACAGGGTCACTCTAGATTGGGAGAGAAATTAGAATTGCCTTAGTCTAGAAGGATTTCTCATTCACTGACCGTTGACAGAAAAGATCAAGTGTAATATCAGCACATATACTACACTTTCCTCCTAGCCAAAAGGCCAAAGTGGGTGTGTATGGGGGGTTTAAACAGAGAGAGAGAATGAACGGAACCGGTGCTATTCAACCCCCGAACCCCAGAACCCTTTAGAGTGGTCTCGAAAGGAATGGTTTCAGCAGCAAACCAGTGGCCACCTTGTTTTATGTTTTTTACACTTTACATAAAATCTTGTCAGAAAAACTATAGATAGTCGCTTTTTAAAATAACTGCACATGTGTCCCACTCTTCTCCAAACATAAATTCCAGCAAGCTTCCACTTTGGAAAATCGTTATGTTAAATTTTAAATGCTGTATTCCTTATATATGTTGAAACACACGCCGTCTTCAGGCTATCCACCAACCCTTCTGCCACACTAACACTCTCTCGTACCCTGCTATCAAGCAATTCGGACTTCTTACTATCACCACGGCATCCAGTGTATAAATATTGACTCTGTCTTTTTTTAATTAGGTTTATTCTTGATAAAGCTCTAACTCAGTTTTGCAATAATTAATCAAATCAAAAATGTGTCTTTGGGGGAGGGGAATTTTCTCCTGTTTCCATTTGTGTTACCTATACATTCCTTATATGATACGTAATATATTGAATAAATACTGAAATTTTAATTGAACATTTACATAGTTTGAGAGTCATTTACAAAACAAGGAGGATTCATAAACTGATATATTGAGAAAGTCTGGGTTGATAAATTAAGAACTGTGAATAATCCACAGGTCAGAAAAGTCGTAACCAAACCTTCCTCACTCAATTACACTAATCACATTTGATTGAAAGTTATTAATAAGAGTTAATGTTGATTTGTTTTCTTTGTAGAAAGTTATGTGAGAAATGTTACGAGTTTAAAATGAATGTTTTTATACATGTTTTTTTTAATCAGAGTAAATCAGCAGGCATCATGTGTGCGTGTCGCGTACTGTCAGGGTGCGTATGTGTATGACTGTGCGCATGACTTGAGAATTGAATATTGCCTTCCAAAAGCCCGACAGAGGGGCAAGGGGGGTTGGCGAAACGTAGATGTTAGCTCTGTCATAGATTTTGGTTCAATATCTTATTGAAGTAAAAAATATGGCCTTATATACGCTCAAAGTTAATCAAAAAGGCAAATTCGACAAATTCAGAAAGATTGCTCTGATTGGTTCGAAATGTTTTATTTGTTTTTATTGATTCAGGCAGATGTATGCTCGGAGCCGTATGCGAAGTAATGAGTTTGAGCATATTCATTTTGTGTACCAAAGGGTAAATGCTTCTCTCATAAAATATAACGAATTTTGGTGTGGCGTCCGCAGAAACTAACACGCTCGCTGCCCTAATAATGCGAGTGTCAAATCAGCAAACTGGCATCATCATGAGACATAGAAAGCATTATTGTTTGCCTATTGGAACGTAAGAACCTTGATGAAGGAGAAAACCCAAGCGCTCACAATGTACTACTTCTTCTATTGATATGTCCTACCTCTCAGAAGTCAGACTTTCTGATACGAAAAGTCATTAAATCAAAGTGTTCCCTTTCTCTCGTAGCAGCGTGGACCGTAGCTTGCTAAGAGGTTGTTTCTTGTGTTGCGTCTTAGAGAAAATGCTTACATTTTAAATGTTATAAACGTATTAGAAAACAGAGAAAAGCAGATAAAAACATGAAAGAAGGATGGAAGAAGGAAATATAATTTAAAGAACACAAAATATATACAAAATTACAAGACATTAATTGTTCATTTGAAATGTTTACTTAGAAGTTTATAAGCGTGTATATGCGTGCGACAGTGTAAGCATTTGTGTGGTGCTGTAGGGCGTCTTTGGTTCCCTGTTTGGTATTTTAGACGACGGTAGCGTCTTTAGGGATTACGAAGCACCACACTAAACAATTAATTGTGCGTAAGTAATTTGAGACCGATTCGACAACAACATATATGATTGGCAAATGGTAACTTTTAACAATATAATATTGTTAATAAAAAAAAAGAAAGAGAAACTGTAAAGTAAAAAAAAATCACTTTTAGCTCAGTGGTCCAACCGATAACTCTGGCCTTTATCGAGTTGCCTTCGCTCTTAGCGATCGTGACAATGCATCACTCCGCATGTGGGAACTAATCTCCTCCCCCGTCTGGCTTATATCTGCTTGAGAGGTTCAGTTCTCATTCCACATAGAACGATAGAATCGATTCAACGGTCTCGGGCTACACCAATCTGAAGATGCTACTTCAGATGAGCTTTGGCCAACTGTCAAACGTAGCCTCTAATCTGTGATATTGCTAATAAATAAAATCAAGCCAGCTGCAACAAATCTGACAACTTCAGACAACTACGTTGTGAAGCTACCAGTTCTGTCCACGCTGATAAAAATACATTCTGGGGAAAGTGGCAGAACACATGGAAGGTGTCTCAGCTGTTTGTGAGTCCTGTAAACTTTACTGCATCCTTCGTTCGAGAACAAAGACTTACTAGGGTGGTAACCAAACCATCTTAAACCAGAATCTCAAAGAACGCCTCATCTGCTGGAGAGATCACTTCACCAATCTGCTAAACCACGACAAACAGCCCCCATCAATTTCTCGCATGAATAACATCGACCCAATTCCTTATGAAAAACAACTCCCTCCACACTTGAAAATTTGTTGCTGTTGTTAAAAATCTCAAAAATAACAAAACTGCAGGCGAAGATAATATCCCAGCGCAAACATACTTAGCCCTACCATCCATCACATTATCAACCCGGTCTGGAAGACTGAAATTCTCCCCCAAGCCCGGAGCGATGCAACACTGGTAGTATTCTTTAAGAAAAGTGATAAGCACTGCTGCAACAACTACCGTGATATCAGCCTGATCGATGTGTCTGGTAAAATATTAACTTAGGTTCATCTGACGCGATTCCAATTAGAACGCGACTTCAGAACGAGGCCAAACCAATATGGTTTTCGTCCGGGTCGTGACTGCACCGATCAAATCTTCCTCACTAAGACAAATCCTCGAACATCGTGTGGGTCTTCTAGCAAAGGAGGGTTTCATTGATTTCGCTGCTGCATTCGACTCGGTGGACAACGACACCCTCTTAAAAGTGATGCAAGCAGATGGTATTCCGCCTAAACTTCTCAATCTTCTTAAAGCATACTACTGCTTAACGCGATCCCGCATACGCATGTACAGTGAAGTTTCGTAACCCTCCGAAATACGATCTGGCGTTCGGCAAGGATGTGTTCTTTCGCTAACACTTTTCAATTACACCATTTGCTGGGTCATCTCGAATGCCTTAAAAGAGTTTCCCTATGTCACTGTAAGTCGCAACTTTACCGTCAAGGACTCTGACTACGCGGATGATATTACGCTACTCGGTGAAACATTTGCTGATGTCCAGTCTGCTATTAATAGGCTTCAGCATGTTGCATCGCAGATTACGATGAAAATTAATGCTTCGAAGACAAAAATATTCGCTGCCGGCTTCGCCCCAACAAAGAAAACACACATCGTAGCCAGTGGTGATGTTCTTACAGGGGTTGAGATTTTCAAATATCTTGGCGCCATCATCACAGTCACGGGTCAAGGTTAAGCTAACATCAATGCGTGAATTGACCATGAACGTGATGCCTTTTGTTGACTTAATTCCCGGCTCTGGTTAAGATCTGAGATAAGGCGCAGCACCAAAGTAAGGATCTGCCAAGCGCTGGTGCGAACGATCCTCGTTTATGGAAGTGAGCCATGGCCAATGAGAGTGGAAGACGTTAGGCAATTTGAAACTTTCGATCAACACTACTTGCGTCTCATCCTTTGTGACCGATAGCAGCACTTCCTCTCAAACAACACAGTATGTTTTTGCTGCAAGATTAACTGCCTCCGATAAGTCATCCTCATGAGATATTTATGCGGGGTGGGTCATGCCCTTCGCCATCAACCAGAAAAGTTCATCTACGGATTAATTACTCCAACTACAGAGTTTGAAAAAGCGAGATGGTGAACAAAGAAAAACCTGACTGATGACAGTTAATTCTGACCTGGAACTCATCCTAGGCCACCGAATCTACGGAATTCGCTGTTGGGACAGCGAGTGGCTAGAGATCACCCAATCGTTGACTTCAAATCGTCAGACTTTGTCGGGGTTCGTGAGGGGCGCTATGGCAAAGATGAATGGAGCCGGCTCAATCTACTACGAGTGAATGTTGTCTTAAGTAAACAAGTGAGACTACTTCTTTGTAAAATATATGCCGAAAAATTAATCTACAAATTAATCATATTAAAAATAATACATGCGTTTTTGGCATGAAGTTATTTTACAAGGGTTGACTTGCCGTAATACTCAACAATCAACCTATTCTCTATATTAGTGATATCAAGTAAGCAGCTGTTTCATGTTAATTCTCGCATGAACATAAACAAATATTACTGGACGTTATTCTCGAGGCCTTGACTTAACCGACGCAAATACGTAGGGATGTCTTTGTTTATGTGCAAATATACTCGGCAGTTAAGCCGTGTTTGGCCGTTCGGCAAATTGCCAGGAATAGTTAGGAAAAATAAATACTCCAATGTCCGTTAATTGAAGTTGTGTGCGTGTAAGAGTCTTACCATAAAATGATCTACAAATAGGCATATAATCATGCACGAATCCACCTTTGCTATGGGGAATGACAGAAGGTTAGAAAGGGAAAAGCTTTTCTCCATTATACGCCTCGGCTTTTCGAGACTTAATGGAGTCGGAAGCGAATTTCACTTCCTCTAAACCGGTTTCAGCAGAAAGAATCACGTGTTTGAATGGTGCATTTTCTTCGTAAATCCAAAACGCAGAAAGTTAAAGGGAGATAACCTTGATCGTTTTAAATGCCGATTGCACACGTCCGTCCGTCGGTCACCTATTTATCTACGTCCCACAAAGTAGAATGTGACACAAGGTCGGAAGGTGGGAATTTTCACTCTAGAGGAAGAGTGAGGTGAATCTCAAAAAATTGCCTGGGCAGGGCGCCTCAGACAGTAAGCAATAAACTTACTCCTCCCCAAAGAGGGGAGGCAAAGCCTGGGAGGGGGTTAACCTCCCATAACTGCACAGGACAGTCAGAACAGATACTACACTTTGATCTTAGCCAAAAGACCAAGGAAGCATGGTCACGATTTTATTTATCTACCTCCCACAAGGTAAGATGTGACACAAGGTCGGGAAAGTGGGATTAGAAAAACCAGTTGAGCACTCTGGTCATTAAAAATTGCCTGGGCAGCCCCCGTCGGCATTCCCCGGTAGGGGCGCCTCAGGCAGTAAGCAATAAACTTACTCCTCCCCAAAGAGGGGATGCAAAGCCTGGGAGGGTGGACCTCCTAGAACTGCACAGGACAGACCCATAGACCGGCATAAATCAAGACCCGAAGGCCAAGACAACACCGGTCTATGGGGTGTAGTATCCATCGGAACAGATACTACACTTTGATCTTAGCCAAAAGACCAAGGAAGCATGGTCACGATTAACCATGCCTTTAGCCGTGTGATTTAATTCGTTCTTGTAATGACGTCAATAAACGAGCATCAAGTGTTTGTATTCTATTTTGTCATAAAGTTTTTCTTTTTAATTTCATTTGTGACGTATGAAGTAAAAAGAGAGAAAACGAGAAATGCTTTTTCAAAGTAAAATTCGATTTTGATGAATGAAAAACATGTTGACATTTTTATCGACCGGGCTTTAAACTGTTTGTTTTTTTACGCATTTTGGGCCGTTAGGGATATGTTTAATGTTAGGGTTTAGGGTTCCGGGTAGGTTATTGGAGACGTGGCTAATTCTATAAAATTACCAACAAACTTTTCATCCAACCTTCTCACTGGTGTTGAGATTTTTCTCGTTAAAATGAAGGACGCGGACTGTAGTTCGCTGGAAGAAAGGTTGGTAGCATAAAAACGTGACTAGACAAGAACAGAGATA
>OY744515.1:23656053-23698553 GCA_963556195.1 Sepiola atlantica | reverse complement strand
GCGGGAACATGTGCTTCAATGTATGCCTTTACTCATTCAGTTACGCACTGTTCAGCGGAGGGGGGGGGAGAGATTTTACATAATTGGAGTCTCTGATGTGATTCCCAATCTGCCCGTTTATAGTATCTAATCGTTCTGAGCAACGGCTTTTCAGCTTAGGATAGAAAGTTTAATGTCATATCAACCATTATCACAAAGTGATCAGCGGTCCCAAGTTGGTTATGAGCATTTGTCACACTAACCTCAGGCAGTGTAGTCAAAAATAAACCGAGAAGTGAAGCTTTTTGATCTTCACGATGTGGGAGACGGGTCGGAAAGTGACAGTCTGTGAAAGGGAATGTGCAATAGAGAAACTATGCGTACTGTTACGAGCTACGTCTGTATAGCTTGGGCCAACCAACCCAATCTCTGTGGTTAACATTAAAATCCCCAAATATGTGTATTTGGGCGCTCCGATCTAAAGAGAGTGCCGCGTCAATACTATCTGAGACAAAGTCGAGGGTGGTACAGTCCTGGGTCGAAGGAGAAGGGTAGAAGAAGTATCAATAATTATCACTGTGTTGTAAAGTTAATCTAAAGCACATGTGTGCCAAATTATCTGATTGTAGACTATGTTCTATACTTATGGGAAGGTGCCACGAATATAAACCCTGAGTCCGTATCTGAGTTCTTACAGCAGAGTGCGAGCGTTTTTTTTTCATTTTTTTATTTGGATAAACAAAAATATTCGTTCTAGGTGTTTTTTGCTAATTCAAAAAATTAATTTGATATTAAATATGGTTATTATTAGTACCTAGTTTCTAAATGTTATTAAAACATAATTATTTACATAGCATGATCATATATAATATATTCTGATTCGTTCCCTTTCAATTTTCGGACATATTTTTCTAGATACCGTTTTTAACGGTGATTTTTTTGCCCTAGTTTTCTCAGCGCTTCTTCCTAAATTTTGTTTGATTTTGTTTAATTAATATATTAATTAATAAATTAATTAACATTTCAAATATACTGTTTACCATTTCCTTTAACTTACTAAAGATTTCATTTTTTCGTTTTGTTTATCTTGTTCCGCTATTAATCCTCCCTTCAATTCCATAATTTCTATAATTTCTATAACTCCCGTGCGCGACTAAAGACAACTTGTTTACATTTAATCGTTTCTCACTACATAGACAAATATTAATTAATCAATAAATAATAATAACAATAATAATAATAATAATAATAATAATAATAATAATAATAATAATAATAATAACAATAACAATAACAATAAATATAACAATAATAATAATAATAATGATAATAATAATAATGATGATAATGATAATGATAATAATAATAATAATAATGATGATGATAATAATAATAATAATAATAATAATAATAATAATAATAATAATAATAATAATAATAATAATAATAATAATAATGATAATGATGATAATAATACTGATAATAATAATAATAATAATAATAATAATAATAATAATAATAATAATAATAATAATAATAATAAGAGGAGACCAATTGCCCTTATCACCGTGAAATCGGTGGTAGGTGGCTTTTGCGATACCGCAAGGTCATCAGCGGTGATGAACGAAAAGAGGTGGAGCATACTGGAAGTCTGAGGAGACTTGTTGTCACTCAGACTCCAGGGAATACCACAGGTTTTTGGCAGTGGGTGATCACTGACGATGACCAGTGTGATAACTCCTAGTGGGTAAATAATAATAATGATAATAATAATGATAATGATAATAATAATAATAATAATAATAATAATAATAATAATAATAATAATAATGATAATAATAATGATAATAATAATAATTATAATAATAATGATGATAATAATAATAATAATAATAATAATAATAATAATAATAATAATAATAATAATAATAATAATAATAATAATAATAATAATAATAATAATAATAATAATAATAATAATAAATTAATAATTTATTTGAATTCATTTCAATTTAACTTCCTAGCAATAATTTCTACCATTCTCAATTAAATATGTCGTAGGATTTATATAACCGATCTTTTTACAATATTTAGTGCTTCTTCATATTAAGACCCGAGCAAACTTTAACCCCAACCCTGATCCTAACCCTAACCCTAACTCTATTGCTAACCCTAACTCTGACCTTGACCTTAATCCTAACCCTAACGACGGGGTCAAAGTAAGCTTGTGTCTTAATCTGGAGTAGCACCCAATATTTCATAATATTTCCTTCTACTGTAATTATTATTATTGTTGTTATTATTATTATTATTATTATTATTATTATTATTATTTAGTAATTAAACTTAAATTAATTATTCTTTTGCTAAAACTCTTCTTAATTATTTAATATTAAAACTTCGTCTTTTCTGAACTTAGATCTCCTTTTTTAGTGCTTTGCGTTGACATTTTTAACTATTTTTGCATTTGGATAAATAACAATATTCATTAAAATATTTTTGTTTCGTTTTGACTATTCAAAAAATGTTTTATCATAAATATGGTTATTATTTGTACCTAATCTCTAATTTTTTGATATATCATAATTACTTATATAACATGATCACTATCCCAGACTCTTTAGTATAAACAGTTATTAACATATGCATTTTTAAGTAATTCTGATTCGTTCCTTTTCCATTTTCCGATATACTTTTCCATGCACCGCTTAACGGTGATTTTTCCTTTTTTTTTAATTTCAGCGTCTCCTAGTTTTCTCAACGCTTATTGATAATTTTATTTTCTCTCGCTTTCACTTTGCACATATCTCGTTATGCTCCCAATACTGCTAAGGAAGGTGTTTGAGGCAGAAAATCTTTACATATATTGATCTTTGACTGTTTCACCCATATTTTGGATTTAAATATATTAAATTTGGACAATTTCTTATTTAATATTCGAATGGATAAAACATCTTGACACATCACAATATATCCGTGGATTTACTGTTACAAAAATAAATGTTACCCCCTGTTACACGATATTCCTTATTGTATTCTTTTATTTCACTTGGAATTATAAAGAATTAGAGACTTCATACATGATTTATAAACTGTTTTTTTTTTCAAATTAATAATTTAAACTAAAGCTTTTATTGTTAAATAATTGGTGTTTCCTTCTGATGAGAAGATTTGTTTCTTTGAAAAACCTATGTTTAAGAGACTTTTCTATATTTTATAATATACTTTGTTGTACTATCTGAAATTATTACACATATGTTTATTTTCACTTTCACTTAACTATATATCGTAACATACATTTTTAAATGCCTCAAGGTTGATCTTCAGTGATGTACTGCCTTCATTGTCGATTTCAGGTTTCGCATCATATCGGCTCAGGCAGCAACCCTGACCTGACTCCGGACACGCCAGATCGCCTCCTTGAAAGCTTTTAGCCACATACGTCGACATCGCAAAAAGTTTCCCTCTGATAAAACTTCGACCATTCTTTGAACGACACGTCACAGACATCAGCCAATGAGAACTGTTCCCACCCCTTCCACTCCCATATAACGCCATCTCTCCCTCTACCTTGTATCGACTCTTTATTCTCCATCGGTTTGCGTTACACGTCTCCCTTCGTTGCCGACTGAAGTATCTCGCAAATTTCCGAGTCGAACTTTTGCCATGCCTCCTTGTTATTTGCTGGGGACCACTTTATCTTCTTCCGTGATTCCGTGCCCCGTAGTTTGGGAGGACTGGGTTCTGTGGTGTGATTCCTTTTCTCGCACCTCCTTCGTTTTACAAGTGATTACGCCTGCACGTTGCTCTTGGTTTCCTTCTTCAAGACATTTGGTTGATTGTGAAGCCTCTTTGATTGTTGCATGTCTTCCCGCATCTGCATCTATTCATTGTCGATTGGACAGTTCCGTCCGTTTCCATTAAATCCGCCAACCTCTCCCGGGATCCCCTAGGGGTATGATGTATTTGGGTACTTCGTAGCATCTGCGGGGACTTTTCTCGCGAAGAATACAAGGTGGGAAGCTAACCCGCCTTACCTCTTTCCCTGTCTTTCCTGAATGCCAATAGTCTCCCATATCGTCACCAGGTCTGTTCCCTGGTCGCTAACTAGTCTGTTCCCAGCAGTCATCGTTAATACCAGAGTTATAATGCGTAACACATTTGTTTAATCAAATCAATGGTGGTCTTCAGTGATGCATATTGAAAAGAGACGAAACGTATACGTCCATAGATAAAAAATAAACAATAACAAATATTTATATTTGAAGCTCCTCGTTAAAAAGTAGAGCACTGTAAAATGGTAGTAGTAACACAGCGTAGCGTCACTTGCTTTATATGCATCGTTCCTTCACTTATAGAAGTTTGAATGCCTGTACGCTTCGCCGCCGTTAATGTGTTAAAATTATCATTGTTTATAAGCTGTTCAGAACTGGCCTAGCGGTTAGCGACGTTGGACTGGGGTTGAAGTCCAGGGTTTCGAACCGTGTGACCGGTGGTGAATAGTCGTACTTCTATGCTGATGAGTCTCGATTGAAAAGAGACGAAACGTATACGTCCATAGATAAAAAATAAACAATAACAAATATATATATATATATATATATATATATATATATATATATATATATATATATATATATATATATGGGGGTGTCTGTCTCTTTTTTTTATCATTTTAGTTCAGTTAATTTGAAGAGATCAAGGGGTCCCCTCTTGAAGCTAACACTTGATTTCCCTATGAGTTAAAATTATATCCGAGGGCTTTCTTTACGATATATGTTGTCCCTTTTAGGGCTGCTAGCTATACTTCCCTACAGTTTGGTCTTCCAGTGATTGTATCTAAGTACTTTATTGGATTTTTTTTTTCATTAAACCAGTTTCCTCCACCACAACCGGTATGATATTTATTTCTTTCAGGTGCCATATCATTTTGAAATCATTCTTGAGGTCCTGATATTTGGTTATGGTTTCACGTTCGGCTCTATTGAGGCCATAGTCGTTTGGGATAGTTACGTCAATGATGAGAGCTGTCATTTCAGCTCTGTGTCTCTGTGTGTGGAGGGTGCGCGTGTATAAATAGGGCGTAATACTAAGGGGTAATTAAGTATATTACCTTAGAAGCAGGCAATTCAAAGGTTTATATTAAACGTTATGATTTTAGTTGCTCCATTGCTCCATGTAACGTAGCAATAAACTACTAGTAGGATAACATTAATTTTAATGAGTATCATGTAAATAATTCATTGTTTAAAGAGGAAGAAATTTTATTGTGATATAAAAAGTGTTGCCTTCTTTTTCGATGCTTGATTTATTTGTTTTAAAAATGTAACAATTATCACTTTCAATTTGGACGAAACGTGACCCGATTGTCCGGAAATGTCATTAATTTCACGCAGTAATATGTGCCCTAGGTTATCAACTGGGGTTGTTAAAATCTGCCCTTAGTCGTCCAGGCCTATGCTCCCATCTATTGTGTTAATAAAACATATTTGCTGATCAAACGAACCAATCACCCTGCATTCTGTATTTATGAAAATCGATTTTACTTCAACATTTTGATTTTTATGTGTATACGTATCGATATATCAAATTAAAGAAACTTTGGAATGTACCACTGTGTTGGAACGACCGGGTAAAAATAGTGGTAAGAAGGGTTTACTTTTACTGTTTTTCTCTTAATATTGTCTGTTATTTTATAACTTGACAGTGCACAAAATCGACTTTACAATCTAGTGGGAATTGATCTGTTCTGTTCCTCACAGCCCTTATCTCACAAAAGAGACGTTGCTTGTCTCTATCTACTCTACCGTTATGTCCATGGAAGGTGCTCGACTTAGCTCAAATCTGTGGTTCGTCTTTGTAAGATATCTACAGTAAGAACTTGTGCTTCTACCACAACGGAAAATAACTTTCTTTTCTTCTCCGTGTGCAGGCAGAATTTCCATGAACATAGTTTCTCTCCAAGAACTTCCCATCCGTTGAACACATTTCCACATGACTGCTTCTCTTTCAAACTCAATGTCATTAAATAATTGTCATAAACCGTCCCCATTAGTCATCAAATTTAGATCGTCACCCTAATTATTTTCAACCCTCTCATAATATTCTTCATCATTCAACTGACAATCCATCCAGTTTTCCAGCAAGCAACACTCGCTATTTTGATTGCCTTCCCATTTTGTATGTAGTCAACACGCCTTCTAACATCGCAGTTAATTATCTCCCCAAGGGAGACAATTGTATCCCGCACATGTTTACTATAAAAGAATGTGTCAAATATTGGCAAAAGCGTAAACTTTTGTCAGAAGACATTGTTTGTAGCGACGCCTGTGGTATAGCATTGTTCACGCGCTTTTGAATGAGTTGAGAGCCTTTTTTTTAAAAAAGGTAACCAACAATTTTTAAGAAAAGAGTTTTTATAATTGTTGGTCAAATTTTTTCAGATGCGATTTTTAACTTCTACGTTGATTTAGTAACAATGCTGCGAAACTAAAAAGATATTTCACTCAAATAAATAAAAGCAAAAATAAAACGTACAAAAGATCGTGGATCTAGTATATTAAGAATTAAAAACACTTACTAAGTACGAATTGTGTTGTAGAAATTTCAGAGTGCGAGAACCTACAGGATACAAAAACACAAAATGAAAACAAAAACAACTTATCCTACATATGAAAAAATATGTTAAAAATAGCTTGAAGTCGTAAACATTCCTTATTTAAGAAGAGTACAAAATTAACTTCGTAATCTAGTGGGGGATGATCTCTTCTCCTCCCTACAGCCTATTTCACACAGAAGAGATGTCTCTAGCCTCTCGTTATTGTGTGTCCATTGTAGGTGCTCGATTGATCTCCAATCCCGGCCGCCGCCGTAAAACATTCACAGCAAGAACTCGCCTAGCTACAACCACAGCCAAAAAGCTTACCTTTTCTCTCTCTCTCTACCAAAAACCAAACGGAACCTCCATGAACAAAGTTTCTTTCCTAGAACATCTAATCTGTGAAAGAAAATGAGGCTGCTTCCCAACTGACTACAACATAGTGGTCCTCAAACCTAATGTAAATAAATACTTGTTGAGCCACTCTCTTACGTAATCTTCAGCCCATTTCAACCATTGCTTCCAATTCTTCTTGTGGTGGCGACCATCGTCCAACTGACAATTTTTTAACACTTATCATAGAGTGGCACCCGGGATTTGATAATCGGTTACCCATTAGTAAAATAAGCGAAAGATTGTACTTTCCCCTACGTGCAAATAGGGGGAAATTGAGAATAAACCTTTCCTCGTGGCCTATATATACGTCTCCACTAGATATGGGAAATCAGCTAAGACCAAAACGCACTAGGATGACTTTCAGCAAGATGACGTCTATTTTACTTCATTGTTTTTCATGAAGAAGCCATTGCGTAAACGGCCGTGTTTATGACTATACGGAAATATAACAGCATCGTAAGAAATAGTAAACATCTCACGATTCGATTTCTCCAGGCCATAAATAAATTGGGACTTCTCAAAGAAGTGTACGAGGTAACGCAGCAATCTGAGGGAGATTTCGGAACATATTATATTATATTAATGAGTCTAAAAGCTCTTAATTCAATTACTTCAAAGAATATCCATTCTTTGTGAAACTTATATTATATTCTAATTAAATTATATCATATTATTTATTATATTCATAACGTAGTCAAATTTTCTCGATAGAAAATGGATCTCCAGAAATCCAGACCTTTCTTTACCATAGACGTATTCTTCCGTCGGTCAATAAACCTATTGTCCGAAAAAAAGAATGAAAAACGTTCGAAGTGATACAGCGAATACACCCACGCAACGTTTTAATGGTTTCTATGGCGACAATCCTTATTTAGAACCGACCGACCGACCAATCAGAGAAAATGAAGGCGTTTTTCTTTCACTGAGACAAAGAGTTAACCTCCTACACGCACGAAATCCTCATTGGGTTTTTTATATATTTCTCCACTATTACGCGCCACTTATTACTTTAAGATACATCACCAAACTTACAAATGTCAATAAATCCCGACGAAACTTAATCAAAAATACTGTCATCTTTTTTAGGCGAATTACAAAAAAAAAGGAAAGGCCACGTGGTCTATTTTGTATGAAAGATCCAAAAAGCAAATGAAATAAAAATCCACAGTAAGGTGATAATCAAAACTTCGCTCGCAGTTAAAAAGAATCTCAACCCAACAGATAGACATTGTTTCTATCTCACAAGTCTTTCACATCCCTCCGTAGTATGTAATTAAGAAGAAAGCCGAAACACCCAACACGTTTTCGGAACGGGTTCACAGATTGATCTCGTGAATCAGTAATTTACTGGATGGAGAACTAGTTAAATACTATATGGTTATGGATAACTCTATGGAAAAGATGTTTGAGGGAATGATCTTATATTATCTCATCAGGGGGGTCCTAATATAGAAATTATCTCCCTATACAATATATACAACCTTGTCTAAAGACCAATCGGATCGAACTTTCACTGGATATTTGATCATCTGAACATCATCTACTTGATAGTATAATTAAAGTCAACATGGAAGAAATCCTTGTTTTTCTCTTGTTAGCTAAACATCATAAATCATGAAATCTTTCCAAAGAGAGATTTCTAGCATGTAGAGTCTAAAATAGTACTCTTAGAAGAAAGGGTCGAAATTTAAAAAAAAAAAACGTGATTTCCTACCCTTAGCAAGGTAGCATTATTATAGGTAATGTTAGAGTGAAGAAATACACAAGTATATATCATATCTAGAATTGCCAGAGAATTTTTAAGTTAGAGGTCTGGAATTAATTGGATTCTGACCACCAAACAAATAGGCAGGAAATCGAAATATTCTATCTTATTTCGACTCCTTTTAATGAATATATAGCTTTTTCGTTTTGATAAGGCATAACCAAATGCGAACCTTAGGATATACAATGTTATATTATGCAAAGCTGAAAGACGATATTGCACACATAACAATCAATCTTGAGTTGGGTTTCCAGAAACTCGATAAACTCGATAAACGAGCTTGCTGAGTGTAGCAGCATTTCTCAAATGTCTTTGAGATTGCTTAATTATCAGACTTGCCAAATAAAGAAAATTGGGAAGTAAAACCGGATATAAAACTTCGGCAGGGTAGACCCCATACTTAGCAATCCGACCTTTTGACCTCATTAAATCTGCATAATCCAGAATGAAGTTCTAATTCGCGACCAAAACAACTTCATGGTTGGATGAGTTCAACAAAATAATTGGTGCTATTTTACATTGGGACCCGCGCTAACTTTGACTCTGTCGTTATGGTTAGGGTTAGGGTCAGGGTCAAAGTGGGGGGAGGTTAGAGTTAGCAGTAGAGTTAGGGTTAGAGTTTAGGGTTAGGGTTAGTGTAAGGTCAAAGTTAACGCGAGTCCCAATGCAAAAAAAGTACCAAATAATTTATCTTCTAAGATAAAGAATTAACGGCACCAATTTTACCAAATAAATTCTGGCAAATATAAATCAAAGCAAATATAAACCAGAAATGTTATGACCCTAACAATTGAGATAAAAAGAATATTTATCTCGTTTAATAACATAAAGTGTAAAATCATATACTGTATTAGTCAGTATAAAAATTCTACTGTCCGAACCAAGAAAATCTGAGATGATATAAGTCGCCATGCAGTCAGATGAAATTTTATCCCCCTTCCTTCCCCCAATATGGGGCCTGTGAAACACAATTCTAATTGTAAGCTGAATCTATCGAGCACAATGCTAATTACTTTGAAGCGTGTCCTGCGATAGAAAAGAATATTATGGAGAGAAAAGCGACAACTAGACCCTAGTTATCTCTCTTTAATTTTGATAAACGAAATGCAGAACATGTTAGGAGCATGTTATGCGATTTAAACCTTCGTGACAGAACGAGATTGCCTTGACAGCGTTTCTCAGAAAATACGTGGGCATTGGAAGTAGGAAAGCTTAACGAAGACACCACGAAAGGTATACTTGTTGCATGCGAAGACGTCGTGGTGTTGTCGTGGAGAGAAGTAAGTCACAGTCAAAAATGAACGGGAAAAATATTTGGTGTACAGTTAACTATCTATTTGTTTTGGATAATCCCGTGGCTAGCGGCTGCAACTTTGTAAATGACGTATGTTGTAATTGTAATGTGTCTTATTTTGGATTTATTGACGTTAGCAATGGGTGTGAATATGCTGGTTCAGAAAATATTAATGATGGGTGGGGGTATTATAATGTAATCTATTATAAAAATTGAAAAGAAATGTTGGTAACGTATATTCTATAGTGAGAAACGTGGAAATAAGATCTCCTAAGAGACACCACACCGAGAGTTGACTGACAACGCTCGAACTCCTTTATTTTAACATATTTCACCCCAAACAAGGCAGGACGCCACTGTAGACGTGAGGGGTTACTGAGAATTAGGGTGTAGATTTTGGGTGTCATCCTACGTTAGGAGCTGTGTAATGTGATGTCTGTTTACATTAGTTTTAAACCTCTGCATGTCGGTGCAGTCGGGAAAACAGTGAGCAGAGAGGGAGTCCCAGAGACCGACAGCGCGAGGAAAGAGCTATTGGAATAGAAGGCTCTCCGGCATTTGGGGACCTCCACAGTGAATGTATGAGATTTAGCTGATTATCGGGTTGGTCTAGTGTTTTATGTCGAGGGAGCACCAGAGTAGCCAGGTCATTGGAGCACGATCCATTTAAGTATTTGTAAGATAAGAACAAGGATGCAACATTGCGGCGATGGGACAGGAGCTGGACCTAGATTGATAGTGAGGTACCTATTAAGTTGGCAACTCTTTCTTGAACCTTGAGAGACTAGTGGATGATGCACCAGCCCAGATGTGGCAACAATACTCCATGCATGGGCTGATGGTGGCTTTGTAAAGATACAGGATAATGTCAAGTGTGAAGAGTTTACTAACACGGTAGAGGGGGGCACCTTCTTTACTGCAGCCCTGGCAATGTCTTCAATGTATTTGTTCCAATTCATGTTACCTGTGAAAGTTTGGCCGAGGAGTTTGAATGTTGAACTCTCACGTAGGGTGTTATTTGACATGACAATCAGTGGTTGGAGAGGTTTCTTGTAGTTATTGAAGGAAAGGATCTTTGTCTTTGCGGCATTAAAAGTTACAATTGAATCCACTACTATTGGAAGTCATTTTCTCAGGATTCAGCCATTGCCTCGGATATAATCGCGTCCGTTTTACCCACATGCAAAAAAGGTGGGTTCCATCTACCGTGCTAGTAAACTCTTAACACCTGACATTATCCTATATCTCTACAAAGACACCATCCGCCCATGCATGGAGTATTGTTGCCACATC
Source organism: Sepiola atlantica (assembly GCA_963556195.1). NCBI lineage: Eukaryota > Metazoa > Mollusca > Cephalopoda > Sepiida > Sepiolidae > Sepiola > Sepiola atlantica. The sequence goes on along the minus strand of OY744515.1, from coordinate 23,687,228 downwards.
TGGGCTGGTGCATCATCCACTAGTCTCTCCCTCTTAGACAAGATCCAAGAAAGAGTTGCCAACTTAATAGGTCCCTCACTATCCATCAAGCTCCGGCCCCTGTCCCATCGCCGCAATGTTGATTTCTTGTAGCAGAAATTTAAAACTAATGTAAACAGATATCTCGCTGCGCCGCTCCCAATTTAGGTTGACTCCTCAAAAAACGTTCACCTTAATTCTCAGTACCTCCTTACGTCTACATTGGCGACCTGCCTTGTTTTGGATTAACTATTTTTTTTAAAAAGATTTATACTAAGAATTAAGCCATTTAAATCATACACAGAATTAAGTTTATTCAAATAATACACATTAGAATTTAGAGAAAAGTAATATGTGAGTGGCCAATAAAGAGAAAAAAGTGCCTATCTTCGCGTCGTATTATATGGATGTATATATAGAGCGCTTGTATATGTATGCGATTACCCATGGGAGGTTAAAGAAAGTAATATTAATACTAATTAAAATAATGATGATAAATCTAAATAGCTATTACGATGACGAGAAATATGGGGTTACAAAAGTACGCTAGTAGAACATAGGTTAAGATTGGTATACAATTCTGAATGCGTTTTTGAAATGCAGGTGTTATCAATTGAATTGAAAAATAAAATAATTAATTTGTTATTCAGAGAAATAATGTGTAAACACAAAAGTAATTTTGAAATATCAGCGATTGAAAAACGTGATAGCAAAGATTGTCACCTGGTCGTGAGGACGATCTGCGCTCGCATAAAGAAATGTTTGTGAAAGTAATGTCGACACAAGCCAGCAATAAATGTTAGAAACGAAATAAAATTGTGTTTCGAGCTTTTATTTGTGAACAGACTTGCGAAATAACAGCTACTACTACTACTGCTACAAACCTGGATAGCAACATGCCGTACTTATATATCAGAACACTAGGAAATGTAGTCTTCAAAGAGAATAAAAGGCTGACTCTTGGAAATTATCCCATAAGCGATGCTCTAATTACTCACTAACGCAACGGAGCCATAGGTTCCTGGATTTAAACGCTATATATGACCAGGTCGTTGACGTAGAAAGGTGCTACTAAACAGTCATTATCCTATATCGAACGCAACTACTGTGAATACTACTACAAGTGAACTTGACCCGACTAAAGGCGACCCCATTGTGAAAGCCTGTAACCGGCTGCTACCATAAATTTGGCGTCGACTATTGTAGGAGGCCATTATGTCTGCCAGTAGAAACAACTAGCCAGTCAACGTGTTAATAGACACGGGAAGCATATAAAGCTTCATTAATGACCCTATCGCGTAACAAGTTGGGCTTACCGTCTCTCCTACGGCTGAAATTCCCTCTCTTCTAAAATGCGAGGCACTTGATCGGTAAAGTTACTACTGAGTAACAAAAGTTACCCTACTGTGAAATTGGCCATCCTGCGTGATTTATGTTGCGATATTTTATTAAGACATGATTTCTTAAGACGAAACTCTTCCGTTTTCATCTCATTTTGAGGACCATTACCTGAACTGACTGTGTGTGGTCTTATCGCCATAAGTATTCAATCTACGCTCTTATTTGCCCATCTCTCTCCTGACTATCAATCCATAGCTGTAAAATCATGGTGCTTTTCAGATCTTCATTGCTTAAGAAACAAAAAGATTGTTACGGGAAGGAATCATCGAACCAAGCGATTTCCCTGGGATGATTCAATTTCTGCTTACTTCCGGGGTTAATCATAAACGACGAAGGGTAGTAGTAGACTATTTTCAAACGATACAGCATTATACCTTACTGGACGCGTTTCCTCTCCCTCCAACAGATGATGTAGTACACGAAATGACAAAGTATAGTTAGTTACTTCAGTACTTTAAGAGTGCTTACCACCAAGTATCAGATAAAAGACAGAGAGAAAAAAGTATACCGCCTTCGAAGATGATGGATGCCTATATAATTTCTGTCGGATATCCTTTGCAGTTACCAACGGGTTGGTCTTTTTTATATTATATTGTAATCTGGTAATGAATTTAAAGCAATTTCTCAATATCACTATCACTATCACTATCACTATCACTGTCACTGTCACTGTTCACTGTCACTGTTCACTGTCACTGTTCACTGTTCACTGTCACTGTTCACTGTCACTGTTCACTGTTCACTGTCACTGTTCACTGTCACTGTTCACTGTCACTGTTCACTGTCACTGTTCACTGTTCACTGTCACTGTTCACTGTCACTGTTCACTGTTCACTGTCACTGTTCACTGTCACTGTTCACTGTTCACTGTCACTGTTCACTGTCACTGTTCACTGTTCACTGTCACTGTTCACTGTTCACTGTCACTGTTCACTGTCACTGTTCACTGTTCACTGTTCACTGTCACTGTTCACTGTCACTGTTCACTGTTCACTGTCACCGTTCACTGTTACTGTTCACTGTCACTGTTCACTGTTCACTGTCACTGTTCACTGTCACTGTTCACTGTTCACTGTCACTGTTCACTGTCACTGTTCACTGTTCACTGTCACTGTTCACTGTCACTGTTCACTGTTCACTGTCACTGTTCACTGTCACTGTTCACTGTTCACTGTTCACTGTCACTGTTCACTGTCACTGTTCACTGTTCACTGTCACTGTTCACTGTCACTGTTCACTGTTCACTGTCACTGTTCACTGTTCACTGTTCACTCTCTGTTGTCACTAACCCAACTGCTGTCTCCCCAATATGTTCCTTCTTAAAGCAGTTTATCTCCTCATATGCAAATGAATGTCACCTATAAAAATTCTACCATGAACACAAGTTCTTTTTTTCCTCTGAAATTCGAGTATCCTCCATGCGAAACGGTCCACACACTTCAGAGCTGGTAATTCTTCATTTTTTATTCCATTTTTACCTTAGACAACATTTATTCCTTTGTATATTAAATCCCAAATATACAACCTTATCTCTTCAGAATTATTTTCAGCTCTGTTTGCTTATGTGGATAACGTAACTGTCTGTGGTAAATCGAGAAGGGACACGATATCAACTTGAGTAACTTCCTAAAAGTTGTTCGATTGTGCCATCTAACCCTGAATGAAGAGAAACGTATATTTGCTCCTGGCAAGGTCACCTTGCTCGGTTATTTGATCAGTCAAGGATCAATTAGACCCGACCCTGGACGATTATTACCCTTGAAATTATTCCCATCCCTCGAGATAAAGCTGCGTTACAGCAAGTAATTGGTTTCTTTTCTTACTATTCACATCCACTGATTTGCCACTTTGTAGATAATGTTACAGTCTTGATGTAAATTCTCGGATAGAATGAAACCCTTTATAACTACAACTTCTTTTCCTCTCAGCTCTAAGTCTGATCTTCACGAAGAAAATTAAAAAAATACTCCTATTTCATTCTATTCGAATAAAAGCAGTCGAAACAAAATATTAAAACTAAAAAAGTAAAAAAAAGTGTTGTTTTTTTTTCTTTTTGAAAAGAGAATATAAGTATTTCTTACTTGGTAGGCGAAATGAGTTTCTCGTCAGTCTAGACTTTTACAAAGTGGGGTTTTTTTATTCCTTTTTGTGTGTATGAGTAACCATGTCAGTTGGACCATATTGGTCCGAAATTGCTTTGTTTTAGTCACATTTTCCTCTTGTGTGTCCATTCAGATACTCATTCTGTAGAATATTTAACGTCAGATACGTCGACTAGTTTCAAATGAGTTTTACCTTTCCTTTCGGGTGTTATTTGAAGAGATTCAAAGGCCATTAAGAGTCGAAGTGCGGGGTTAGACAGAAGGTCAATAACAGATGTATTCTTCAGGTGTGAGAAAAATAAAGCGTGGGAAAAATTGCAGTTATCGTTGGGGTTTGGTGACGAGGAAGGAGAGAGACTTACAACACTGTTCTGTCCTGAAACTAACAAAACTACCATCCAACCAACGCTTGGGGACTCTATCTTAAGAAAAACATATCTCTCTGCTCTGTTTAATAATGTGTTGAGAACATTCTTTTCTAACCAACGTACCATAAAAATCACCAACTAAAGAATAACTTTGATTTCTGTAGTCAGACGAAGACAAAAAAAAGGAAAAGTGTTACAAACTCTTTCTAGGGTTTTAAAGATAGACACTCATAGGCATATATATAACCATATATATATATTTTAAACTATATTACCAAGGGTATTTAGATAAGTATATTTCATTTTGATCAAGAGAAGTACAATAATACTGTTTGGTCTGCAATCGCGTTTGACATACATACAGTAAGAAAGAATATGTCAAAATCTTATCCTGCGATTTAGAAAATACACCCTTGGCCTACATCCACAAAAATGTCTTATTATAAAATGTAAAAGTAAGAATAGAAAAAGTAATCTTGTATCATTGATGGGAATGGGGGCATACATTTTCTCATTCAATACTCGATCTTTTTATAATAAAGATATGCTCTAATATGCATTCGCTTGGGGTCATCAGAAAAAGTAATTCCTTTCATTCATACTGGTAAATGTTTGAAAAACAATACTGAAACTATGTCAAACAGTGTACAGCCCATTACATTCTTTTTTTTTTCTTTCTTCTTTCCATTATATTTAATCCCTTGCAAAAATTGACAATGAAAATAGAAAGTCTCTCGCACTCGGAGACCCAGCGTTAGTAAGGCGAAGACCAAAAGCCGTTCTCAGGAATTTATAGAGTTTTCGGTGGTAAGAGACTCTATGGTGGAAGCTAGGGCATCTGCCACGCAGATCCGTGCTGTTTATTTTATACGTGGACTGGAATTTTGCTGCTCCTAGGAAAAGTGAGCTCGTAGATAGCAAGGCGGTTAGGCAGATCGTTCAGAAAAGCCACAGGTGGAATGCTGGGAGTTGATGCGAGCAGTTGAAGACAAGGAGAGCACTTCCATATTCGGGTTTCAGTAGAAATTTTTCGTTTGATGCAGAAACAGTTGGAAGAAGCGATGATACACATGTCATCTTCTCCTTCATCTCCCGTTCACTGATTTGCATCGATAGCATTCCCCTCTGGAGCCAGGCAAAAATTCGTTGGTCGGCGTCTGGTGCTCAGGCAGATCCACGGGATGGACATACGATAAGTCTCTCTCTCTCTCTCTCTCTCTCTCTCTCTCTCTCTCTCTCTCTCTCTCTCTCTCTTACTCTAGACCCTTCTCTCTTCCATCGTCTGCATACACTGAAAGGTGAATTGGAACCTATCAAAAACCGTTTGGTCAAGTTAGAGGAAAATGTTACATGATCTTAATGACTAAATATTGGCGGTTTTATTTTTTATCATGGAAAGCAGTGACTTGACGAGATTGAGACAACTCACGTAAAAGAAGAAGATATATAAAATGGTGATCGGATATAACACCCGAGATTCGCGACTTCCGCTTAAGAATTAGTTGCTATTAAATCAATCCACATAGTTCAATATCCTAGCTAATTTCAAAATGCCTATTCGCCTGTATACAATAAGGTTGACAAGGATTGCTGCTCTTATATTTCAGTTTTCCATTTTAACAAAATGCGATGCAGAAAAAAAACGACATTTCAGAAAAAATGGACGGATGGTCGTTTTTATTGTTGTTGTTGTTTTGTTTTTTGTCCGACTTGATTGTTAGAAATCTAAATAAAAACATAATGGATCATTGTTCAATATAAAACATATATCACGTAAGAGACATTGATGATTAAAGAAATAATTGGCAAATTCTGAGGTCACTTGATGATGAGCAGAGAGTTGTTGGCTGAAATGTACGTAATTTCAGCTTTTTTAATATAATACCATTTGAACTTTAATGAATAAAAGTGATATTGTTTTTTCTTTATTGACAGTCTTTATTCATATACAGAAGTTCAACACATAAGTTGAAAAAATCATGCCCGAAAGCAATTTTTTCATCTACTTCGAAATTATGGATTAATTACATTTCCGGCACCCCAGAACCAGTAAATACAAAAACAACGCATTTAGGTCGACACAGGTGTCTTTGACTTCCGGTTGAACCTGTAAACAAATAATACTCGCGCACACAGGATTTGTTTTTGCAAAACTTTTTTTTTCATTTTGTACACAAGCGTTTTCTTTTAATTAAAACGATACTGCGTTGATTGTTTTTCGTTTTGTAAATAAAACACATTTTGTGTTCGTTTTTTTTAATATTAAAACTATTCGTTGACAAAAATGTTTTGAGATAAAACTTTCTTTTTCATTTTGTAAATCCAGCTTTTTTAATTAAAACTATTTTGCTTTGCTTTGTCATTATATTTCCTCTTTCTGGTCAGTTGAGAAGAAATTCTTCTAAACCGAGACAATTTTTGTTTTTATCTCAATCCAGAGTGTCTCTTTTGGGGAGAGCTCGATTTTCCCTACATATGTTTCGTTCCCTACATTAAAAATCAACCTTGTGTCTAACTCCGCCCTCGTGAAGAAACCAGTCAATAGGGATACGATGTTTTTGTTTGTTTCGTTTGTTTATTACCAAGTTTTGTAAATAAAAGTATTTATATTTCAAAAGGTGTATTAAGCTTGTAGATAAATGTTTAATATACCCCCTTTTCTATAAATAAACATTTCCCTACATTAAAAACCGACCTTGTGTTAAACCTTGCCTTCGTGGGAAAACAAGTAAATAGTAATGTTGTTTTTTTATAAAAATAAAACTTATAAAAAGCTTTGTAAATTAAATTATTTATTTTTAAATATTGCTTTGTTTATTTATACATTTTGTATAAAGTATTATGTGTTTTTAAACGGTATTCTGTTTGTTTATACATTTTGCTTAGAAAATAAAGTTTGTACATTGTTTTAATCTCCAAAGTTTACAAAACAAATAGACGCAGAATTTTAATTAAAAAGTGTTTTATTTACAAAACGAAAAACCAAACAACGCAGAATAGGTTTAATTTTAAAAAAAAGGTTTATTTACAAAACGATAAAAAAGTCTGTTTACAGATTCAACCGGAAGTTAAAGAAACTGATGTCGACCCAAATGCGTCTTTTTCGTATTTGCTGGTTCTGAGTTTCCTGAAATCTAATTGATCCGAAATTAGTTTTTTAAAGTCAATTGACACTTGGATGGCTTTTCTTAATCAGTTCTCGTTTTTTTGTCTAAGATGGGAGAATTTCCACCAGTTTTATCTCGGGGTCTCTCTCTTTCTCTCTCTCTCTCTCTCTCTCTCTCTCTCATTCTCTCTCTCTCTCTCTCTCTCTCTCATTCTCTCATTCTCTCTCTCTCTCTCTCTCTCTCTCTCTCTCTCTCTCTCTCTCTCTCTCTCTCTCTCTCTCTCTGACGTACTCTTTCCGGTAGGAGTGAGGGGCAGGTGTGAACATCCAACGATGCGATTTCTAACAGTACCATAAAACAGAAAATCCTAACCCCAATACTAATCAACTATTACTTTGATCAGAAGCCATTACTGCACAATACGGACAGGCATAATGGGAAATGTTACGATTTTTAGATCTCATTTTGTTTGGTGACCGCCGTCAAAATATGCCTTATTTCTGTGGTTCCTAACTGCTTCAAAGTGGAATTAGGTACACTGAGATCGGTTCTCTAGTCGCCATGGTCGCACCAGAGTTGAAGCACATACTCGTGCACATCACCACAAAGTTGTGTGCCGATTACTCATGTGCCGTGCTCGCTATGGCGAAATAAGATTTAAAAGAAACACAGTTTTCTAAAGTCAAGGGCCATTTTTGTCCCTGTCGTTTAGGAGCCGGATGTCTACGACTCCGTCCGCGTGCTACACTTAAATAATGGGGGTCCGACAGCAAGCAGCAGTCACACAGGGAATCCGACACTGAACTGTCGTGTCGTTATCGCCCGTTCACTCAACTAACCCACTCCACTCGAACAACCAACGACATCACACGGTAGAACTACAACAACGACTCTACCTCGGCAGAACAACCACAGCAACGACTCTACCACATCAGAACAACAACAACAACGGTAACGACCCTACCACGGATGAACTACAACAATAACAGAAACGACTCTACCACGGCAGAACAACAACGATAACAACAACGACTCTACCACGGCATAACAACAACGATAACAACAACGACTCTACCACGGCAGGACAACAACAATAACAGCAACGGCTCTACCACGGCAGATTAACAACGATAACAGCAACGACTCTACCACGGCAGACCAACAACGATAACAACAACGACTCTACCACGGTAGAACAACAGCGACTCTACCACAACAGAACAACAACAACAACAGTAACGACTCTACCACGGCAGAACAACGGAAACAACCCTACCACGGCAGAACAACAACAATAACAGCAACGACTCTACCACGACGGATCCACAACGATAACAACAACGACTCTACCTCGGCAGAACAACAACGATAGCAACAACGACTCTACAACAGCGGAACAACAACGATAACAACAACGACTCTACCACGGCAGATTAACAACGATAACAGCAACGACTCTACCACGGCAGAACAACAACGATAGCAACAACGACTCTACCACGGCAGAACAACGGCAACGACCCTAACACGGCAGAACAACAACAATAACAGCAACGACTCTACTACGGCAGACAACAACGATAACAACAGCGACTCTACCACGGCAGATCAACAACGATAACAACAACGACTCTACCACGGTAGAACAACAACGATAACAACAACAACTCTACCACAACAGAACAACAACAACAACAGTAACGACTCTACCACGGCAGAACAACGGCAACAACCCTACCACGGCAGAACAACAACAATAACAGCAACGACTCTACCACGGCAGAACAACAACGATAACAACAACGACTCTACCACGGAAGAACAACAACAATAACAACAACGACTCAACCACGGTAGATTAACAACGATAACAGCAACGACTCTACCACGGCAGAACAACAACGATAACAACAACGACTCTACCACGGCCGAACAACAACGATAACAGCAACGACTCTACCACGGCAGAACAGCAACAATAACAACAACGACTCTACCACGGCAGAACAACGGCAACGAACCTACCCCGGCCGAACAACAACAATAACAGCAACGACTCTACCACGGCAGAACAACAACGATAACAACAACGAATCTACCACAACAGAATAACAACGATAACAACAACGACTCTACCACGGAAGAACAACAACAATAACAGCAACGACTCTACCACGGCAGAACAACAACGATAACAACAACGACTCTACCACGGCAGAACAACAACAATAACAGCAACGACTCTACCACGACAGATTAACAACAATAACAGCAACGACTCTACCACGGTAGATTAACAACGATAACAGCAACGACTCTACCACGGCAGAACAACAACAATAACAGCCACGACTCTACCACGGCAGAACAACGGCAACGACCCTACCACGGCAGAACAACAACAATAACAGCAACGACTCTACCACGGCAGAACAACAACGATAACAACAACGACTCTACCACGGCAGAACAACAACAATAACAGCAACGACTCTACCACGGCAGAACAACAACAATAACAGCAACGACTCTACCACGGCAGAACAACAACGATAACAACAACGACTCTAGCACAACAGAACAACAACGATAACAACAACGACTCTACCACGGAAGAACAACAACAATAACAGCAACGACTCTACCACGGCAGAACAACAACGATAACAACAACGACTCTACCACGGCAGAACAACAACAATAACAGCAACGACTCTACCACGACAGATTAACAACAATAACAGCAACGACTCTACCACGGCAGAACTACAACGATAACCACAACGACTCTACCACAGCAGAACAACGGCAATGACCCTACCACGGCAGAACAACAACAATAACAGCAACGAATCTACCACGGAAGAACAACAACGATAACAACAACGACTCTACCACAACAGAACAACAACGATAGCAACAACGACTCTATCACGGAAGAACAACAACAATAACAGCAACGACTCTACCACGGAAGAACAACAACGATAACAACAACGACTCTACCACGGCAGAACAACGGCAACGACCCTACCACGGCAGAACAACAACAATAACAGCAACGACTCTTCAACGGCAGATCAACAACGATAACAACAACGACTCTACCACGGCAGAACAATAACGATAACAACAACGACTCTACCACGGCAGAACAACAACAATAACAGCAACGACTCTACCACGGCAGATTAACAACAATAACAGGAACGACTCTACCACGGCAGAACAACAACGATAACAACAACGACTTTACCACGGCAGAACAACAACAATAACAGCAAAAACTCTACAACGGCAGAACAACAACGATAACAACAACGACTCAACTACAACAGAACAACAACGATAACAACAACGACTCTACCGCGACGGAACAACAACAATAACAGCAACGACTCTACCACGGCAGAACAAAAACGATAACAACAACGACTCTACCACGGCAGAACAACGGCAACGACTCTACCACGACAGAACAACAACAATAACAGCAACGACTCTACCACGGCAGATTAACAACAATAAAAGCAAGGACTCTACAACGGCAGAACAACAACGATAACAACAACGACTCTACCACGGCAGAACAACGGCAACGACCCTACAACGGCAGAACAACAACGATAACAGCAACGGCTCTACCACGGCAGATTAACAACAATAACAGCAACGACTCTACCACGGCAGAACAACAACGATAACAACAACGACTCTACCACAACAGAACAACAACGATAACAACAACGACTCTGCCACGGCAGAACAACAACAATAACAGCAACGACTCTATCGCGACGGAACAACAACGATAACAACAACGACTCTACCACGGCAGAACAACAACGATAACAACAACGACTCTACCACGGCAGAACAACGGCAACGACTCTACCACGGCAGAACAACAACAATAACAGCAACGACTCTAACACGGCAGAACAACGGCAACAACCCTACCACGGCAGAACAACAACAATAACAGCAACAACTCTACCACGGCAGATCAACAAAGATAACAACCACGACTCTACCACGGCAGAGCAACAACAATAACAGCAACGACTCTACCACGGCAGATTAACAACAATAAAAGCAAGGACTCTACAACTGCAGAACAACAACGATAACAACAACGACTCTACCACGGCAGAACAACGGCAACGACCCTACAACAGCAGAACAACAACAATAACAGCAACGACTCTACCACGGCAGAACAACAACGATAACAACAACGACTCAACCACAACAGAACAACTACGATAACAACAACGACTCTACCACGGCAGAACAACAACAATAACAGCAACGACTCTACCACGGCAGAACAACAACGATAACAACAACGACTCTACCACGGCAGAACAACGGCAACGACTCTACCACGGCAGAACAACAACAATAACAGCAATGACTCTACCACTGCAGAACAACGGCAACAACCCTACCACGGCAGAACAACAACAATAACAGCAACGACTCTACCACGGCAGATCAACAAAGATAACAACAACGACTCTACCACGGCAGAACAACAACGATAACAACAACGACTCTACCGCGACAGAACAACAACAATAACAGCAACAACTCTACCACGGCAGAACAACAACGATAACAACAACGACTCTACCACGGCAGAACAACGGCAACGACTCTACCACGGCAGAACAACAACAACAACAGCAACGACTCTACCACGGCAGAACAACGGCAACAACCCTACCACGGCAGAACAACAACAATAACAGCAACGACTCTACCACGGCAGATCAACAAAGATAACAACAACGACTCTACCACGGCAGAACAACAACGATAACAACAACGACTCTACCACGGCAGAACAACAACAATAACAGCAATGACTCTACAACGGCAGATTAACAACAATAAAAGCAAGGACTCTACAACGGCAGAACAACAACGATAACAACAACGACTCTACCACGGCAGAACAACGGCAACGACCCTACAACGGCAGATCAACAACGATAACAGCAATGACTCTACCACGGCAGATCAACAACGATAACAACAACGACTCTACCACGGCAGAACAACAACGATAACAACAACGACTCTACCACGGCAGAACAACAACAATAACAGCAACGACTCTACCACGGCAGATTAACAACGATAACAGCAACGGCTCTACCACGGCAGATTAACAACAATAACAGCAACGACTCTACCACGGCAGAACAACAACGATAACAACAACGACTCTACTACGGCAGAACAACAACAATAACAGCAACGACTCTACCACGGCAGAACAACAACGATAACAACAACGACTCTACCACGGCAGAACAACGGCAACGACTCTACCACGGCAGAACAACAAAAATAACAGAAACGACTCTACCACGACAGAACAACGGCAACAACCCTACCACGGCAGAATAACAACAATAACAGCAACGACTCTACCACGGCAGATCAACAAAGATAACAACAACGACTCTACCACGGCAGAACAACAACGATTACAACAACGACTCTACTACGGCAGAACAACAACAATAACAGCAACGACTCTACCACGGCAGATTAACAACAATAAAAGCAAGGTCTCTACAACTGCAGAACAACAACGATAACAACAACGACTCTACCACGGCAGAAAAACGGCAACGACCCTACAACGGCAGAATAACAACAATAACAGCAACGACTCTACCACGGCAGAACAACAACGATAACAACAACGACTCAACCACAACAGAACAACAACGATAACAACAACGACTCTACCACGGCAGAACAACAACAATAACAGCAACGACTCTACCACGGCAGAACAACAACGATAACAACAACGACTCTACCACGGCAGAACAACGGCAACAACCCTACCACGGCGGAACAACAACAATAACAGCAACGACTCTACCACGGCAGAACAACAACGATTACAACAACGACTCTACCACGGCAGAACAACAACAATAACAGCAACGACTCTACCACGGCAGATTAACAACAATAAAAGCAAGGACTCTACAACTGCAGAACAACAACGATAACAACAACGACTCTACCACGGCAGAACAACGGCAACGACCCTACAACGGCAGAATAACAACAATAACAGCAACGACTCTACCACGGCAGAACAACAACGATAACAACAACGACTCAACCACAACAGAACAACAACGATAACAACAACGACTCTACCACGGCAGAACAACAACAATAACAGCAACGACTCTACCACGGCAGAACAACAACGATAACAACAACGACTCTACCACGGCAGAACAACGGCAACAACCCTACCACGGCGGAACAACAACAATAACAGCAACGACTCTACCACGGCAGATCAACAAAGATAACAGCAACGACTCGACCACGGCAGAACAACAACGATAACAACAACGACTCTACCACGGCAGAACAACAACAATAACAGCAACGACTCTACAACGGCAGATTAACAACAATAAATGCAAGGACTCTACCACGGCAGAACAACAACGATAACAGCAACGACTCTACCACGGCAGAACAACAACGATAACAACAACGACTCTACCACGGCAGAACAACAACAATAAACGCAACGACTCTACCACGGCAGATTAACAACGATAACAGCAACGGCTCTACCACGGCAGAACAACAACGATAACAACAACGACTCTACCACGGCAGAACAACAACAATAAACGCAACGACTCTACCACGGCAGATTAACAACAATAACAGCAACGACTCTAACACGGCAGAACAACAACGATAACAACAACGACTCTACCACAACACAACAACAACGATAACAACAACGACTCTACCACGGCAGAACAACAACAATAACAGCAACGACTCTACCACGGCAGAACAATAACGATAACAACAACGACTCTACCACGGCAGAACAACAACAATAACAGCAACGACTCTACCACGGCAGATTAACAACAATAAAAGCAAGGACTCTACAACGGCAAACAACAACGATAACAACAACGACTCTACCACGGCAGAACAACGGCAACGACCCTACAACGGCAGAACAACAACAATAACAGCAACGACTATACCACGGCAGATCAACAACGATAACAACAACGACTCTACAACGGCAGAACAACAACGATAACAACAACGACTCTACCACGGCAGAACAACAACAATAACAGCAACGACTCTACCACGGCAGAACCACAACGATAACAACAACGACTCTACCACGGCAGAACAACGGCAACGACCCTACCACGGCAGAACAACAACAATAACAGCAACGACTCTACCACGACAGAATAACAACGATAACAACAACGACTCTAACACAACAGAACAACAACGATAACAACAACGACTCTACCACGACAGAACAACAGAAACGACCCTACCACGGCAGAACAACAACGATAACAACAACGACTCAATCACAGCAGAACAATAACAATAACAACAACGACTCTACCACGGCAGAACAACAACAATAAGAACTCTACACACAGAAGAACAACAACAACAACTTTTTTTGTATCTGATGTATTTTGAAACAATACAATTAGTTTAATTTTTATTTTGTTTTGTCTCTCTTTTCTTTACTACCAAACGGTTATTATAACAGAAGTAACTAGATGATTGCAAGCCCATAACTCTGAAAAAAGTAGAGTTAAAGATTTTCATCCGAACCGTATCGAACCGTTTTCAGATTGTCTTTTGAAATTTTATTAAACTGAGCAAAACTACGTTGTGATGAGTAAACATATTCAGAGCAATGTTCATCTGGTCTATACGATCATAGAGGGGATAGAAGACAACACGGATGTCGCGCTGATCAATTTAGATAAGTCCAAAGTTCCCAAAAAGGTTGAACATCATTACTTGTCATCTTTTTCAGTCGGGATATTTTATTGTTTCTCAGTCGATTTCTCTTGCGTTGGAGCCAGTTCATCGGGCAGAGGGCGCGTCGCAATTTCGAATTATGAATAGCAGTTATTCACTGTAATGAGTTAGTCAAAATGATAGAATAGAATGAGTTTAAGAAGACTGAGTTTGCTTGAAGAAGCTTTATTCGACAAAGATCTACACAGGGATCTAGTCTCTACGAGAAACAATGGCTGACTTTAAAAGAAAGAGTGGTCAGGGGAAGTAATTCACTTCCAAAGCATAGAAGGGGATAGAAGAGTTCTCTTTTCATCATAACAAGTAACAATGGCTGACTAAAAAAGAAAGAGTGATCAAGGGAAGCAATTCACTTCCGAAGCATAGAAGGGGATAGAAGAGTTCTCTTTTCATCATAACAAGTAACAATGGCTGACTAAAAAAGAAAGAGTGATCAAGGGAAGCAATTCACTTCCGAAGCATAGAAGGGGATAGAAGAGTTCTCTTTTCATCATAACAAGTAACAATGGCTGACTAAAAAAGAAAAAGTGATCAAGGGAAGTAATTCACTTCCGAAGCATAGAAGGGGATAGAAGAGTTCTCTTTTCATCACATTCACCAAGTGCCGAGTCGCGCTCTGAACGTTTCCTCGGCCCAGTTCGCTATATTGCAACAACGATGAGTTTTCTATGACCTGGCGATTGGTTCGGAATGGATTACATCTCAATAACATATTGTTCAGATCGCCCACATTATGACGGTACTGAGGAAGAAACAGCTGAGTACACCTTCTTCCGCTGTTACAAACTGGAACCATTCTGGTGATACGTCCACGACGTGGTCGCTCGCATTGTCCCCAAGAAGTTGATACTGCTGGATGTTGTTTACGTAGTCGGCAATGTAAACTGGTCAATGTCAACAGTGAAACGAATTTTTTTTTCTCACCCAGGCTTGTATGGTGGTTTGACTGATGCGTTTTAGGGGATTGTATGAGGTTGAATCTTTTTTTTTCTCACCCAGGCTTGTATGGTGGTTTGACTGATGCGTTTTAGGGGATTGTATGAGGTTGAATTTTTTTCTCATCAAGATCTGATTTTATTAACTAAGTATCAGGTTACTTTTAAAATTAGAGATGAAAGGAACAGATTAGACACAAACTCCTCCTAAGGTTGTAAAAATAGACCGTGTTAAGATCGAGAGGGTCGTGTTCCCCCGATTATAAACGTGTTCAGTAAATCAAGCAATGTTGCATGCAAAGACAGAGTAATAATTAACAAACAAAATGAGGTAGTTCAAACAACGTTTATTGAACGTGTGTGTACGTGGAATGATGAAGTGTGTGGTGTATGCATGTGTGTCGATGGAAAAACAGTTCTTGAAAAGGTGTAAGAAGAAATGAATCCGGCGTGGGTAAAGTCTTTGAAAGCCGTACACAAAGAAAATGAGTTGAAAACTCTTACTGTTGTTTGACCACGTGCTGACGGAAGAAACGTGTGTTGGTAGTTGTTATGCCGAGACCAGTTCAAGAGAAAAGCGTGATGAGAAACGCTAGGGTATTAGCGTCGTTCTACCGAGGCCAATTGACCAGAAGAGAAGAGTGAAACGGAACGCTAGTGTCAGCGTCGTTCTGTCGAGGCCAATTGAGTAGGAAAAAGCGAGTGAAACGGAGCGCTGGTGCCAGCGTTGTTCTGCCGAGGCTGGTCGGTGAAGGAGAGGGAGAATTTCCGTTTGCACCTGGTTTTATAGTCCGAAGGGCAGATAACTCTGGTGTCGCTTTACAGTGCCACCTGTCGGTGAAAAAGCGCCACCTAACGGCCAACCGGTGTAGTTATGTTTTGAAAGGAGGTAACTGCTACAACCGCCATAATAATATATATTCTGAAACTACATTACTAAATGTATAAACAAATGCAATTGCGGATAATTTTCTAAACATTTTGAGAATATACAAATTATTCGCAAAATAAGTAGTTTTTCCTTTCGTAACTCAAAATAATTTTATATATTAAATATGTTTCAGTTTAAACTGTATTCAAAATAACAATAGAAAGCACAAGCATAAAAACAAACTTTAATGAAAAAAAGTATCTTTTTAACTTTTAGCCCTACACTGTCAACGAAAAATATAACTAAGATGTTATTTCATGCGAGTACACGTCAACAGCTGGAAAATTACTGGAAAATAAATAAAATAAAATATTTTAGACTTTAAAGCAAATGTTCACTTTAGTATACAAATTTAACGTAAAATTATAACAACTTCATGGCCACATAGCATAGGACAGAATAAGTAACCATTTGCTTTTGTATTTCCAAAATGGCCGTCATATTTTAATTAAAGTTTTTTTATTCAGAACTACTAGTATATTTTAGATGTTTTTGCTTTTCAATGATCCCAACACTATCCCTAAATCCGGAGTGACAATACGAAAAACAAAATAGATAAATAAATAAATAAATAAAATAAAAATAGAATCTAAAATATACAAGTATCTCAGGAAAAAGAAATTAAATGTTGGCCATTTTTTAACATAAAAAATGGTCACTGGTTCTGTTATACACTGTAGGCAAGAACTACATGATCAATAACACTTCCTAGTCAGTAAGTAAGTGGGTGATCGATTTATGTTATATTTATATAGTAAAGTGAAATTCCACTTTAAGTTCAATTTTATTTATTTATTTATTTATATTTCATCCCCGTATTTCCTGGGTGTCCAAAAAATATAAAATCCTATTTATATGTTTCCACTGACAGCGTGGGGGTAAGGGTAAAAAACAACATTGATATACTTATATTTAACGTGTAATTAATCGTTCGCTATCGGTAAACAATGTTCACAGATTAAATGTAAATTAAATTACGAAAATAAAATACGGCAATGACAAAGAAGGAAAACCCAACTCGTGTGTGCAGCAAAATATAAAGGTGGCATTTATTTCAAAGAAATAAATATGTGACAGCGAAGAAGAGTTCATGATTTAGTGGGCTAGACAGAAAAAATTATGGATCGTTACCGTAGGATGGTGGTGATGGTTATCCTAGCTGAAGTGTTCTTTGGTATTTCCACTGCTTTACTTTTGACGTAGCTTCTGTAGAACTTTGGTTGGCTGGAGAACAAGATGATGATGATGATGATGATGATGATTCATGAATCTGTTGATAGCTGCTGTAGTTGCTGTGACGATAACGCTTAAAATGGAAGTCATTGTTGACGTGCTGTAGAAGGGGGTAAAGCTGCTGCTGTTACTGACTGCTTCGCCGTGGTAGTAAAAATGCCATTCCGTCCGACAGCGATTCAAGGAGGAAATGTTGCTGCTTCTGTATGTCGTTGTCGCAGTGGTGAAATGACGTCGTAATGTCTAGCAATGATTCATAGAGTAGGTGCAGTTTGGTGGGGACAGAGGAAACAGCGTCTCATCAGGCATCGAGGTCAGGAAGAAAGGCTCCTGAATGAACGGCTGAGTGAAGAAACTCACCCTTTTTATATTGTTTTGCGGGTGCTGCTAATACGACACTTTAATGAGATCTAATTGGTCAACTCATAAGATGACTAGAAAGAAAGAAACTGTGTTGGTTTCTGTCACATGAGCTAAGGTGTTCAAGAATCAAACATCCAGTTTTGTTAGGAGTGCCGAGTCATAAACAGGTTCGGCACGATAAGTATCACGTTGTGGTCAGCATTTTGTTATGTGATTGTTGGTAATCGGAATATTATGTTGGTAAAGGCAGTCTCTAGGAAAAACCAACCGGAAGTAAAATTCTAGAAATAAAATTTAACTTCCTCCATTCTGTAAACTGTTAAAAACAAAATCTTTCTGAAAAAAAGAAATTATCAGAAAGAATAAATGTTAGTCACATAACAAAAGCCTTTATTTTGGCCGAGACTGAAACAAAAATACAACGAAACAATCATAGAGAAAAAAGTATTAAGAAAAGATTGGACGTCAAATTTAAAAAGGCTTCCGTGTCCCTGTTAGTTGAAAAGGGTGCGCTTCACGTCCGCTTACGGGAGCATCTGGCTTAAATTCGAGAAAATGTGTAACTAGTCCAACGTAAGTGCATTCCACGACTAGTGTTTTCATTGTATAATATAGCAATCACTCCGCGTAGAAACATTAGCTTACATAGAAAGAAAATAGTCCATCAAAATGTAACTGCTACATTCTCTTCACATAACCCGCCTATCATTATCGGATTGTTAACAATATCATGTTTACAAACCCCTCGGATGAATTGCACTCAATCTACTATGGTGGATGATGAAACATTAATTTATGTTTGTAATATGGTCTGTAGCATATCACGGCTCCAGCAAAACAATAGCATTGTTGCTGTAGCAGTTACAAGTGGCAACAACAATAACAGCAGCGACAAGTTGCGGTTAGCGATATTTTGAATGTGTGCTGATTTCTAAGCTTGTCTCTGGTTTGTGCAAGCATTAAACTTCGTTTCTGTTTTGCCTAATCAGGGCCCATCTTTACTGCGAGCTGAATACCAGACCGAGGTTGATATAATGGAGCGTCCGCTATGGTTCTCTCTCTTTCAGTCACCAGACAGCACAGCTATCTCACACTTTCACGACGCTCCATTCAACCCTTCAAGTTATTTCTTGGGACGCAACCAAAAACCCTCGGGCCGTCTGGACCTGAGTTCGATAAAAAGACTCAAGGATCCCACATAATGACAGCCGCACACACGTGGACTTTACAATGTAACACACATTCACACTCACACACACACACACTCACATGGACACGGCCTGACTTTAGCACGTGCGTACGTACGAATTTTCTCATGCAAATATTCTCATAACATGAACTCTTATCGTTCTATTTATCCTACTCATAAAATCTCTAACCTTTATCTTCGTTCATACTCATGGACTTATTCATTTACTAACACCCTTCTTTTTTTATTGCCTTTTATTTATACCACAACGAAGATGGTCCAATAAAATTGTTTTAAATGTTATAATGATATTTTGTCTTTCTATTCTACAGCATTAATATGTGTTTATTTTGCAGATGGCTTCCTCACACAAAAAAGACCCTCTGTGTATGTTACTTGTTCACCGACAAATAAGCTTACGGCATTCTCGACATCATCTATATTATTTCTTCTTTTGATAAAATTCCTGAGTATTTCGCATGAATTAACTAGTACACCTTGGGAAGTTGCGATATGGAAATCATTTTGCATTTGTTTTGGTACAAGCGAAGAAAAAACGTTTAATTGAAATGTTAAATTTCGATTGAAGTTAAATTTATATTGTTCACAATATATCCCTAAGTGGTACTATGAACCCCACACGCGTCTGCACTGTTGTCTCGTCGACCTCACACGTGCATCCGATCGTCGTAGTGACAATAAAAAAAAATATGTTGATCGAAATTCCTCTCGGCCGGGATGGCGACGATGATGATAATGACGTTGCCGATCTTGTCGTCTCGTCCAGCTACAAATGCACTCGCACGTTGAAACTGTTTATATCAGTGAGCGATCACTGGGCGAAATACAACTGGTTGGCTCTGTGAGGGCGAAAGATCGTTCAAAGCAGAACAAAAGGAAAAGAACAATGTTCAACAACTCGGTCGGGGTTTTTTGTATAGAAGAGTAATTATTAATAAAATAAAAGAATTGATTTTACATTAGATTAATGTCTACCGTGCTCGTAAATGTTGTTTTCTCTAAGTTATCTCGTTAGTTCTGTGTGTGTGTGTGTGTGTGAATTCGTTTCACAAGTAGTTGTTTAGTCATAAAATTAACTGTCGAAAGCGACGATGAGAAGTTCGTTCGGTTTTCTTCCCTTCATCGCACACCATCATCGGCGCGTGGCGTCGGGCACGTCCGACTCTGTCTCAATCCAACTCTCTGACTGTCTCTGTACTCGTCTATTCCTCTTATTGAAGGTGTCTATCGTCATACATCCCCTTCTCCGCCATCCTTCTTCTCTACGTGTCCTCCTCTCTCAAGGGGGTGGGGACGGGCGCCTCACTTCCCCTAAAATAAATGGAATTTTCTTTCTGGCCTGGCGTTATCGCAACAACAATTGC
The DNA here is from genome assembly GCA_963556195.1 of Sepiola atlantica. Classification (NCBI taxonomy): domain Eukaryota; kingdom Metazoa; phylum Mollusca; class Cephalopoda; order Sepiida; family Sepiolidae; genus Sepiola; species Sepiola atlantica. The sequence continues at coordinate 23,666,315 of OY744515.1, read as the reverse complement.
TTTCTCATTCTCGCCGTGTGGGCCGAAGACGTTCTACCGTAATTAACGATGACAGACCCAAATAATTCTCTGCCAAGTTAAACAGAACAACATCATTTTATTGATATTATTGGAATTAAATCTAAGAGTATGGATTTTCATTATATTTAACTTCCCATCTGGCAACTGTCTCTTTACCTGGGAAGGCAATGGATTTTGACTGAAAACACGACTCTACCAGACTGACTGACGCCTCGTTCTTGTTGTTTGAATAAGTTCGTTTCTACGTCAAATATATACTAGTTTTATATCTCCACTTCGTCTCTACGCAGGGCCTAGCATCATCACCAAGATGCATACAGGGTACCCGATCCTCATGGGGCACCGGATACTTTGTCACAGTACAAGAACATATTAAGTCTGACATCTTTTTATTTTTATTTTTTTTATGATAGGTACGTGCAAAAATGACCGGTACTGACTATAGTTCTTAAAAGTGTATTTTCTTATTTTTTAAAGTAGTTTTCGTCTAACTTTTTATTGTGTTTGAAAAATAAAAGCATAAAGTTAATATCTAAAAGGAAACAAATGTATATTTACATGTGAAAAAAATTAGAATGGAAAATGTTATCAAAAAAGCGAAAAATCACGTAAAACTGCAGATTTAATAAAACATGTTTAAAATTCGCTGGAAAGGTAAATGTCAGTTTTCTGGAACTGTTTCAAAGATAATTATTAAATTAAAGTTTTAAGAGAGTGAATTACAAAAGAATGTACGTCTTATGTTTTACTAAAAATTGCTTAATTATCAAAAAAAAGTAAAAGTTAGCTAAAACATGTCCGGAACCTGTATTCTAATTGTAAACAGAAAATACGGCTACAAAATCTCTAAGTATGGAAGGCCCAAACTGCAGTAATAGTTATTTGTTTTTTTTATATTTTTACATTACGAACTGCGTCAATTTTATTAAGTACATGATGATTGATTAAAATATTGAACAATTATATTAGTCGATTTATTGTTTAAGAATTAATTTAATTTTAAATTACATTAATTCTTAAAGAGTAATTAACTAATTTATTGTTACGACACGAATTTCTTACATGTGTCGTAACGAGTAATTTCATTAATTCTTTTAAAATAAAGCTAAAAGAGTATTTTTTTATTTTAAGTGTGAAAAAATACATTAAAGTAATGACTACACTGACACATTGAAAAAAGATTAAACATTAAAAATTATTTATTAATAAATGAATAAATAAATAAATAGAATTCAATTTTGAAAGAAAATGTCATATTTGAATTCTATTTATAATAATTGTTTTAAACTTTTAAAATAATATTTATTAATGAAAAAACGACAAAGCAAATGCAAACTTACTGACGATGAATTATGAAATTAACGAAACTGTTGAATCTCTGAAAATAAAATTTTAAGGACGGTGTGGGGGAGCGAGTGGTGGTTGGTGAAATAATCCCGCCTGTTTATTACAGAACAGTGCTACCATACCTCTCCAAGTTAATCGTTAGTAAAAAAAAAATTATCCAATGTTTAAATTATTTTTTCGTTATGATCCTGATTCTCAAATTTTTCAATTTTTTGCTTATTTTCAAGATTATAAAAAAAATTCTTACGCTGATGATGACACGTTTATGTGTGAAAAAAAAAAATAATTACATCGCATTTTATATTTTCCCAGAAACTCTTGTTTAAAATCACATTAAATATTTTTTGCAATTTTTTTTTCTGTGTTTTATTCAATGATAACATCGCCAATTCAAGAACTTATTTTTCTTCGAGTTATAGTGATTTTATTAACACGTAATTTACGGACCTTTTTCGTAATATATACGAAATAATAATAAAAAAAATATTTTAAACATCTACAGTGCTTTATTTTCATTTTAAAAAATTAAAGATTCCTGCATTTTTTTTTATTAATATATAAAAATATAAATGCGTATTTTGTTTTTTAAAAATAATACATTTTCGCTAAGATTTAAAAAAAAAAAATGTTTCATTATATTACATGATTGTTAGTTGATGAACACTGAAAATTTCATTAAATTTGGTTGATTTCCTGAATTTTGGTGAATTTTTAAGTGAAGGGGCGGTCAAAATGTTTTTACATTTTGGGGATCGGCGATTGATTTTGAACCTAATTTATGAATTGCAAAAATGTATAAAATTTCAATAACCAAAAAATTGTATTTTTTCTGTGTCGTTTTGCTTTGTTTCTTCCAATTGAAAAGTTCTTTTCATTTAACTAATCAAAAAAAAAAATTTCATTTCCTTTTCGAAAACAAAAAATATTTATGTTTTTTGTATATAAAAATCAGTTGTTAAAAAAAATATTTGTTAAAATCATATGTTGAAAAAATAAATGAATAAGTTGAGCTAAGTTATCTCCCTTGATATGACAATGTGCCACCCTAAAGTAAAAAAGGGGCTGTTTTGGGTAACATAGTACTGATGAAATCAGCTTTCTAGCATGCGCCATGCTTGTCACCCCATTTTAACGGATGGCTCCTTGGCCTTTTGGCGAGTAACAAAATTTAGTATCTCTTCTGATGCTACACTGAGTATTTTCTGTCCTCAATCAGTGAAGGAGAACCCCTTCTTGACTGAGGCAATTTTATTTTGGTTCCAATCCAGAGTGCTCCTTTTTGGGGAGTTGGATTTTCCCCAACATTAAAAAATGACGTTGTGTTTAACTTCGTCCTCGTGTAGAGTCAAGTAAATATTAACGACAAGTCCGTTAACTCTTAACACAATACTGTAGAGTTATCTCCCGTGCACCCGACAATCGTTAGTATTTTCATGCCGTTAGCGTTTGAAGATTTATGTATATTCCATGAATAAAAATAAAAGCCTGCAATAAATATTTCATTTAATCTCACGCAGATTAAAAAATAAACGATTATATTAATATTTGATATAAATTGGATACATGTGTCTCTGTATTAATCTTTTCGTCTTAGAATTAAACATATATACGAATACCTATGGTAAAAATGCCTGTCTATACGTATACATATTTTCAATGTTAATTTAATCGTTCGTCATTTAATTTAAGTGTTCTTCCCCGAGGCCACCGTAAATAGTAAACCAAGGTTGGTGAGCTGGAAATTGACGTCATATTTTGCAGTGACAAACGAGATCTGAATCTTCAAAATATAGAAACAGTTTGAACCCTACCTTCACTTAAAAATCCATCAAAATTCAGGAAATCAACCAATTTTAATGGAATTTTCAGTATTTATTAATTACAATCACGGAATATATATTATAACATTTTTTTATTTAAGAATAAAAAAAAATGTTCGATGTGTGCCAGTTGACACGGTTAAGATTCGAATAAAAATTGTTGTTTGGAATAAATACAATTTAGGCGCGCAGAGTGAATATAATTGTATTGGCGCGTGACAAATAAAAAATAACGCCCACGCAAATTCCGATGTGGCCTTATATATTAAATCAACTCAAAACGAGCGGACGTAGTTGAGAGCACACCACGTGATATTTCTGTCCAATGAGATTTCTCCAAAGACATATTTTTCTAAACTTTTCTCTTTAAGCTCGCTGGAGCCTATCCAAATAGTATTTAAGCACACACAAACATCAAACTTTTTCTTTCAACTGACTTTTCATCCGGAGGTTACACGCATCTTACCATCACTCTTCCATTTCACCCTTTCGCGCGCTTCATACAATTTCACAGGCGAACATTACCTATTGCCTCTTTTAACATTTTATAACAAATGAACATTTCAACAAAAGAAAAGACATTCTTCTTTTTACTTACCATAAAACTAAAGAAAGGACTCATGAACTCATTACAAAAGTAATATATTATATTTGTTAATATGTTTATTTCAGTAAATAAACTTCCGTTGATTTTGCATGTAAGTTTTCTTATTATTATTTTTATTTCTGGAGGAAGTTATCACCAAAAAAAAGGTATGACGACCCCCACAGATGTTCGTTTTGTAACGATTGAACTCTTCAAAATTGAAAACAAATAAACAGTGAATAATTTTTTTTAAAATGTAAACAAACAATAAATAAAAACAAATGATAAGTTAGTTTAAAAATGAAAACAAACGAAATAAATGCAAAACAAAATACAAAGAAAATAAAACAAATTAAATTCAAACAAATAATTTAGATACAAACAAACAATAAAGTTACAAGTGCAGAAATATTTTTTATAAGTTTTAATCAAACTTATAGAAAATCTGGATAATTGATTTGAATGTTTCGATTTTTCTTTTTCTGTTTAACTTTTGTTTACTGATATTATCATTGCGCATACCACAAAAATTATTTAGAAGAGAATTTGATGAGCCCCAAATAATAATTTTTTCAACTTTTTCAAAAGTGTGACCCTCATCACAAGAGTCAACATGAAAAAGAAGATTAGCATCTGACAAAATATTCAGTGTTATGGTTGTTTTGTTTGGTTGTTTTGTTTTACGGCATATCAACCCTTTTCAGGTTATTTAATGCCGAATGCAGTCATTTTGGTGAAAGTTTTTATGCTTCAAGTTGTTTATATCTTCAAATATTTATTCATGGTGTTTAGTTTGGTTGTTTTGTTTTACGGCATATCAACCCTTTTCAGGCTATTCAATGCCGAATGCAGTCATTTTGGTGAAAGTTTTTATGCTTCAAGTTCTTTATATGTTCAAATATTTATTGATGGCGTTTGGTTTGGTTTATCTGTTTCTATTTATTCCATAGTTGGGACCCTAACAGGTACTACCACTCCGGGTCAGGGTGGACCTGGGAGCAATGGTAATTAAGAGGAGGCTCCACATTCCCCAAAGTCCGTAAGCCGGATCTCACCATCGGATGTAGTTTAAGGTCATATCCAGGACCGGGAGTAGGGTAGGAAAAATAAAATAAAAAAGGGGAGGGAGAAAGGGAGAGGGGCTGTTGTTTTTGTTTTTGGTTTTGTAGAACATAATTAAGTTTTACAAAAAAAAAAAAAAAAAAAAAAAAAAAAGTCAATGTAGGTGAATTTCGTCTCAGGGAGCTACAGGGCAGCCTGATCTGGTATCACCAGTCAGTGTTATGTACATGGCTAATTGTCTTTGATGTACGGAATGAAGAAAAGAAGAATTCTTTTACTAGTTTACCAATAACTATATTATTGTATAGAACAGAATTTGTTGTCACATCATTAGGATATAATAGAGAACCTCTGTTAATTCCTTGAAAATTGCTGTTTATTTCACGTGTATTGTCTTCCAAATACTAAATTCTCGCAACTATTACATTTCATTTTCTTAAAAACTGCATAACAGCAATAACCTGCTAATATAATATAACAGGAAATACTTCTCTTCACTGATTAACATCATCATCTGTTACATCTATGTTAAATTTATAAACATCTAACTGTTGCTCTCTTGTCATTTCATCCCAGTTAGCTTCTTGTAAATTCTTCAAATCAATAGTTCAGTTATTAAGTGACAGGCTCAGTTTTAATACTGACGACATTGATTTTTTTCTCACATTCAAACATTTGACGTATACAGATATTATACTGATCCCCACTAAGTTGCCGGTACTGGCCAAACCTTGCCTCAAGGTTATCTGTTTGAAACTTGCCAGGTAATATATGCGTCATGTTCATTTATTTTATGCAATACTTAGTCAGTTCAAGAATTGCATATGTGGTATGTTTCCTTTGTTAATTTCCCAGTTCTTCCAGGAATGCTATTCCAACATTCTAACTAGTCACAAAATACAGAGAGAACTCTATAATTTTCCTCGTTTAATTTAAGTGGATTAGCATATTTATTGCGATGCCGACAACTTTTATATGGTGTTTTTACATTCAGTATTGTCCACCAAATATAAAATGCCTTTGTGTATGCTGAAAAGTTGGGCAAACATTTATGTTTTCCTAGGTCAGTAATCCCTGAATAGTGTTTTCATTGAAAATTTGCAGAACCAAATTAACATTTTGTCTTTCAAGATTAGTCGGAGAAATGGCATTTGAAGTCAATTCGTCGCAATATTTTAAAAGCAATTGAGATTCCAGGTCATAAAGTTTGTGTAAGCTAGAAACTGGGGAACTTTGGATGTTATCTAATTCATGATTTCCATTGTGACAAAACTTTGGGAACATCATGCATTACTTGCATCATTTTGGCCAAGCCAGTTGTTTCTAATGCATTTTAATATATGTACTGAGTCGAATAAGAAGAAAAGAGGTCTAGACTTTATAACTGGGTGTGGATGTACAATGGGAAACGTTGCTAGACTACAAAAGAAAGACATAGCTTTTTTATTTATTGCGTTATTATCTGTTATAACAAATTATACTCTAAAGCCTATATACCATCTAAACCAATTATTAAACGTTTGATTATGTCAAATAAGTTCTCAGCTAGAAGACATTTAGTTGGCATAACGTGCACAACATCCTTATATTGTGCGAATACACTGCTAGGCATAAAAGCATATGCACTTTTTGCGGCTTCATTCATGTTGGCATTACAACTCTTATAATCAAAATAAGGTTTGAGATTAATTTCATCAACAAGTAAAGATAATGTGATGTCTTCCTGAACGAGTAACTTTAACTTACTTTTAATATACATAAGAATATTGGTATCATGTTGTTCAACTACAGGATTCAGTCTTCTGATGGTCGAATAACATGGCAAAATTACATTTTTAGTATCTCTTAACAGTCTGTACCCTCTAGGGGAGCAGTTATATAATAAGTAAGAAAATATTAGCATTTCACTCGAATAATTAACCTTATTGAGTGTCATTATGTTTATCTGTTCGTATATGAATTTAATTGCATTGAAATATTTAAATGACTCATCTTGCACTAATAACAGAAATGACAAGATTAATTTTTATATAGAAATTACATTTGAAGTTTGGTTTACTGCTTTTCTATGTCCATTTTTTTCATGTCTCCATCAAAATGTATATTTTCATCAGTTACAAGGTTAGGAATCTTATACTCCCTATAGCATTCATTTCCACATCACTGCAGAATAGATGTACTGCTAAATCAGATCCAATTACCAGGGCAGAGTGATTTTAGGACATGGAGATTTGATGATACCGCATATAATAAATGTATCTCGTTGCCTAATAATACTCCAGTAACTTCTATCAAAAAAATTTGATTTTTTTTCTACATCTTCAAGAGTTATGAAAGTCTTCTCTTGTTTATACGCCATGTCAGCAGCAATGCTTTGACTTTAAACACGTTTAAGTGCAGAATTTTCCAGTCTAATTTTCTTAGAATTCGGTGATTTTCTGAAGCTGGTCGATGCAGATAAATATGGGGGACAGTTTGGCAGAATTCGAGGGATAGCACTATTCTGAAAATATGGTTTCTGAAGTCTAATTTAAATAGTGGTACCTGTTCTTTGATCAAATGCTGATGTCTCTCATTTTATGTCCTCGGGTCGAAAATGAAGTTCACATACCTGAAGAAATAATTTAAAAAACAAACCATACTATGATTTAAAATCTTGTTAAAAACGAAGAAAGGATAGCAAACAATATTAAATAATTCCCCTCTATAAAACAAAGAAAATAAAGAAAAAGTATTACGATGTACGTAACGGAAAGAAAATATGAATTTAGGAAAATTCGACAATTATGGAATAAATATCGATTGAAAATAGATTTTAGAATTGTTCTTGTAGGGAATATAGTTGTAAATAAAAGGCTACCCTCCCCAACCAATAAAGAACATTTCTTTAATTAATATTTTGGTGGTTGTGCAGTTTACGAACTGGGCTATTTTTTAGATAAGATTTTCAAGTGAAATTCAATATTTACGATATCTTTTGTTTATTAAATTGTTAGATGAAAGTACAGAATAGTTAACAAATCCCCCATCTCCATATGTTAAGAATGTTTTTTCTAAATAATGTTATTATTTCAGCCCACACAACGAAAATAAGTGTTGATATAATAATATATTTAAACAATGACTGGGTGAATGTGATACGAGTGAAAAAAAACTTTTATTAAAAGTTTTAATCGAATTTTTTTTAAAAACCTTATGGATAATTCTAGAGAAAAATCAGGCTGACTGATGATAAGAAATGCTCTTTCGATCGGCATGCAGCTGGCTTTGCGAATTCGGCTACTTGTGTCCGATGCGGTGATGAAGACGACCTTGAGTCACGCCCTCTTTTATTGTCGCATCATTGTGCCGCTCATTAAGTCTCTTGAAGGTCTCATAATCCGCATTCTGAACCTAACGTCTTTCGAATTAATGTTTGTAGCAGTTGGGCTCTGACAACGAATAGGAAAAGACGTGTTGTCTTTAATAGCTTGCTAGCGAGTGCGAAAGGCTTTATATGGTCAACGCGTCTGAAAGTAGTCTACGACGGTGAGACCTTCACCTCTCTCAGCTTTATTCGAATTTTCAAATATTGCATGAAGATTCGCATTAGGGCTGAAAAGATGAAACTCCCGCCGGCAGAGTTTGGTGAAAGATGGGAGAGAATGGCGCGTGTTTGTCGGGTGACAACAGCTGGCATTGAGTGGTATTTGGCCGTGCCTTAGGCAAGAATATTGGGTTGCAGAAACGACCCTTAATAACGACCCGTTTAAGGTTAGACTAGGTTTCTCGTTATAATTCATAACTTAGCTAGTGTATGAATGATTTCATTGGGGCCCCATTTTATTTTTTTCCTTGCCCCACCCCCGTTTTTTTTCTTCCCAATTTAGTTTTGATAATACCCTACCCTTTCCCCAATATAGGTGACAGATAGCTTGATTTACCAGAGATGCAGGTCACCCTTCGACATTTTCGAAGGAGGTGTTGTTAATTAAACGTTGGGGGCCTGCATCAACTCTTTTTTCGTTTTCGACTGGTAAATCTGCATATCTGCCGCAGCTTAGAAATGGGGAGGGGGTCTTTATACTAACACTGTTTTTCATTGTAAATATTTCTCATTGTTTTCTGTACATAAAATGTTTATCTCCTAACCACCCCATTGGATGTTACTTATATATGGGTGTTAAGTAAGGATAGTCATGGTATGAATTCTTTTTTGTGCATGAATGTAGTATGAATGTGGTATTTTGGTAAATGATGGTCACAAATGAAACTAGCTAAGTTAGATCAGTTAGTAAATGTTAGAGAAGACCGATCTTGTTTCGCTCCTTTCCGACCCTATGCCACATCTTGTGTGTATATATATATATATATATATATATATATATATATATATATATATATATATATATATATATATATATATATATATATATATAAATTCCCGAAACAGTTTTTCATGGTAAACAACTGATGATCACTTAAATAATGTTAGAAGCAAACTAATATAATAACTGTAAAAACTAAATTGACTTACATGAGTGATTTTCCACTGAACGACTTGGGACTTAAGGGTTTTTTTTTTTGGTTTTTTTTAGTTTTAATGGTTGAGAGGCTTCCGAGACTATATATATATATATATATATATATATATATATATATATATATATATATATATATATATATATTGTGTGTATTTAGGCAGCATATTTTCATTTAGACAAACATTATTAAATAACACGGAGTGGTTTTGTTTGATGCGACTTTTTTTTTTTTTTTCAATTTTCCGAATTGTCCATCGTAAATCTAATGTGTCGGTCAAATTGATATAAATATGATATAAATATGATCCAAGAAAGCCATGGATCATATTTATATCAATTTGACCGACACATTAGATGGACAATTCGGAAAATTGAAAAAATAAAAAAAAGTCGCATCAAACAAAACCACTTCGTGTTATTTAATAATGTTTGCCTAAATATATATATATATATATATATATATATATATATATATATATATATATATATATATATATGTCGAATAAAGATTTCTACAGTTACGTCTGTTCTCGTTTGTCATTACAAGTAACACATACCTACAAAAACCGGCGCTCTTGTATAAGCAGTGACCGATCTGAGGGGGACAACTCTACTTGACCCAGCCGCCGCCATTCCGAACTCGACAAGGGAGACAACTTTGACACAAAGTTTACAAACCCTTCAACAATTAATAAAAAACAAACTACGATTCTGAAATGCGCCCGAAAGAACAACTCCTAAATGCGCTCAAAACAACCTTCAAACAATTAATTTAAAACCTGTAACATTTTTTTTTATTAATTGTTATAAAGTATATACAATTTGTGGCATGTAAATAAAAGTGTTTAAAAGTTATTTTGAACGCATTTAAAACCGTAACATTTTTTTAAATTAATTGTTTAA